>MUZC01002511.1:886933-920957 GCA_002072015.1 Radix auricularia
TGGTTGACATCATTTGTTATGGCACTGGTAGATCTGATAACCACCAAATGTTGATGGTTGACATCATTTGTTATGGCACTGGTAGATCTGATAACCACCAAATGTTGATGGTTGACATCATTTGTTTGTTATAGCACTGGTAGATCTGATAACCACCAAATGTTGTTGGTTGACATCATTTGTTATGGCACTGGTAGATCTGATAACCACCAAATGTTGTTGTTGTTGGTTGACATCATTTGTTATGGCACTGGTAGATCTGATAACCACCAAATGTTGTTGGTTGACATCATTTGTTATAGCACTGGTAGATCTCCACCAAATGTTGATGGTTGACATCATAAGCTGGTAATAATAACACTGATAGATCTGATAAATAGCCCCAGGCAGGCTACCATGTTTCCAAAATTTCCAATAATTATAGCAGATACAGCATTTTTAAGAAAATGAACATAGCAACAAACAGATTCCTCTTTCATAGTAAACTGAGTAGTGTCTTGTACAGGGAATAATCTAACTCATCATTGGTTAAATCAAGTCATTAGCTTGTCATGGAAATGTGTCTTAAATTAATTTGTAACTCTTGAAGGGACATTGAATAAATGATGTGATTTTTTTAGACTGCCATGACATTAAATAAATGACCTGATTATTTCAGGCTTCCATGACATTGAATTAATGGCCTGATTATTTCAGACTGCCATGACATTAAATAAATGATCTGATTATTTCAGGCTGCCATTCGTAAAGAGTTGAATGAGTTCAAGAGCAAGGAGATGGATGTTCATGAAGATAGCAGGCATTTAACTAGGTAAACTCAGAACAGCTAAGTGTCAGGTCTCAGTAGTGGACCCTGATTGTCATAGCAGTAATTAGTCAAATAATTATTTCAAGAACTAAAATGGTTTTTAAGTTAAGATAATTTTAACAAAGGGAGTAGTTTTACGGATACTTGTTTCAAGTTTCTTAAGTTGAAATCATTGAAATAATTCTTCTATACAACAGACAAATGTTACCAGATGTGACTATTTTTTTATGTGTGTGTATCTCACACTGACAAGTGTTTCTCTTCTATGTTTCAGGTTTCACAAGCCTTGACAGCATGTTTACTTGTATAGTCCTGGAGCTTTCTTTCAATGTTCTCTTGTGTATCACATTAGCCCATGTTACGTGCCTGATAGTGGTCCTCTCTGACACCTGATAGCAGTTCAACAATCAGATATCAATGAATGAATTCATCAAGTCTTACCCAACTTTTGAATGGCCAGAATGAATGAATTCAATGAAGAGCATCTGACTAGCTACTAGACCAGGGACCTTTTTTTAATGTCTCTTTTTCATTTATTATTACCAGAGGAGATTTTAAAATGATTTTTCTCCAGGTAGCAGTAGTTGCCCTCAAAAAAGGGGTTGAAGTGGGGTGGGGGGGGAGATTATAAGTTATTCTTGCATCACCCAAAGCTCAGGATAAAACATTGTATGTACTGGTACCAATATTGTAAGGCAGCTTTTGTCTATATTAGTTTCAAAAGTAAATTTTCTATTTTTAGTCAGGGACCTTTATCTTTTGGCTGTTTGTATCCACACAGTTTTTATGAGTAGTTGTGTCTTGTGACAAAGTGGATTTCACTTGCTTAGTTGAGTTGTATCCTGTGTGTGATTAGTTTGTCTCAACATCACAGAAGTCGATGGATTTTTTGTCTCTAAAAGGCTTTGATTTCAGAATTAAGAAACTCATTTAATAACTAAACTGCCGAGTTTTTAACTTTAATTATATTTTAAAAAGCCTGGAGAGTAATAATAATAACATAACATTCTTTTCAACAAAAATTTTACAAATCACTAAAGAAAGATTTTTTTTCTTCAATTTACGAATGAGTTATATAAATCATAATTTAAGGATGTTGTTTTTAGTCCACATTTAGACATTTTTACAAAGTAACAGCTGTGTAAAAATGGTTTGAAAGGTTTTACAGGACAATAGCCTGCCGTCCTTGATTCATTCTAGCAGGGGGCATAATTCTAAAGGCAGATAGTTTTCCCCATATTGATATGTTCATAGGAAGTTAAGAGACCTGGTCATCTTAACTAAACAAGCTGTGCTGAAAGAATTGGGTCAAGTACAGTCAGCTGGGGGTGACACAACAATCTCAAAACAAAATTATCTCTTGTATTTGGGTGACCTTTCATCTTCCAAATTACCATATTAATCATCAGTGTAATGTTGTCAAAGAATTTTTCTACTTCTTGAGCCCGGATATTAAGAACTAGGTATTGTAAATAAGAATGAGCTACCCTGGCCACTGTAATGACGTAATAAATTGACCATTCAAACCACCAAATGTTGCATCATTTTGTATTCAAAAGTTAAAACTTTTCTAACTGCTTTCAGTTCTTATCCTAACTTAGGGGTCCGCGAACAATTTTAGACATTCAAAAATTTATTTATTTATATGTTTGTTACTCCCCCAATCCCTGACAATTCCAAAATAGTTTTTTTTAAAGTTCATTGAAAATCTAATTATCTCTCAGTAGTGGATTGACTAGAATTTGGAGGGGGTGGTAGGCAGACAAGATATCTTCATCGCATGCTATGAGTATAATCTTATTTGACTTAATTGCGTTCTCATTTCTGCTAATATATTCATTTAAACCCATTTCGATTAATTTATCCCAGTTCGCCGACCACTACCTTTATCAGTTTTTTTTGTTTTTTGGTTTTCACTTTGATACATAAGATTTGAAGAGAAAAGAAATTTCTACAAATTACTGTTGCCAACTCTTGGGTTATTTATTATCAATGTTTAAAAATATATAATTGGATGGAATTTTAGCTTGAACTTAAGTTGCTCAACATATTTTTACAAATTTGATTGAATTTGATTTTTACAAATATTTAAAGTTTATTTTAGTTAATCTTTGTCAATTCTTTTACCTTGAAATTTGAAGTGATTGCTCAGTTTTGTCAAACCAAGTTTCAGAGTCAAGTAACAGCCACAGATTTAGTAATAAGAGTTATCACTGGGTTCAACCTAAACAAAAAAATATTTGCAGTAAAAAAACAAAAAACAACAACAACAATACAAATGCCTTTTAAAACATCAGGATTTTTTTTGTATGTCTTATTCTGGAAATTGTGTACAAGATGAACATGTGGATTACACATGAACAAGCTGTTTTTTCATTTTGTGCTTTGATGCCGTTTTCTGTAAGCACTTCCCATTTTTATATTATTTCTATCCATTTTGTTATCGTTTAAAAAAAAAAAAAGAATGTTGCTTCAAACACACCCCCAAAAGAATGTTGTGGAAATCCATATCCACCAAAGTTTTAATCATGTAGCTCTTCTGAATGGTCAAGGTTTACTGCTCATAAATAATTATAATGTGCTGTTGATAAAAGTTAGGAATTAGAGGAAGGCCTTGTCAAAAAAAGACAACACACTGACAGCAAGGCAACCACTGAAGTTGTGACCACTGTGACAGATCAACTTGCCCTAGTTTATTTCTGTACTATGTCATTCAATAAGTCGGCCAACATTGCTACTTAAAAACAGTGATGGATGGCACTCTTAGAAACCTGACACTTGACATTATTCTTCAAGCCAGTGCTTCTCAATTGAGAGCTTATCTTATTAAATTATCTATAGGTGACATAACCATTTAAATTTATTTCATTCACCATACAAATATTATGTACTCAAACAATTTGAGATTTTGGGTTCTAAATTAAACAGTTCTAAATTTCTCTTACAGGTTTTCTTATTACCAATTTTTTCATATTTCTTTTACCTTTTCCAACCCCCCCCAGTATATAAAACCCTTGTCAGGATTGTATGAGTACTGTGAGTAGGGATTTAATGTTGACACCTAACATCCATAAATATTTCCTTTATATGTTTATCATCCTTTGTATTTTTTACAAGTTTATCACTACCCCACACTTGGGTGTTGATGTACTTCAACATGGGTAACATTTAGAAGTGTTCAATCATAGGAGAGGTTTAAGTTGCTACACTGTTTCAAATCTAACCATTGACTGTTCATAAAGCACCCCCTCCCTTAATAACTACTGGGCATGTCCACTCTTAATCTCCCCTCCCCCTTCATCTTTATCAGGATTTTTTCATGTTATTATCCCCCTGGGGTCTTGGCTGCGTTGTTGGCTGTTTGCTTATCTATGTAAATTGTATGATCCCATACGCGTATTGCTAATGTCTCCTATTTTAATAGCCATAGTTCATGTACATTTTTCAACTTGCTACAATGGCCCAGGTGTTCCCTAACTTAACATCTTATAACAACTCTGCACTCATGTACATTTTAAAACAATTTTTATACTACTTTGGAAGAATGCTGTAATGTAATGTAAAGATGTAATTATATTTTGTAAATGTTGATCAAACCATGCAGCCATAGGTTTCTCTCCTCTTGCTGTGTAAGAAGATTACTTGCCTGTTGTTTTCCACTTAAATGATATATATTCATTGGATTTATAGAAATATATATGTATAAAGTTTTTGTTTTGTTTTTTGAATTGTACTTTACAGTGAGCTTCAAATGATGACATTTTGATGTTCTATTTGACTTTGTGAGAACAATTTAGTTTTGTCTGCCTTTCAATGGCTATGAGTGTTTCAATATTGGCTACTCAATACCCCTTTACTTTTTTAATGCTCCTTGTATGTCATGTTTGTCAGCTGTGATGTATGTTAGATGAAATTTCAACTTATTTGAAATGTTGGCGAAAGATTCAGGCTGTGTTCAGTTACAATAAAACAAATTTTAAAACTGGACTTGGATGACAATTGGTTAGAAAACTTTTTAAATAAAAATTAAGTTATAAATAGGTCTGGCTGTTTTCATCATACATGTAAGGACTTCCACATCGGATCCAAAATTTATGTTTGACAAAAGAAACATTTCTACATGAATGCACACAACATAATTTTAAAATATTTTTTTAAATTATAATTATTTTTTAACTAGATCGTGCCGGGGCGCCTGCGGCTCCCCCCTTTTTAGGGCGCCTACGGCGCCAACCTTTTTCAAAAGCCCAACTAACTTGTCCTTTTTTGATAAATACGAAATATTAAACTTTCTGAAATGTACGCAAAGTATTTAATAATAGGGGCTGTATTTTGCGCACCGATGCACACCAAACAATGACGTCATCATATTAAATATTTTTACAGCGCTAATCACCACACGATTTTTCAACTAACTGCTGTAGACTGTCGTACATCGTTCCTCAGCGTTCCACATCCAGTGAGTGAGTGACCTGGGCTTTTATATTATTTATATCAGATTGACCTTGACCTTGCTGGTGGAACTTTAATTTTTGAAACTGCTGAGTTTGACACTCTTGTTATTCACCTTAGCTAACATTATGCCATGAATTTGTTATTAACATATTGTCATTAAGCACAAATTACAAATACTTAAGTCCCAAATCACAAAACAGTCAAAAGTGATTATTAATTGGTGATCATTCTGGCACCTTACCTCAAGAACATGATTCCTCTTGTCAGTTTTGTCCCACATGTTACAAGTTTAAGAAAGAATGCAGTCAAAAATCCACTACCAGTTTGCATTGATTTTCTTTAGTTTGATTTTTTTTGGTTTAAGTTTGATGCTCTTGTTGATTCAGTAGCTGTTATCTCAGTCCTTGTAGCAGTTAGATGACATGGTGCTGGTACTCGGCCATATATATACTGTTACATATAGGATTTAATGGAACTAAATATAAAGTGGGGTGGGGGTTTGTGTTTTATTATTTTTTTTAATTTAATTTTTAAAGTGTTTTTTATTATTAAATGTTAATGTTAGTCCACCTGAAACTTTTCCAGCAGCCTAATATATACAATTAGACCAAACATTCTCTTAAAATGCTCTACACTTTCATTTCCTGTTTTTTTATGGTAAATTAAAATCTGATAATTGAAAATTTTGATGTCACTCGTATCAAATGCTAACATTTTAACAATGTGTGGAAAGCACAAGATCATTTCATAATTCTTTTTTCTCCCCTGTGATTTCGAGGGATATAAGGTTTTTATTGTTTCAAATTCTGAGATTTTGCCTGTTTTGAATGCTTTGTCTAGGATTGGGAGTTATTGTTAGACCAACTCACTCATACACAAAAATTTTAATTAAATTTGACTATCAATTGACAAAGCGTTAAATGTATTCATCTTAATTTAATTAAATGTGTAAAGTTGTACTCTTTGAAAGATAAAATACACAAACTTAACTGCAACAAAAACGATAAACTGTGAATCAAGATTCAACAGTTTTTAAAAAAGTGTTTTAAAAAACATGCTAATTAACTAAGTTTGAAAAAATTGTGGAACCTGGAAAGCCTCAAAATATTAATCTACTAGATGCAAAAAAGATTCATTTTACATTTTAATTGGTCACAAATGAAATTTTCCTTTTAAACCAACTTACTTGAAGAAATGATTCCCCCACCTTGCCCCCCAAAACTTTAAAAAAAACATGACTTCTTCAGCAAACAAAAAGAAAAAATGTGAGTCAAGAATTTTATTACTTAAATAAATAAAAACAACCAAGAATAAAACAGTAATTTGTACATTTAATTATTGTAACAACAGAAACAATTGATTTCAATTATTATAAATATAAATTAACAATGACATGATACATCCATCTGTCCTCCAATTTAAATTTGGCACCATCTGCATCTACAATGGGAACATTTGATTGTGTCTAAAATACATTTAAACCACTTGGAATAACAGTACCTTGATTCAAATGTCACACAATGAAGATGAGGACGAGTCTATATAGACATAAACCTATTCATTTAATTTATTTACCAACATTAGGATACGCTTTCTTTTGGGTAGGATTCACAAATACCTTGGAAGCACATTATGTAAGCAGTGTGGCAGAATTCTAATAAAGACAAGGAATGAAATAATCTCTTATTAACTATTACATAACTTAAATAAACAATAGCTGCAAAATATAAAACAACAGTCCTGTACTCAAAACAAATATTGAAGTTTTTCTTTTTGTTTGATTTTGTGGCTAAAGAATATTTAATTTAATGAGCAAACTGAACATTTCAAGGCTGCATTGATAATGACATAAAATATTTTTAAAAATTTTTTAATGATGGATGAAAGAAATAATTTAAAGGGGAAGAAAAAATATAATCATTAATGCAATTATGTATAACTGACCAATACATAAATTTTACACTTGAAATAATTATATCACTTTGTTTGGTTACTTTCCTGGTAAACTTTTGTGTATGCCATCTGTTGTCTAGACCAGAGACAATTAAATAGGTTTTCTGGGTAAAATGTGTATTTTCCATAAGTAAAAATACATGCATATGTGTTGATCAACAGTGGATAGGTGCAGCTGCCAAATCTTCCAAGAGTAGTGAGTTGGGTTGGTTTTTTATAACTTAAAATATCTCTTGTAAGTGGAAATAATAACAGTTGACTTATTTTGCTCATAAATGATGAAGTGATTTTTCAGGGAATTTGTTTGATTAAATTAAATCACCAAAAATTTCATGAAATATTTAATAATATGACAGGAAGCAACACAATAAACATTAATTAGGGTAAAATTCTTCTACTTCATAAGAATAATGTGTAGAGTAGGAATGCTGTTCAACTAAAACAATGTAATAATAAGGATGTTGTCCTACAGAAAATGCTGTCACTACTAAATCTATGACTGATAACCTTTATTACTTTCACCTGAACATCAGCCTTGAGCTCATTCCCTATTTATTGAGGATATAGTTGCACTTCTGAACCAGAATATTAGACACTAATTGCAAGTTGAGTAGGTGTTTTGTGAACATTTCTTACCATAGTGTACCAGGTTCTAGTTTTTTATGGGAATGCCTGGTTCTCTAATGCAAGTCACAATTAGTAACACATTCAAAATATAGTTGACAAACATTTCCAGATCCATGTTACTTGGTGCCTATTTAAAAACAACTTCTTTTGGTTGACATATGGGAGAGTATTTGCCACCACTATGAATTTTCTTTTATCCTTCATGGAGCACTTCATTCCAGACAAAAAATGCCCAAATATAATCTTTTAATTTCTATCCAATGCACAACAGCTGGCCTAAGCTCATTTGACAAACACAATATGAATTGCAAGATCAGGACATTTCAGTAATACACAATGTGCATTGCAAGATCAGGACATTTCAGTAATACTCGCTTTGACAATGCAGTATGTACAATATATAAGAATTTTCAGATCAAATGTACAAATATAGAAACTCTATAAATGACTTGAAAATCAGAAACACCTTTTAAGTATTTGAATAAATAAACCGGCTCCTTCACATCTCATGAATTTTTACTTCGTGTTTAACAAAGCTAATTATTTAAAGTCCTTCCCCTTGTTTTCCCAGCATTTTGTAGTTGACTTTTTTCTTTGCTCTCTTTCCATCTGGACTGACTTGTGAAGTATCTTTTTCAAATATATCAAATTTGCTGTCAGTGGCCTGGGACTGAAACAAATACAAGAACAGTAGTAGTTCTATTCCGATTTAAAAGCTAATGCTCAGGGATTAGAAAATAGTAGTAATATTACTAAATATTAAAAATTAAAAACTATGTATTGCTCAGTTATGAGTTTACGCCGAAGACAACAAAGTCATGAACAGACTTACCATTTTGTTTCTGACATATCTTGGTACTTCCTCAGTCTCTGCCCAGAGCTCCTCACGTTTGGCCTGAAGTTGGGAACTGTCCTCAAACTCAATCTGACGAAAGGAAAAAAAAACTCATTCATTTGCACAAGCAAATCATTTTAAAAAGCAATTATTTAATTAGCAATAAAGAAACAGGATAGACAGAAATAGTATCAGCTTTGAAAATTTACAGAAAACACTTGACTTACTGTATACAAATCTTGTACATTAACTTTACGGAAGGTGGCTCCATACAAGGCACCATCAGTCCATTTAATACGAACATGCTCTCCCTTTTCTGGTGGGCCGTCCTTAACACAATTACGTCCCTGTGAACAATAATTTGTTAGATGAAATATTCAAGTCACTGATTTCATTTCTCATAATGTCTGATTGAAAAAAAGTAAAATAAAGTTATTTTGTTTACTTATGTCTGCAAGCTTTACCTCAATGTCTTCAGGCAGCAAATCTTCGCTATAAGAGCCATCATCAAAATCCACTTCATACAGTCTGTTTCTAGACACATTGATGATCTTCCCCCAATAGAATCTTCGGTTTTTGTGTTTGGCTATGACCCTGTCGCCAACATGCAACTCTTGCAGCTCTTCCTGGTGACGACCTTCATTTCTGTTGTGAGATGAAATATGCTTCAGGCAGGAGACGTAAATTGGAATAGGCCAGTCACTTATTTCAAATTTCACACCAGATGCATAGCCACAAGTGACATGGAAGGACTTTGTACATCTGCCTGAAGAACACTGAACACAGGCTGTTTGATGACTGATATTTTGAGATATTGCTGTACATAAACTGCATTTCTAAAAATAGAAAAAGGGTAACAATGATCTGTATTATTTTAAAAACCTGTTGTTTGTTATATAAGTTATATTAGACTGAAAATTTAACTACACATCAATAACTAAGAAACCACTTTATAAAGAACTTAAAGATAAACTTTCACACCCCATAAGTTTCTTTACAAAATTATTTTTATGAATTTCAACTAAAGTATATACTCGTTCTATAGCCCGTTCGTTCATAAGCCGACCCCCTCTTTTGGAAGAGTAAAGTTTAAAAAGCGTGTAACCCGCTCGTATGCCGATGCCAAAAAAAATAATAGGACAGCGTACACAAAATGGTACTTAACTCTTAAAGTCGCAAAGTGTAATGCGTCTCTTCCCGCTATCCGTAAAGCGTCATAATGCGTCCCTAGATACCACTCTCGTTAGAAATGAGATCTCGGAAAGAAAAAAACTCTTCAATGCTTGAAAATGATGTATTTGACTTCTGGCAATGGCGGCCGTTTCCCGCGCTAGAGTTATTGCTCGATTTACGATGTTTTTTTTGTAGTTTTAACGGGTTTTCTTCGAAGATACGTTTTCGCTATACTTTATTACTAAAATAGTAGTACTAAACTACAGATAATATTGTTTTAAACTCAGTACGGTCTTTTGGATGCGTAACATAACCATTCTTAGCCTAAAAAATGAAGAAAAAAAATGAAGTCAGTATGACAATAATACTATAAATGGATTTTACGCAAATTTTTTTATTTTATAACCGGTTGATCATAATACGGGAAATCCTTACGGGACTGAGGCGGAAGTTTATTGAAAACCCTTATGCAACTTTTAGAGTTAATATAATTCGTAAATTTTAAAAAATGCTGGAGTAACTTATTTAGTTATAAATAATTCTATAAATATTAAAATACAGAAATCACCTATGACCAACTCGTAAGCCGACCCCTCCCCCCACCCTTAACTTTTCCCTTGGATTTTGTTCCCCCCAAAAAACCAGTATATACAATACTTTATTAAAACCATAGTACAAAATAATGTATGCTCACCAGTTTGTATCTTGATGCAGTGATTTTTGAAATATTCAAAGGGGCTCTGGCTCTGACATTTACAAATGAAGCATCACCAATAGCTAAGGTGCAAATGATGTGCGCCCAGCGGTTGTCTGTTGTTGGCTTAAGCGCCCCGCCACGGAGACAGCAGAGTTCGCATGACTGAAATAACAATTGGCATTAGAAAAACAAAGTTGGCGTAACAGTCACTTCAAGATAATAAAATTTGTGCAGCAGCAGAATATTTTGTCTTTACAAAAATATAATCTAAATTAGCCATTTGTGTGGTGCCAACAAATCTAAGGTTGGTTCCATCCTTGTCACAAAGAAGCATTCAAAAGAAGTACGTTTTTTTTTAAATTCTCAAAAATTCTAATTCTCTTTGTGAACATACTTGAAAGTTTTTACACAGCATTCTGTAAATTACAATTCATACAATTCTAATTTTATTCCACAATGCCTGAAATATATTTAAGTAAACTTTGTAAAGGTTTCTTAAAAATTTGGATTAGAAATGTTAATTACTGGTTAATTGGAATAAATGGCTTAGTTTTAAATGGCCCAGAAAATCCTACATGTGGAAGAAAATCAGGAGTCCCTAGCCTGCGCTCTTCATGGGGCTTCCCGGAAAACCCCCTTAGCTCTCTGGCCCCCTAAGGGACGTAAAAGCTGAGAAGCCCCCCCCAGAGCGGTCGCTGCTACAAGCGGCTACCTGGGCGTCCAGGACACTAGGTCAAAAAAGCCTCCCACTAAGTGAGCCTCCTGAGGGAGGGGTGGAATTCCCTACTAAGACTCGCTATCAACAAAGTATCACTTTGGCCCAGAAAAATAATTCTATTATTTAACTTTCCAACTTGATTACTAACCTGTTCTACTTGACTGGGCACCTGACACACAGAACACAACCAGTCTTTGGTAGAGACTTGCTGCGTTTCTCCATAACAACCTGAATTTGGCATCATTCAGAATGTTATCATAAACTCTTAAGTCAAATGTCATAACTCTAACAAATTGATAGACATTTCAATACCATTTTTGTGTAATGTATTGCTTTCAACTGGCAACAAAGAAGAAACAAATCTAACTTTTCTTGAACATTGTTATTGTTTCTTAGTTATCTAGAATACAAATTTATGCACTTAAAAGAATTTCTTTTATACTACTTGAAATATCAATTAATTTCATTTCAAATATGATATAAGAAATTAAGGAATAATTTTTTAAATAAATATTCTCATTAACTTATTTTAAGAATCAAATTTAATAATGAGAGTAATAAATAACTTACTGGCATGAACGCAGACATTGCATCTAGTACACTGCAACAGTGAACTTAACCCGTCGTCATCTACTGGGGAGTAGTCACAGAATGGTGTTTTATTGGCAGCACTCACAGCAAATGATGCTTCTGGTATCATTGGAAGAGATCTGGCTGGTACTTCCTGGTCACTGATCATGTCCAATTGTTCAGGCTGTTCAATGGATATTGCGAAAAATGATTGAGTTGAGCCTCTATATCCCAACATTTTTAAAAATTAATAATCAATTATGACAGTTTAATCTAAATAAACATTGCCTATAGTTTAGAGTAATTGGGGTAGAGTTTCAACTGTAAAATAACTTTTCAGAGGCAGGTACATACATCAAATCTTTGGAATAGAGAACATATGGAGCAATGAGGGCTTCTTCGTGACATAGCTTTGTTGTACTGTCTAATGGCCTCAAAGTTGTAGGTTTCACTTTGCCATAATTTGCTAATAGGTAATGCCCATGGCTCCTCCACTTTTGTTGTTGATTTGTTGTCTTTTAGATGGTCTGAAATGTTAACATTGCTTGAAAATGCATTGTAAATATACTAAATTATGCAAATTTTTGGAAATTTTGCGTAGGCCAAATGAAAATATTATCAAATATAGATATAGATATAATTCATCAGAACAAGAACAAGTAGTGTGCAAATAAGTATGACAAATGACCCTTGCTGGGGTCGACCAATCACAAATTATCATAGGCAAGCGAAGTGGTTCAAAAAAAGTAGAGGGGATGCCTCAAGATCAACATTGTTTCTTGTGTTCACTTGCGTTGTTCCTTCACAGAATAACACATGATTCGTAGTGCTGTAGTTATGTCCGCCTAACACACAGAAAGTCCTTGGTTCAAGCCCCAGCGGAAACATTATTTTATAATTTTTTTTAAATGTTTGTGCCCCTTCTTTTCCCCATTATTTGCAAACATAGCTGACCCTCACTAGGGTCCATCAATCACAGTTTATGGTTGGCAAGCTAGGGTGGTGCAGGGTGGGGGGCATGAAGCTAACCAAAGTGCGTGTGCAAGTCTCAAGACCAAAAATCCCCCCCCCCTGACATTCATTCATGTTATTCTGATTTCTTCATGCTGCAGTTTGTGTCCAGTTCTATGCCCACTTTCTTTGCACCATCTATGAGCAAGTCGCATTTAGTATTTATTAAATGCGCTAAATTGTATTTCTATATGTGTTGGCAGCTATCATATAAAAATAAAATCAAAAGTCTTTGCAACACCCCTCCCCACCCACAACACAGAAATCTGCATTTCAAAAATTATAGAGCAATAATAATAATAATAAAAATTTTGCCACACTTTACATAAAAAACAAGATATATTTTATGTAAACACTCATACATAAATAAAAATCATTAAAAATATAATGTAAATCATGTGTCTGATGAACAAAGCACTTGACAGGAAAGTGGAACTAGGATATTGTGTTATTCTTTTGATTTTTTCAGGATTTAATCAAGAAAATGCTTCTAGGAGAAGTAATACACTATGTTAGTGCTAATCGAGGTCATGTTGTGTGTAGGGCATGTGTAGTGTGTAAAGAAAAACAATCCAGATACAACAAGCATAATCCTAGTGTCCTGTATAGACAATCCTTGTGTTATGTAAAAAAATTATTATTTCTGCTAAGTGGATTGAAACATGTAGGTGAAATTTTGACACTAAATGAAAAGTGCAGAGCTATAAGCAGTAGGGTTTAATTATTACCTTAACAAGTTTTAGTACTGTTTTTCAGTATCATCAGCTTAACATATCAATTAAATGCATCAATCCCTTATTAAGAAAAAATATTGTTCTTAATGAAATGATCATTAAGAGTGGTTTTCTTTGTTACAAGATCTTCATTTTGGGAATGAGTTCCAATTTGTGAATACAAAATTATGACTAGAAGAGCTCTTTTTTATCAGTGGAAAACTTACTATGCTTATCAGCTTCATTCTCTGATTCTGAAACAGCTGATGATGACATGGTACCATTTAAATTTGATTCATTGTTGTCCACTATTGATTTGTTGTCACTGGTTGTTTTGTTTGGGTCATCAGCAATGTCTTTCTCCTTTTTCACTTGTTTCTTTTGATTATGTCTTTGAGATGTATTGTTTTTTCTCTTCTTGTGTTGTTGTAAGATCTAGAGGGGAAACAAGTTTTTAAGTTAGTTTTATTTTAGACCTAATCTGGTAAAATTATTATTAATAAATAAATGGAATTAATAGTGCAATTTAAACATTTGAAACATAATTATTTGAATCCAACTTAAGTAATTTTTAAGATTTTAATTTAATGAACACCTAAAAATACACTATCGAGGCCATCAAAAAGACATAACCATCAAATTATTTTGTCATTCTCTTTCCAGTGATGTAACACTATTGACACATGCCAAGAAAGGTTATCATGCTGAGTGGGACTAAAAACACCAACATCTATAATTGTAATCTAATTAAATTAAAGCAGGGAAAAATAATAATATAGACTTGAAGTTACAATTACATTTTACATACAACTTAATGATAGAAACTTCTATTTATTTCCCCACCCCAACTCAGGTTATCTATTGAGTTAATGAGGGAGCCCATGTAATATTACTTAAAAATTTAAAGCATATGTGAATGACAACATTTAGGAAATATAAAACAAGAAACAGGCAAAACTTTCATCAAATAAATTTTAGTTTAAAAGAACAAAGGAGGGCGCCTGAAGCCAAATAATGCAGACGTACTTAGCTAGGGTATCACACAATGTAAGTTTTCATATTTTTATTTAGAAAATCATACAATTGGTATAAATAAGGATAATGCTTGACTGTATCAATAAACTGGCAAATCAATATTCATCTACACCTATCAATATTTACAGCAAGAGGTATGTCCACTGTTGGTAGTTTCATCAATATAAGCCTTACAAATAGCAACCCCATTTAATGACATCATTTGGCTTACAATAATTGAAATTAAATGACTCTTTTATTTAAATATTTATAGTCTTGATCAAATATCATGCTCTTAAAAAGTGCTCTTAATTTTTTCCCTTTTTTTTAATATTCCAGAACAAGAGTGCAAACAATATACAGGAATTTGACATGCTCACATAAAAAGAAAAAGTTCAACTAAAAATAGATTTAGACATAAAAAGATAGAATAATATTTAAACGCTGACAAAGGATAATTGTATTATCTTGCTTTTTGATTAATATTAATTCTGAGAATCTGGCTGTAACTGATTTATGCACTCTATTACTTTATTAATCATCACAAAACAAAATGAAATAACAGGCACATACAGAGACCAAAATATGAGATTAACTGAACATAAAATGTAACTTAGTAAATCTGCTTACAACTAAAGCACGACAATTAAAGTAATTAACTACCAGTATATCTTTGTAATTCTTTTTAGTTGTTTATAGAATTTAAGAAATAATCCAACAAAGACATGCAAGGGGTACAGTTATTGTGTTGCTGGAAACCATAAGTGTTTCAAAAAATGCCTATGCAGGCTACCAACTGTGGACCGCCAAATGTCTGTTTCCACAAAGCACATGGAAGGCAACAATTCAATGTGCCTCAAAGTTTGTGAGCCCTTAAATCTTAGCACACCCTGCATGTTAATTTTAGACTTTTGCATATTTTTTCAATAAACATTAATAAAAATTGTTACATTTTGACAAATTAATTCTTCCTACTGTTACAGATGGCATAGTATTTGCTAAAGGGATTAAAACTCCAGTACTACTGGAAAACAGGAAACAAAGAGCAAAATGTAATTCTAAATTTAACAATAAGGCCGGAACTGTCCACAGATGGCAGAAACACTTATATACCTGTTTACCTTTTCTCACTGACTGCTCACCTAAAACACCTGGGTAGTAGGTGCTAGGGTTAGCTTCTTGTAACTGTGGAGGGGTGTTCCTCTCCTCTGTCACACAGCCAAGCTTTTCATTGGTCAACACAGGAGGAATTTCATTCATAAGTGTTTGTGATTTCTTTCGCCGGTTGCTATTCTTGTTTCTTTCTGTGTGAAGCAGCTCAGCTTTCTTTGACATTTTAGGGACACAGCTTTGCTTTGCTGCGACAACAGTCGGGTAACAGAGTGGTTGGGAATTGGCCAAACGGGAGCTTGTGATTATAGGTTGAGGAACTAATTGTCGCGCCACAGGTAAAATGCCAGGTGGGAAAGAAAAGAGGGCTTTGGTGCTAAGGGAGAAACGGGTTTGATGGAGAAACGGTGAATTAGACACATTAGTAGTGGACGTACGAGAGTTACACAGACTTTTATCATCCGGCCATGTTCTCACCTGGGAAGCTGAACTTGGAATCTCAACATGAGATGTGTCAGCTAAGTCTTCTGGATGATTCTTCGGTTCTGCCTTTGGGGCCCTGGATTTCTTTTTCTTTGACTGAGAATGCAGAGTTGTCTGTTGAGCTTCAGCAGGACTGGACTGGGTTAAAATATCTGTGTTAATAACAAGATCCATGGATCTGTCTGAATCAGGTGAATCTTCAGCATGACAGTTAGGTTCTTGCGTCAGTGTGTTTGTATCACTGGAAGGAACAGAGGACTGGGACTCTGAGCACATTTGTTTAAAGTCAGAAATTGTCAAGTCTCCCCGCACATCAAAGCTTGAATGAAACATGTCATTATAAGAAGAAGATGAAAGTGACGAAGTGGGACTGTTGTTGCCATGAGTTGGACTATGCAACGGGACATCAATAGACTGGCCACTGTCCAATAGGGAAGTGTTACACAAACTTAGAGTTGGCATTTTGTCACTAAGGGCCGGGGATAAGGATGGTGGCCTCGACCGGGCCTGACAATTTGAAGTAGATCCCGGGGTCACTTTCTGGCATGTTAGCTCAGGAATTGTGTTCTGTGGTGGAGTGGTGGGAACTGAGGGTCTGGATTGTGGTGTTAGAACAGGACAGCTTGACTGTGAGCTAATTATCTGGGGAGACAAATGAGGTGCCTCTGATAAAGAATCTGATGTACTGACATGTAGGGGCAAAATATTGTTCCTACTGTTTTGGGAAAGGATTGGGACCTGCTGGCTGCTATTTACTCCTCCACTGTGAGCCATCTGAAGTAAAGTCTCCGCAATAGAAACACTGCTGCTTGAAGCAGCAATATCACATGTTTTAACCAAAGGGTTGATGGCAGGTGCTGTTAGGGGACTTGGTCTTAGTTCAGGTAAACTTTTTTTGGCACGTTGTTGTTGGGGTTTGTCTATTAGATTCACCTGCTGCTGCATCAGTTTAGCCTGAGCTAATATTTCTTTGACACGTTCATTGACAGAATCAGTTTCCTTTTGATTAACAGTCTGCTCCTGTGTTGGGATATCACCAGAAACAGTCATATCTGCAGTCTTATTAAGTGATGCATGGACAATAGCAATGTGCTGGCCTGGAATCAGCTTTGAAGTATTAGCATAGTTATGGATGGTCAGTAGGTCCGGTTTTATTGGTTGCACTTTTGTCTCAGTATTTTGGGGACTGACTTGATTTGCTAGTAATATATTACAGGATGGATTAGTTATTCTAAAAATTTGTGCATTAGCTCCTTGGTAAGGGGACTGAATTGTGTGTGACGGCAGTAACTGTTGAGTTAACCCACTAGTGACTTGAATGTTGAATGTTGAGCCACTAGTGATTTGACTGTTGTGTGACGACAGTAACTGTTGAGTTGAGCCAGTAGATAGTTGAATATTGTGTGAAGGTAGTAACGTTGAGCCACTAGTGACTTGACTGCTATGTGACGGCAGTAACGTTGAGCCACTAGTGGCTTGACTGCTGTGTGACTGTTGATTGTCTGAGTTGACAGGTTGTGGCTGAGATGTCCTGGCTATAATAACTGGCTGAGACTGAGGTAACTTAAGGTTGCTATTGGCCTGGTTAGTAGACTGGACTTTCACACAGCCGGCCAGGAACTGGTTGGAGTTTAACACAAACTGATTAGGAGCAACATCATGCTGTGTCAAATGGTTTAACAGAAGTGGTGCCATTTGGGTTTTAGTTACTTGCTGCTGTGCTGGGTTGAACATACTGAATGGAACAGTATTCCCATAACTTTGATTCATCATTTGAAATGCTGAAGAATTCTGAAGTGGTTTCTGTGCGCTGTTTAGTGGATAAGAAGTGGCAAGATATTGTGGATTGACAATGCTAATTAATGGACCATTCATCCGCTGCTGCTGTGTCCCAGTAATAGCTCCTGGACTATTTGTAAACTTGGATTGTGACCCGACAGACATTGGATTAGTTATAATAAAATGCTGATTTGAAAGGCTCGTGTTTGCTGATGGACCCTGAAGTGGAGCCGTCTTGTGACTAACTCCTTGAACAAGAACAGGCTGATTTTGACTTGAGCCACCCTTGTTTGAAACCGTCACAAATTGAGGGATGGTGCTGAACTGCGAATGGGTTGCATGAGGAAGTGAAGAGGATACATTGCCATGATGTGTATTAAATGAAGAATTCATCTGTTGTTGACAAGTCATACCACTTGCAGAAGAATATTGCAGAGAATTACTTTGACCTACAGTATTTGAGCTAGTCGTCACATTAGGTTTAATCAGCTGTAACCTTGGATTTTGATGCACAGATATTACTTGGGCTACTCTACTATTTGACATGGTCAAGTCAGTAGAAATGTTTTGACCATTGTTTTTCTGTACATTCACCTGATACAATGCAGCTGTATTACTTCGATTGATATCTGATAGACTGGTATTAATGGAATACCTTATGTCTCCCAAAGACTCGGTTTTCTTTTCCCGATTCCCAGCCAGATGAACAGATTGCGGCATGACAATATCTTTAGAATTAAATTCTCCTGGTTGAGTTTTGACAGCATTCCTTTGATAGTTAAAATGCATATTTGAAGGCCCCATAACCCCTGGCACAGAGGAACTCTGCACCATCAAATTACTGTTCACATTTAATGGAATGTTGCCTGATGTTGAAGTGATGAAATTTTGGTAAGCCTGATTGTGCTGTGGCTGTGTTATTTGGGCTGATTGTATAGTGTGAGATGACTGTACTGGTACACTTTGGGCAGTGTATATAGACTGGGCTTGTACAATTTGGGTAGGGCATACAGACTGAGCTTGTACACTTGGATGGGTTTGCAGTGTATGAGAGTGTTGTAAACTGTGAGGTGGCTGTACAGTATGGGATTGTAAACTGTAAAGTGGCTGTGAGTTATGGGATTGTAGACTGTGAGGTGGCTGTGAGTTATGGGATTGTAAACTGTGAGGTGGCTGTGAGTTATGGGATTGTAAACTGTGAGGTGGCTGTGAGGTATGGGATTGTAGACTCTGAGGTGGCTGTGAGGTATGGGATTGTAAACTGTGAGGTGGCTGTGAGGTATGGGATTGTAAACTGTGAGGTGGCTGTGAGGTATGGGATTGTAGACTCTGAGGTGGCTGTGAGGTATGGGATTGTAGACTGTGAGGCGACTGTGAGTTATGGGATTGTAGACTGTGAGGCGACTGTGAGTTATGGGATTGTAGACTGTGAGGCGGCTGTGGAGTGTGGGGCTGTAAACTGTGAGATGACTGCACAAAATTGGCCATTTTATTAAGAGATGAAGCATCTGATGCCCTCCTTACTAATGTATTGTGGAAAATCTGTTTGTTGGCAGAGACACCTAAAGTAGAATCAACGGAAGTTGGGACAGCTGTTAAACTCCTGGACTCAGTGCCAGCAACTGAAGTGGAGAAAGATGTTAAACTCCTAGAAGGGGGTTGTTGGCAGGCTTGAGCTGCCACATTGTCACCAGAGTTTGTCAACACCTGGACACATTTTTTGTTGAGGAACTCTCCCCCTGTTGAGCCACTTTTAACAGGGCCTCTCCAGATGTTATTATGATGCTGCTCAGATGTAATAACATTTCCACTTGGCTGGCCAGTGAGAACTGGAGCAATGACATAACCTTTGGATAAATCTGCTTGACTATTAATATTGGACATTTTACCAGCATTGGTAACAACAGATTTCTGAACATAGCCTGGAAATGGCCCATTCTTCTGTTGACCTACACGCCCTGGTGCAGCACTATTTGGATTTTCATGATGTATGGCATTCCACACATTAGTTGTACTTTTCTGATCCACTCTCTCTACTTGAGACTTAAAGCTCATGAACTTATTTGAAGGAGACTGGACAGTGCTGTTCAATTTAGCATTCTCTCTATTGGGAGGCAATGTATTTTTGGTCATCGTCGTTTTCGAGTCTAAACTCTGAACTGCCTTGGGATAAGTCAGTTCCTCCTTAACAGCTGCTATTGGATTCTCCAAAATATTTGGTCCCCCCTGAGGCAAAAGAGTCCTGAGAAAAGCCTCTTGGAAAGCTGACATCTGTTTTGGGTTGGGCTTCTCCTCTTTGACAACAGTTTTTTGCACGGGTGGTTTCAAGTATTCCTCTATGATTTTCTTTTTAGAGAGTTCCTCTGCTGGCCGCTTAGAGGAAACAGTATTTAAATCTAGTTTAGCGCATCCATTGTCAGTTTCTGTTTTAATATCCTGAGACTCCGGAGTTTTGATGACATCACACTTTTTAACTTTAGCTCTTTTTCTTGGACTAGGGTTTTCATCAACACTAGTAGGAGATAGTTTGCACCTCTTAGTGCTTTTAGCTTTGCTTTTACAAGCATCAGATGAGTTTTCAGCTACCTTGTCTACACTGGACTTTGGAAAGTCATCTTTCAGAGGATGTCGCCGTGAGTGGGCTGTCCCTGAACTGTTAGCCTCTATCTTTTTCTTGGACCTGTAAATGATTAACAAACAACCAATTGGTCAATTCAAGATTTATTTTAAAAACATAAAGTATAGCAAAATCTCATCTTCGAAAAAAAACAACTAAAAATTTCCAAACAACTTCGCGAATCGAGCGATAACACTAGCGAGGGGGAACAGCCCCCATTGCCAGAAGTCGAAAACATCGTTTTTCACACACTGAAGAGTTTTTATTTTCTGTAATTTTGTTTCTAAAGAGAGTTATATCGAGTCGCGCATTTTCACGCTTTGGTAAAAAATGGTAAACTGTAGATTATCGCGCTTTGGTACATTAAGAGTTAAGTTATTAGTTGCATTCATGTATTCACTCATGAAGATGTAGTAAAGCGGTTTATAGCAAATGGTCACCACAGCATGAAAGACAAGGTTCACACCATAGTTTAATTTTATGAAACAGTAACATTATATATATATATATATTTCAAAAGTCTCAGTAAGTTTTTGGCTTCAACTTCAGTATAGAAAGAATTTATAACTTATTTTCGATTTTGGTGGAACCAAACAAAATAAATAGTTAGCTTTTGGTCAGACTGCTTTATATTGTGAGACTGCAGGACGCATAAATAAAATTGCATCCATTAAGTAAAGTCAAGGTGCCAGATACTCACACATTATCATCTATCAAACTAAACCTTATTTAGGGCTCTTGCCAAAATTGAAACTTAACATATGTATAAAATTTCTAATGACCATGATAATGGAAAAATTCTGATTAACCTATTTTGAGATCGGTTTCCATCTCTATGTCCCTCTGGATGTGGAGCAATATCTTTGCCTGCCTTCCACAATTCATAGCGGTCAGGTTGATACTTCTTGACAAAAATGTCCATGGAAATTTTAACACCATCTCTCCTACAGATGCACTACAAATTTCAGGAGTATAAAAAAGTTGATAAATATACACAATAAAATAACACAGCTGCAATGTTAATATAGTTTGTCATTTTCTATTACCACGAACAATCAATGTTCCCTTTAAGCTGCGCGGCTGCACAGACATCAGACAGTCAAAGTGTAGCAGTTTAGATTTACAGCGCAGCATATTTCAACACATTGCACAAAAAATGGAGGCTGTGCAACTTTGCACACCAGTTTTTTACTTTTCACACTAACCAACGAACTATAGAAATTTGCTAAAAATAATTCATTTCCACTGGATAAACAAGTTTTTACAAAGCACAAACAGCTGAACTCAGAAAGTTGATTTGTATTTGAGAAACACTTTTTAAAAATATTATACATGTAACTTGGTAGATTTAATTATTATGAAATGGACTTAAAAGTTAAAATTATCCTGCTCTACCTGTAAACATCGTTTGCCATATTCAATCCACCTTTGAGTAGCAAAGTTTGTTGACTCAGCACAGTTGAATCCATGGTTATAACCGGCATGATATCCATATGGAAAAGTTATCATGATCTCTCCTGCTTCTTGCGTTATCTAAAACAAAAATTAACAAAATGATGAGCATTTTAGCTTTAAAAAACACATACTCAAATTTACATTTCCTATTTTAATTGAAAGTAGTGGGGTCCCTTACCCTCTGAATTCCATAAAAATGTCAGGGCAAATCTTAATAGGATGATGTCATTTGGGTTTAAGATGAAATCTCTCTTTGAAATGAGTTGCTCAATACTTACCTTATTGACAGGTATTGAGTATTTCTTTAGGATAAATGGAGATATCAAAGACATCTTATGCCGCAGAAATGCTGGACACTCACCAAAACTAGTTGGAAAAAATCCTGCAAAGAAATTAGGGAAACAAAGGTTTATAAACTGCTTAAACTCATAATTTGATTTAACATGCAACAAGTGCCTGTACTGTATGCCTTAGAAGAATATTGTTTTGTACTGACCTTGAGCCAACCGTTCCAATCTCTGTCCATGTTCTGGTGGGATAGCATACCAAGATTTGGGAGCACCAAAGTGTAAATAATTAATGCTATACAAATCCATGTCTTCAGTATGCCAGGCAAATGTTGTCTTCCACATGCCAAAATATAAATAAGCTGTGCATACACCTTCTATTTGGATTCCATAATCATTTTTCACATGGTCCAGGATTGTTCCTAGACGATTGATATTCCAGTAATCTTGATCATCATCTGTTATAGACCCATTTATGTCTGCCCCATAAATTGCAGCACCAAATGTGATATTCTTCCAGTATTTTCTCTCTAAATCTTCATAATCAAAGTGGTTTGGTGTTTGATATCTGTTGGATCATTCAATAAAAAATTACTTTTTAAAAATACAAAATGAAAGAAAATGTATCTATGTCATGAATAAAAATTTAAATTAATAAAAGTAAATTAAAGAAAACAATCAATTAAAAAATTCCTATATTACCTTGGTGAATTAGCCAGTTCTTCAAATTCCTTGACATGCATTGCTTTCTTCTGCACATTAAATTGTGTATACAGGCCTTGTTGTCCAGTGACCACTTGCTCAATGGGAGCAGGGATCATCAAATCAAGATCATCATAGCCTTTTTTACGAGGAACCCATTCTTTTGGAGGAATAATCTTCAAAAGAAAATTTATTAAAAATGCTTTAGCATAAATTAATGGTGTTTCAATTGTTAGGTGCATTTTAACAGTTTTGTGTGTACCTATAGTGGCTTTGAGTGAGTATGAACGGGGTGTGTGATGGAAATTAAGGAATACATAGACAAGGCTAATGCCGGTAGATAGTTGATAGAAGTATTTATTTTAAAAGATTATGAAATAAGAAAAATGTAATGAATTAGAAAAATGTAATGAATTTAGTTAAACGTGCAAAATAAAATTTATTAGTAATTTAACGTTTAAATTGACCAAGCGTGGCAATGCGCACCTCGAAAGAACTCTTTTTAGAAACGAAATTACAGAAAATAAAAACTCTTCAGTGCATGAAAAAAGATGTATTCTACTTCTGACAATGAGGGCCGTTTCCCTCGTTAGTTTTATTTCTCGATTCTCAAAGTCTTTTGGGAGTTCTTACGGGTTTTTTTTTTTGAAGATGCGAATTTGCTATACTTTGGTATAAAAATAATAGTACTAAACTACAAGTAAAATTAGTATTAAACTCAAGACGGTCATTCTTATCTTAAAAAATGAAGTCAGTATGACTACATTTATATAAATATTTTTTCAGCAATTTTTTAAAATTTCATAACCATTTGATCGCCATTCGAGAAATCCTTATGGGATAAGGTGGAAGTTTAACAAAAACCTTATGGGGCTTTAAACGTTAAGACAAAATGTTTGCTCAAATATAGTTAAAATAAAATAACACATACCTTTGCCAGCCCCATTTTATGGGCACCACATGATTCTATGTACTGTATGTACTTATTAAAATCTTTAAACTCATCAAAAGTTGGTCTAAAGACCATGATTCTGTCCGGTCCATTCACTGGAGGGTCTGCCATGTTTTTTATATTGTGGTATTTAATAAAAATTCTGTTGAATAATTAAAAAGACATGTTATACTTTTAAATATTTCACAGTATAAATGTCAATGTTGTCAACCTGAAGAAATTAAAAAATAAATTTTAAAGCAATAAATAATGTGAAAATTGTATTGAAAACAACTTTACATAACAGCTACTTCATAGTTGGGAAAATAAGGGGCAAACAAACAAGAGAGAAAAGTGTTGCAGAGTTACATGGCCCACTTTAAAATGAAGACAGTGTATAAGTGTTGAAATTAATTGCATTTTTCTATCACTTTTTTAAAAATTAAATTGGATCGTTTCGTTTTAAAATAAGGATGTTATTGATTAATTTTAATTTAATTGTTAACTTTTGTAAAATTACCAAATAATAAACTACTTATATTTAAATATATCTCCTCTAAATATTTTAATGTAAATTTTTCAACTGAGACCGAGGGACAAATGTCTTTCTCACAAATTTTTGACAATGACAAAATAGTCACTTTTTGAGAACCTGACAGCCCGACATAATACATTGTTGATATTTAGTTTATAAGTGCAGATGCTTTTTTATTTAATAGATCTTTAGCTAACCTAAATTTTGAATATATCATATTATATCTGAATCTGTCTTCTCGTCTTTTGGATTAAATGGCTAAGTTACAAAATTCATTTTTTTAAAATTTCCTCATTTTTTTTATTTAAAATAAAAAATGATGCCATTTTCATGTCAATACATTTTAAAGAGTGAACTATTTCTATATCCATGAAAAAAATGAGTTTATTTTCTATATAATATTAATATGGTTGAAATTAAAGTTACTAAGTCAAGTCAAGTGGGTTTAAGTAATAAAATTATTATAATTTTACAGTTACAGATACTTATACCATAGGCCATATCATAATCCGATGATAATACATTTATGAATTTATGCTATAGACTTATACTATAAGTATAAGTTATAGACTATAGTATACTGACAGACTATAGTCTATACTTAGTAAAGTAAAGCCAAAGTGCCTAAACTAAAGCCTTTTAATTTTAATTAAATGTTCAAAAATGGCACTGCGGCACTGTTTAGTTTTTAGCCTTAGCCATTTTCAATGATTTTAGGGTTGCGAAATATACTGAAATTCAAATGTTCATAACTTTATCATTTATGAAGATATATGAACAAATTTGGGGTCCCCAGTCTTAGAACTTTAAAATGGACCAATTAAAAAAGCTCCGGGCTCATTTTGATATTCTACTTAGTGGTACCTAATCTAAAATATTCTGCTACTTTTTTTTTTGTGAATAGCTTCCCTTCATAACCTCATTATTCCCAGACGAGGCTGTGTAACCTCAATATCAAAACTGATAAACATGGCGTATCAATAGTAAAACAATTTTAACAAATACAACGTGTAAATATTATTTTGAAACATTAAACAAAATTGTAAAACTTAGAGAGAAAAGTAAAAGCCAACCATAACGCATAACTGAATACAAACAGATATAATTTCATGTATTAAGACAAGTTCACATCATCTACAATTACAATCTAAATCTAAGTTCAGCCATTACAAACAGATCAAACCTCACGAACACAGCACGCAAGCGATTAAAATTGCGGCATCACCTATACAAATGGTGCAAAACACAAAAAATCTTATTGAATAAGTTAAATTTATTACTTACCAAATGAATTGTACTAATAATGTTAATAATAATTAAAGGACACTTACGAATTATTTACACGAAGTTAAGGAATCCTTTACACACTCGACATTGTATAGTAAACCCATTTACCGTCGCAACACACATCAGCTTGCGCTAGGACTATATTTTATTATAAGTTAGTTTTATCATAAACAAAACCTTGTGATATAATGAATTTAAGTTAAGGATATTACTGAATTATATTTTAAATGTATATGGATAAATATTATAAAAACGTTTTATTTTATTTTTAAAAAATATTTTTTAGTGAATAGCAGTCAGTGTATTAATATAAAGCTTTTCTGCTCAGTGATTGGTCAGTAATCATTGTGTTGAAATATTCTAATCAGGTGTCTTATTAATTAATAACTAGATTGTGCCAGGCGCCGTGGCGCCTACGGCGCCCCCGTTTTTTTGGGCGCCTACGGCGCTGGGCGCCTACGGCGCCAACCTTTTTTTAAAAGACCAACTAACTTGTCCTTTTTTGATAGATTGTGCCGGGCGCCGTGGCGCCTGCGGCGCCCCCTTTTTTTGGGCGCCTACGGCGCCAACCTTTTTTTTTTTAAAGACCAACTAACTTGTCCTTTTTTGATAAATACGAATTATTAAACTTTATGAAATGTACGCAAAGTATTTATTTAATAATAATAATAGGGGTTGTATTTTGCGCACCGTATTTTGCGCACCGATGCACACCAAACAATGACGTCATCCTATTAAATATTTTTACAGTGCTCATCAAAACACGATTTTTCAACTAAACTAACTGCTGTAGACTGTGGTACATCTCTTGAGCGTTACGTTACAAACATACCCACACCACTGGGCTATTATATATATAATGTTTAGAATTTATTTATTGTAATATGAGTATTTTTATTAATTTTGTTAAATGTAAAAATAACATTTTTTGTTTAAAAGTAAGCATTTAAGTATAAGGAAATTAAAATAATTATAAAGGGCGAAATAAATTAAAAGCCTTATAATGTATCTTATCTGTTGCAGACGCTTCTTCTATACATAAGTCATAAGTCATAAGTATAAGTATAAGATAATTGAAATTATTGCGTCCTGTGCTTATATATGGCTTGTGTTTAGTCCTGCATTCCTGTTAGAGTTATAAATGTTGATTAAGATATGGTTTGCCTTGTTTCTTCAGGTAACCCATTCCACGTCCGAATTCCGGACGGGAAGAACGAAACTTAGTATGATATGAATTTGTTCTCATTGCCTTAAAATTTAACATTATCTTATAATACTTATATGTTACAGACGCTCCTTCTGTACATTATATTTAGACTAAATTAGTATGTCATTATTTAGTTTAAGATTTAGTTTAAGCCATGAAATAATTGACAAACATATTTAAAATGTAATACAATAAAATGTCTTTAATTGCATTCAAAAAAATATCATAGGACCTGTCAAAAATGTTTACTGTAAGGTTTGTTGGTCTGTGTGCAAAGTAAAAACAACACCGTGTGCAAAGTTGCAAATTTTGTGTGTGTGTGTGTGTGTGTGTGTGCGTGTGCATGCGCGTGCGCGTGTGCGTGAGCGTGTGTGTGTGTGTGTGTGTGAGAGAGAGAGAGAGAGAATCTAAATAACACTGGAATGTCTCCTTTATATATCAGTGTGTTGACATTAATTGGTTCAAGTGAAGAATGGGTCTAATTGACAATATAACCAGCAGGACTGAACAATCATTGACGTGGAACTGATGAAACTGGTATGCTCAAAACGGTATTGGCAAGAAATGACATTATCAGATATTGGTGTTCATTAACTTTCCACCATTGTATAGGATTAATGGATTCAAAAACTTTCATCTCCATTTTGTAGCGTAGTAATTCATCAGAGGAGCTGTCGTCATTTCTGTCTCTGAGTCAAACGCCATTACTACCATTAGCTTAATACGCTTTTCATTTGGTTTGATAAGTTCGCAAACTTTATCAACATTTTGAACATTCCCGTCAATCAATATTTTAAAACCAAAATGTACGTGTAATCTTCAGGAAATTCATCATTTATCAGGCGCTATTTTTTTATTTTTTATTATTATTATTTTTTTTTTTTGACTCCCAATTATTTGTAAGTGATTGGTCAATTAATCGTTAAAAATAATTTAATCTTTAAACATTTTTAATGATTACTCGAGAAATTAATCATTAATTTCTGCGGCCCTAGAAATAATAATTATTATCCTACTAATTTTGTAAATTTTCCATATCATCGAACAAGACAAACAGAAGAAACAATATAAACGGATATGATTTCAAAATAGAGACGTATATTTATTTCAATAGTATATTTTTTGATCTAAGAAAGAAACTTAGCTTATGCGAATTTGTATAGAGCCCTGAGCCTTATTTAAATTCCTTTCTACGTGAAGCGAAACGATTTATTGTTGATTCAAAGTTCTCATTTTCATTTGAAATTATTGCCAATCCAGACAGACGTTCGTTTTTCATTTTTGAGCGCAAATAATTTTGATGATTTTCAATCATTGCTATCAGGAAGATTCAAGTAAATTTGTATAGAGCATTGACAAATTAGGGAGACTTGATGCCATTTATTTTTCAAACAAGAATGGTAGAAAGTCTTTAAGTTGTAGTTCACTAGTTGTAGATAGTGATGGACGTTGTGATGGACGTTGTGATGGACGTTAAGATGGACGTTGTGATGCATACAAATCTTTGAAGGTATAATATTCAACGATTGCTTCTTCAAGATTAATGTGTTTGTAAATTTTGCCTCAACTTCGAAGAGAATCTTTATTTTCTTTCAACATTTTTGATGGATCAATACAATAGAAATAAATAGCTGTGCCCCTAAAGTCATTAAATCGATCATCTATTTATTTTAGTAGTGTATCCAAGATAGTGAAGTACGTTTCAGACTTAAAACTAGTAGTTGGATCATCAGCCACTTCATCTCTACTAAGTTCACCTGCCATACTTTAATTTTTGTTGTTGCAAATTTGAGTTTCTTTAAATTTTATTTTTAACATCTAGTTTGGAACAATTTTCGTTAATAGATTATTAGACATCTACTTTCAGAATTTTAAACAGCTTGATCGCTTCTCTTTTCAACAAACTTATTTCTTTCAACATCGATCAATCTTTTTGCAATTGAAATGTCAATACTCTTGCGCTACAAGTGGTTTGATAACACGAAAATATCAACCAACTTTTGTACAAATAGCATCACAAAATAAAAAAAAAAACAACAACAAAAGAATGTTTGTTATTAAAACAGATAGTCCCACAGCTTCTGCTCTGAAACTTCCCCTATGTTATGTTGATTCCCCTGAATTAATATTTTCTAGAGTGGCTAGAATAGAAGAGAATGAATCAACAACTGCATCGACTGCATGCTTATGGCTTGCCTATCTTGTATCAGAAAGTCATTTCAGAGATTTTACTGTTGATTCATATTGAGATTTATTATCTTTTTTAAGAGTATCTAGACGTGGTAAACTAGACGTAAAGAATGCCTACAACCTTTCAGCTGTGCCAAAAAACAACTGTACATTACTGTAAAGAAATTGCGTGAAAGTTTGAAGTCCACTCTTAATTCCAGACATCACAGATGCGCCATCATACGCCTTTCCTCCACAGATTTTGATATCAATGTTTCACTTTTGTAATGTGTAGTTCCGTTAGAATCTTCTAAGCAAATGCAGATTTGCAGCATTTCTGTTTACCAAAGTATACAAGCCTAAAAAATCTTTCATCAACATTTCTTAATTTTAAAACTGAACGTTAAGTGACATCTGATCAATTTTAGATATATTAATGGTTGAATCAATAATTAAAGAAAAGAAATGTGAAGACTTAACTTTATTATCAATTGCTGCTGATAATTCAGGTGCAAATGATTGAATTAAATCAATGTGCACATCATTACTTAAATAAATTTCATTTTTCTTTTTTAACTTTAGATGACTGTCCAAAGTGGAATCATAGTTGGCTAATAAAATTAACATTTAAAGAAAATTTCCAGTATTTCTACAACTACCATCAATAAAGCAAGATTGTTCTCTGTGTCCTCTGTTTTGCTAAAACAACGTCACGCCTATCATTCGTTTCAATGCTTCTCTATTCTTTTTCACTTAGCGACGCTCCTGACAGACCAAACCAGATACTGCAGTTTTGAAATACGATATTTAGCAAGCTTATATTGTCGTATTGCAGTTTAGTGATTGATTAAAAGTTTCGTGTTTAGCAATATTTTTTTCTGCTCTAGTTACACCTTTTTAGTGTTCTTCTTCTTCTTCTTCTTCGTTCTCAATATTGAATATTTAGTGTTCTTATGGGGGGGGGGGCATTTTAGACCCAACAGGGTTGCGGGGGGGGGGCGACTCGCCCCCCTGCCCTATAGCTAAATCAACCACTGCCCAGGGCACAAATCGTTTAACACTGCCGAGAATACCATCAAAATCTCTTGAAATATATATTTTTAGCGCATTTTCGAGAAGTCGAATGCGCTATTGCACCCGTTTTGTCCGTCCGTCCGTCCGTCCGTCCGTCTGTCATCACCCTAGATCTCAGCATCCATAAGTCCTAGACCCATGATGTATATATGTTTTTTGTATGTCCTGACCTGCCATTTGTGCATCAACACTCAGTTACTCGATCCGTTAAAAAACCCCATTAAAGCTACCAAAAAACATTGCGAATCGAGAGATAACACTAGCGCAGGCAACGGCCGCCATTGCCGGAAGTCTTAGTATTATCAAAAGTATTAGTTTTTTTTTTTGTTGACGTCATTAGAATATGTGTAAAAGTTTAGAGAGTTTTACGTCATCATTTGTGGTATATTCATTACACAAAAAATTCATAAAAATATGTCTAAAATCTAAACACAATTAGATTTCTACTGATAACTACATAATGCTGATATCTAACATAAGTACTGATACATAATACGAAAATGCGCTAACACGTCCTGAGTTCCAAAAGGGACCAGGCTTAACATGATTTTTTAAAATTACTTGACAGTACAATCTACATTACGGTATGCTTGCAGTGCATCCATTCCGGTGATTCGTAAATAAATAGATAATGATCCTGTGTGCTGGAATATTCTTAAGTATAATATTGTTGTGACAACCATTACAAACATGATAAACTTATCTTGTAACGTTTGAGCAGTATCCCTGATTTTTGCATTGAATGCGTTTGATGCTAGTTCTTGTAACATTAAAGCAATTAATGAGCAATGATGAGTTTGGATCATCAGAATTTCCAAACACTTTTTTAACGCACTTTCTTTGGCCTATCATCGAGTTTCACCAATAATATTTAATGTTTGGTGTCTAGATTTCTGTTGGTGATCGACCCAAACATCCATTCTTTTATACGATTTTCTAAAGAACACCGCACATACGTTAAGCAGTTGGAATAAGCTAATTAAAGAGGTCGTAGTTTGAGTGGTATGAAGTGGTATCACTTAAAACAAGATTCAATACGCGTGCTTAGCACCAGACCTGAATTCGATGAGGTGCGACGTCTCTCGACCATTTAGTAAACCCATTGCACTGTCCTTGCATATTGGCTGCCCCATCCGTGGCATTACCGACACAATTTTCAATATTTATGTTACATTCAATGAGTCTCTCTTGAAATAATTTAAACATAACTTTTCCAGAAGTACATGTTTAATTTGCAACGCATATCAATCGCTCATGGTTTAGCTTTATTATTTTTTTAATAAAATTTTTTGTAGCCTCTTAATTATAACACCCCATGTTATGTATTAATTAGTTTTCACCGGTTCTAGCGGCCCACCGGGAATTTTCCCGGCGTCCCAGTCCACCCCTGCCTACAAAGAAAATTGTATAAAGTAAAGCTTATGCAGCTTATAGCGAGAGAGGGGCCGGAGGGGGAATGCCCCGGGCAGCACTTTTTTTTAGGGTTGGCAAATTCCTAGTCCTTAATTAATTAGCTTGAACGATTTTTTTAAACGAAAGCGGAGCTCTTTTGTCAAACTAAAATAAAAGCCAAATAATACACAATTGATAAAAGAAATAAAGTTACTGTCCTAAAATATGTAAAGTTTGAAGTGCTAAAACTTCAAACTCCATTTGAAAATAAATTATTCTGACACTTATGCCACTGAGCTGAAAAGCCAATAGTCTTAAATAGTATGAGAACGTAACACTAATGTGTAGGTAACGTTAGTTGATTCTTCAAATGTGACACCTGCTCTTGTTATGGAACTGAAAATTACTGTACAGTGTACACTGTCAATTTCAAACATGATCCAATCGAATGCTACCGCTGGCACTTTCTTGAGGCTGGCAAGTTACTCTTTGTTAATTAGCTTCTTGAAATTCACAAAAAAACATCTTCCGGGTACAAAGTAACACTTTTTAAGAATTCCATTGCAATTGATAGCTCTCCATATATTTCACATAAGGTTCAACAAGTCCATTTGTGCGATGTGAATAGATTGAAAATTAGAGAATAGTTATTTTGAAGTCTTTTTGTTTTCAATTCTGATTTTTTTCTCTCTATATATATATTTTAACCTCATCTTTTCAAGAATACTAGATATTTTTTTTTTATAACATGTTCACTTTGATCGCCAAAATTTGGTCTCTCGTATTTTGAATGGAAGATTCACTTAAAATTATAAGATCTTTCCAAAAAAATGTTAGAAAAAGGCAAATCATCTTTTAAATATTCAATGAATTCTCAGTGAGTAGCCTCTGCAAAGTATTTTATTAGTAAAATATGTTTATAAATAATTTTCGAATTAATTAAGATTTTCTTTTGAAATATTGTGTAAGGATTTAGGAATTACATTTATAGTAATAATTATAGATCTAATTATATTTAACTAAAATATATTTTCTTGCCTTTGAGGCGAAAAGTTACCGATAACATAATAAAATAATAAACTGTGTAGTTAGTCAATCTCTATGCACAAGAGACTGATGGAACATAATTTATCTTGAAGCATTGTTCTTATTCATTTTTATCCTTCCGCCGAGAAAATAATCTTTTCTCCAGAGCAATTTGCAAACATCATACTAAGAAACAATATCGAAATTGCTTTTTATCCACATTAAACCTCTGCTCCCCCAAGATTAAGAGAATAAACAGCATATGAAATATACATAACATAAATCTTCAATATTATTGCTTGCATATCTTAGGGGCCCTCAAAAAGGGATGGGGGGGGGCACACATTTGTGACGATGTGTGACGAGGTGGAGGGGGTTTAAAAATGTGACGTCACCTCAAAACACGCAATTTTAAATAAAAGTTCCACTTAAATATTTGATTGCTTACAATTTATTTAAGGACGTTTTATTTATGGACGGCCCCTTATTTTTGCCAGACATATTGACAGCATTTTCATACATGACTGGCCTTGACACTTATTAAAATCTGTAAGCTAGAAAACGTTGAATAAGACAGCCCATTATTTGGTAAAACAAATAACACAATAACAGTGAGCTGATCAATGGGACCGGTCTGGCGTGAAATCTACAGATAAATTCAGGTACTTGCAAATTTCAAGTCATTGAAGATTATGTGTCTTAATTTATTTATAATTTGGATATATCTTCACGGATTGTAATAGAAAGATCATTTTTTACCCGAATTTTTCATTATGGGTCGCGGACCATCACTTTGTATATCACTGGTCTCAAATCACATGCCATATGAAAGAATTAATATTAAACTTATAACTCCAAGAAAAGTGTGTGATCTCTGCAGGAAAGATTGCGGAGAAAGTTTTCATTTGAAATACAAATGAAAGTAGAATTCTTTTCTTATTTTCATTGTTGAAAAAAAAAATTGTTCAATAATCACAGATTTAGTCAAGCTCGAATTTCCTATCAAAGTGAAATAATTATTATTCTTGAATATTTTCTATGGATGGATGTTCAGACATTGGCCGGATGGAAAGTGCCATTCTCGTTTTACAGAATCCGTTTGATTGAAACCTTGATGTCGTGACAATTGAACCACATTTGTAGCGCTTATTGATTAAACAGGCAAATGTCTTGTGGAAAGAAAAGAAGAGAGAAGGAAAAATATCGAAGTTCACAGCCGGTATTAACTGATGTTGAGTTTCTATTTGATTTCTAACACTTTGTTTTATACCGTTTTACTTGGCCTCACGCGTGTTACGATATTTAAGTGCAACCTTACAGTAAAGTAAATGCATTCTTAAATGACAAAAAAGCGATCTGAAATGCTCTTTTTCAAATTGGAAAAAACAGCTTTTAT
>MUZC01002511.1:920988-950601 GCA_002072015.1 Radix auricularia
GGGGGGGGAGAGCAAAGCTTTGTGACGTCATTGTGGGAGGGGGGTCTAAGTTTTGTGATGACGCGTGAAGAGGGGGAGTGAAAAATCGGCCAAAGTGTTATTTATGGACGGTCCCAGGAAGCCATATTTCCTATTTGAAAATAAAAATATTTCAAATCACTTAAATGTCATATAAGTTTGTATGTAATGTGAGGCTGCACTCATATAACGCGCGGGAAGCAATTTAGAATGTCATTAAATAAATTTGTAAGCAATCAAATATTTGATTGAAAATTTTATTTAAAGTTAAAGTTAAGCATTTTGATGTAAGTGATGTCCCGTTTCTCAAACACTTCCCTCTCCCTCGTCACAAAATGTGTGACCCCGCCCGCCATCCCCCCCCCGATGGGTGACGTCATTTATGGTTTATGGACGGCTCTTGTGAGCTAAAATGACACATCGCGTTCCTCAAGGTAACCAGACAAAACGATAAATTCCGATTTCAAAACAAAGATCAGAGATATAAGACCGTGTTGAAAAATGTATTTTGATTTGAAAATAAACGGGAAAACAGAAAAAAACAACAACGCCTAAGTTCTTTTTATTTATGTATTTTAGTATTAAGCAGTGTTTACATTATTTTATAACACCACGTCAATAAATGCCTTGTCAGACTTTATAATCTCTGCACCACCTGTTTGTGGTGCCTGATGCCTTGTCAGACTTTATAATCTCTGCACTACCTGGTTGTGGTGCCTGATGCCTTGTCAGACTATAATCTCTGCACCACCTGGTTGTGGTGCCTGATGCCTTGACAGACTATAATCTCTGCCCCACCTGGTTGTGGTGCCTGATGCCTTGTCAGACTTTATAATCTCTGCACCACCTGTTTGTGGTGCCTGATGCCTTGTCAGACTTTATAATCTCTTCACCACCTGGTTGAGGTGCCTGATGCCATGTCAGACTTTATAATCTCTGCACTACCTGGTTGTGGTGCCTGATGCCTTGTCAGACTATAATCTCTGCATAACCTGGTTGTGGTGCCTGATGCCTTGTCAGACTATAATCTCTGCACCACCTGGTTGTGGTGCCTGATGCCTTGTCAGACTTTATAATCTCTGCACTACCTGATTGTGGTGCCTGATGCCTTGTCAGACTATAATCTCTGCACCATCTGGTTGTGGTGCTTGTTGCATTTATAATCTCTGCACCACCTGGTTGTGGTGCCTGATGCCTTCTCAGACTTTATAATCTCTGCACCACCTGGTTGTGGTGCATGATGCCTTATCAGAGTTTATAATCTCTGCACCACCTGGTTGTGGTGCCTGATGCCTTGTCAGACTTTATAATCTCTGCACCACCTGGTTGTGGTGCCTGATGCCTTGTCAGACTTTATAATATCTGCACCATCTGGTTGTGGTGCTTGTTGCCTTTATAATCTCTGCACCACCTGTTTGTGGTGCCTGATGCATTGTCAGACTTTATAATCTCTGCACCATCTGGTTGTGGTGCTTGTTGCCTTTATAATCTCTACACCACCTGGTTGTGGTGCCTGATGCCTTCTCAGACTTTATAATCTCTGCACCACCTGGTTGTGGTGCATGATGCCTTGTAAGATTTAATAATCTCTGCACCACCTGGTTGTGGTGCCTGATGCCTTGTCAGACTTTATAATCTCTGCACCACCTGGTTGTGGTGCCTGATGCCTTGTCAGACTTCATAATCTCTGCACCACCTGATTGTGGTGCCTGATGCCTTGTCAGACTTTATAATCTCTGCACCCCCTGTTTGTGGTGCCTGATGCCTTGTCAGACATTATAATCTCTGCACCACCTGGTTGTGGTGCCTGTTGTCTTGTCAGACTTAATAAATCTCTGCACCAACTGGTTGTGGTGCCTGATGCCTTGGCAGACTTTATAATCTCTGCACCACCTGGTTGTGGTGCCTGATGCCTTGTCAGACTTTATAATCTCTGCACCACCTAGTTGTGATGCCTGATGCTTTGTCAGACTATATAATCTCTGCACCATTTGGTTGTGGTGCTTGTTGCCTTTATAATCTCTGCACCACCTGGTTGTGGTGTCTGATGCCTTGTCAGACTTTATAATCTCTGCACCACCTGGTTGTGGTACCTGATGCCTTGTCAGACTTTATAATCTCTGCACCACCTGGTTGTGGTTCCTGATGCCTTGTCAGACTTTATAATCTCTGCACCACCTGGTTGTGGTGCCTGATGCCTTGTCATACTTTATAATCTCTGCACCACCTGGTTGTGGTGCCTGATGCCTTGTCATACTTTATAATCTCTGCACCACCTGGTTGTGATGCTTGATGCCTTGTCAAACTTTATAATCTCTGCACAATCTAGTTGTGGTGATTGATGCCTTCTCAGACTTTAAGAATCCCTTTAATAATAACTTTGATGAAATTGTAACACATTAACAAAGAATGAGACAACAAAATACGGTATTTAAACAATATCTTTAATTTGTGTAGTTAGTAGCAGCATACATAGAGTTATATAAAGTGTGACCGTAGATTAGACATCAGTAGAGTAGTTTCAAGTTCAATATCATCATGCACAAAAATACATACAAAACGGAGCACCAAAGTCCACCAAAACACATGAATAATTTTTGTATTGAAATAAATATTGCTCAAGCATGGCCTCTACATCATAAAACAAGAACAATACAGTGAGGTATGTGACAGTTTTGTGAAACACTGACTCCAGCTTCAAGTTAAAAAAATATTTGGAATTTGGTGGGTTATAATTATAACACAAGATTTTTAGAGGCAGAATGGTGGATGTCTAAAAATTACAGTTTAGTATAATATGTTTATTTTTTAAAAACTTTGTAGATTGACACCAGTGAACCACATCACATGACAAGGATAGAGACACAAAACTTGACATGGGTTTAGACACCACTGAATGATATCACATGACAGGGCCTAAGACTCCACTAGCTGACATTACATGACATGGGTTGAGACACCACTGAAAAATATAATATGACAAGGCTTTAGATAGAAAATAATGACAGCACTTTCAAGAGTTTTAGATACCAGTTACTGACATCACATATCAGAGTTTTAGATAAAACTGACTGACATCACATACCAGAGCTTTAGATAAAACTGACTGACATCACATACCAGAACTTTAGATAAAACTGACTGACATCACATACCAGAGCTTTAGATAAAACTGACTGACATCACATACCAGAGCTTTAGATATCACTGACTGACATCACATACCAGAGCTTTAGATAAAACTGACTGACATCACATACCAGAGATTTAGATAAAACTGACTGAAATCGCATACCAGAGCTTTAGATAAAACTGACTGACATCACATGACAGGGATAAGAAATCTGAATGACATCATTAAGAAGGCTTTAGACAGCACTTAGTCATGCCGCGGTGGAGGGATTATGGAAGCAAATAAAAATAACTTTCAGCAACTGCAATTTTAAAAAATACTTTAGATGTTATTCAATCAAAACTTGTTTTTTTAAAAAATAGGTTCATATAAAACAGCATCAAACATTTTATTAACCACCAATATATCCTAGCTACAAAAAATTCTAACGTGCCAAGTTAATGTAATTCTTATCTGAAGTATCTATTAGCCTTAGTAAACCAAATGCAAACTCCTTGTAAACATAAATAATTGTGTACACATTCAAAGAGAAAAATGTTTACAGAAATGTGTGCACAAATTAAATCTGAAATGAACTCATAAATAGCTTTTGGTTTTATATATAAAATATTGCACTACCAGTATGATGAATATTTTTTCTCAAAAGGTGGACACATTTTCTAGTTCAGTAACAAAACTATACATCAAAATCAATATTAAAATATTCTCATGAGATTGAGACTAAAAATGATTCTTTAAAAAAGCTATTAAAATTTCATCTGCAAATCTAATGTCTTTTAATTTTTTTTCATTAAGGAAAATAACTAAAGTAAAACATGGAATTTAAGATTAAATTGAGAATGAAAATTGATTATTTTCTAATGGTGACAGTAATTTTATCAGATTAAGGGTAATCTAATGACAGGCAATTTCTCTGAACTCAGAATATTATCTTCATCCATGGAAGAGAGTAGTGCTGTTACTTTCCTAGTGTTTTTGTTTTAATACAAGTTTTAATACCAGAAAAACAAATTAATAAGTTTTTCAAACTGAACAATGCATGAAACCAATTTGCCTATCTTAAAACTTAATAATACTGGTACTTAAATTAAAAAATAACAAATAACTTCAACTCTTCTGACAGTCTAAGGTAAATGTAATTTCAATTTTGAGAAATTCATCTGTGAAAATTAAAGAAAACTTTCATAAGTTTAAAAACACATCCATCATTATGTGAGATCTGATCTACACAAGAATTCTGTGTTCACATTTTGAATCATGAAAAAAGATCAGATCAACTCTTCACATAGTAGCAAACTTGTCAGATAAAGCTGTAAGATAATACACAGTCAAACTTAAACTTGTCAGATAAAGCTGTAAGATAATACACAGTGAAACTTAAACTTGTCAGATAAAGCTGTAAGATAATACACAGTGAAACTTAAACTTGTCAGATAAAGCTGTAAGATATATGAGGGGATACACAGTGAAACTTAAACTTGTCAGATAAAGCTGTAAGATAATACAAAGTGAAACTTAACCTTGTCAGATAAAGCTGTAAGATATATGAGGGGATACACAGTGAAACTGAACCTTGTCAGATAAAGCTGTAAGATATATGAGGGGATACACAGTGAAACTTAACCTTGTCAGATAAAGCTGTAAGATAATACACTGTGAAACTTAACCTTGTCAGATAAAGCTGTAAGATAATACACAGTCAAACTTAAACTTGTCAGATAAAGCTGTAAGATAATATACAGTGAAAGTTAACCATGTCAGATAAAGCTGTAAGATAATACACAGTCAAACTTAAAACCTGGACACAATTTTAAGATTACAAGTACGAGAGCTAACATAAAATAATTTTGGCACCAATGTTTTTCTCACAACAAATTTAAAAAAGATAACTAACAGTAAAAAAAACTAATTACAAATAACATTTTAAATATAATGTAGTTCAAATAAATATGTACTTAGTCAACAAGGGCAGGTACAAGATAAAACTTTCAAGCATAAAAATTTGAGTTGTGCTGTAAAGTAAATAGCCTGCAGCTAATAAAGTAATATAAAGTATACATTTTAAAAGCTGGCCGATAAATTTGGCCTACAGCACTGACATATCACAAGTTTGGTATTACTGTATTATTATAATTGTAAAGTACCTAAAACATTTATTTAAAATGCAGATCTGAGAAAGTTTTGAACATTTATTTTTATCAGCACATGTGAAATACCTGCCTTACATATAATACACAAAATGTAGCAAACAGAATAAGGAAACACATTTTGTGCATTCCTGAGTTTGATTACAAGTTACAAGCAGCCCATGTGAACTTAATAATCACCATGTACTTATCATGTCAAAAATATTTATGAAATAAAAAGTTGAAACAATATGGTATCTCATTTCATTAAACATTCAATGATCATTAGTAGGCATTTTAATAAGTTGATTGTAGTTGTAGAGAGTGATATTTGTTTTCTTTTAAAAAATAATTTTTCTTGTAACCCTTTGCCCTCCATAACACTTCGGATTTTGATAGAAAGGAAAAAAAACACAAAAAACCTTATTTTAAATGCATTATGTAAGAATGATTAAAAAAAAAAAATCAACATTTTTAAAGAATTAAATTAGGACTAGTTATGAATTGTTTGCCTTCATGTTTATGTATGCACCCATATATATGTATGTACAACAGATCAGCAGAATTACAATAGGGAAACCAAGACCAAGGTTTTGGCTTCCTTAACATTGTTTTCACAGTCACATGACACCAAACCTTACCCACACATGCAGTAATATATTATGTAAGAGAAGGTAGATGCAGTCAGAGATTGGTTGTTAAGAATAAATTACCCCTATTTCACTCCATGTCGGACTCTAGGGCAAGTGAAGTAGCGTTCACAAGTTTATTAAGCCACCACTAACGAGCAAGGGATTGTGTGGCTAGCACAATACCCCGGGGGCCTTGCCAGAACCGAGGCTCGAACCCATGACTTGAGTTCTTGCCACTGTTCTATAAAAATAAAAGATTATTAAAAAAAAATTTTTTTAAAGAAAAAATAATTTTAATACTAATACCTTAAAAATAATATACCATAGGGAAGCTTTTCATTAAAACAAAACACCTGCAGCCTATCAACTGTAGTGAGTATAAATAGTGAAGTATTCAGAGCAAAGCAAAGCCTACTTTTGAGCAAATTAAACTATGATACATTAATATAGTGCATAAACATGCCAAGAGAAAGGACTTTAGGGAAAACAAAAACTGTCAATCATGCCTCAATATTAAATGATGCTTCCTTAAAAAATAAGATTCCAGTTACAGATAGCATGATATGCCAGTCTGTCATCTTTAATACGTAAGACGATATGCCAGTCTGTCATCTTTAACATGTAAGATTCACTATTATTAATTAAATTCTTATCATAAATAAAAAGTTGGAGTACATTTATGAGCCATAAGTAAAATAAATTGAAACTCCTGAAATTAAACATGTACATGTTTATGGGTCAATGGTACATAGCTCTGACAGCCACATGTCAAAAGGAATCAATGTTGGATAGTTTTTGTATCAAACACATTTCTGGACGGAGTACAAAATATTTATGATCATCAATTTTGCTTGCACATAGCAATTACAACCGGACCCCGCTAAGTCGAACTTCTTTAAGTTGGAAACCTTCCTATATCGAATTAGTTGTTAGGCCCTAGCCAAATTCCATAAGACAAATGCATTTTAGATCCAACGCGTTTGGGTTATTATTCTGGGGCGACATTTCAGAACATGTGTTCTGTAGAGCCATGTAAACGTATATTTCAAGACCAAAAATGATCTAGACCAGAAAAAGGTGTGGCTGGAAGAAGGGTAAATAATCTGTGTCCCTTTGCTGCATGCTGTGACTTTAAACAAAATAATCTTACCCCCCCATGCCACTCTAGAGGGAGGAAAGTTCAGGGGAGTGGAGAGGGGCTTTCTCAGTGGTGTCGGTATGTCAAAGCCAAGTTGGCTTCCTTTCATATGAAACATCACACACAGCTTCTCTTTCCTGTCAAGCCTTCTTGCCGGGATGGCTGTTTGCCCCCACCCCTCTCAATATCAACATTGTCCATGATTAATCTGCGACTATTACCCCATTTCCCTAACTCGAAAACTCTGAAAATCGAAAAAAAATTTGGTTCCCTTTGAGTTTCATTTAGCAAGGACTGACTGTATATGACTTTCTAGAGGAACGATGATTGAATACAAGTAAGAGAATAATTTTAAAAGAGATGTAAAAGAAAGCACCAAGAAAACTAGCAAAGCCAGATTTAGTTACACCAACACCATTATGGAGGTGTCGTGTTTATTAAATCTGTTTTTACCAGCATGATTGAGATTGTCTAAACTGAGTGAGAATCATGCTGTGTTTGCCTTAATGAATTTTTAGAACTTCCTGAAAACTTAAGATCAGCCATTCATCACTTTTGCTATTTGTTAAGGGACATTTGGAATTTCTTTTATGCCTCTAATCTTTTTATCAATGCAGATATATGAGCCAATGAAGATGTTGTTTTATAAAAAAATGTCTGGCAATGGTGTGAGAGTTTTTCAGAATTTTATTGGAATAGTTGGTTTACAGAAATAAATTACAATAGTTAACTAGCCAATTTGTCTTTTAATTCAATTGGTAAAACACATCTTTTCAGATCTGTTTTAATGGATGCCATTAAAAAATCTCTTTCTGTATTGTTTTTCAAGCAATTAAAAAAAAAAAACCTTTAAATAACCCTTTACAGCCATTCATCTATTTATATTCACATAACCCTTTACAGCCACTCAACTCTTTACATCCAAATAACCCTTTACAGCAACTCAACTCTTTACATTCACCAAGTATAAGAAAAGGTTCAAATATGAAGCTTTTGATATTTGTAAAGAGGACCCATATCTGTTTAACATTCCTTGTACAGTTCTGTGGCAGCCAGACCTATGCATCATTAAACAATGTTGTAATTTCTTTTATTTAATTTTTTTGCTCATGTTGTACGTTCATTTATTTTGAGTATTATACTATCTAACAAATACTAAATGAACTAACCATCATCCATAATTTTTGTTATTGTTTCAAAGTAAATTTATTTCTAAGGTCATCAGTATGCTGCTATACGGGAGCGAGACATGGACCACTTATACATCCCATGAGCGCAAGCTTAATAGCTTCCATTTGAGGTGCCTGCGTCGCATCCTTGGCATTAAATTGCAGGATAAAGTGTCAAATAGCGAGGTCCTGATGCGTGCCATTATCCAAAGCATGTTCTTAATCCTTAGTGAAAGACGCCTTAGATGGCTAGGACATGTAAAAAAAGAATGAGCCCGAGTAAATATCCCCAAGGACCTCCAATATGGACAACTGGCATAGGGAAAGATGAACACACAATGTAAAGCAGAAGACTGATCTACGTGGCACACAGTTGTCAAAGAGTGTGTCACAGGATGGAGGAGGCTACAGACAAAAGAGCTAAAAGAAAGGCCAAACATTGGGAAACAACAGAATTCGTGTGCAAAAACTGTGGAAAAGAATGTCACTCAAGGATAGGACTGCTCAGCCACACAAGAAAATCCAACGGTGATGCACCATCGTCTCTTGAGAGGTAAGGATACCCACGAATACTTACATTTTATCATATTTCTGTTTTGACATTTCAAAGGTACAGAGAATTTGGAGAGCAGGAAAGGCACATAAGGACATCTTAAAAGATAAAACTTTCCGTTTTAAATTTGGGTATGGATCTAAATTTAAAACAAGTAAACATACTTTTTTAACTGATGGCAATATACTGAGAACTCTTCCCTGAAAAGAATATTTAGGATATTTAATGGTATCAGTGGGATTGGGGAGGGTTAATATAATCTGAAGTGGTGGCGAGAAAAGAAGGGGGGTGGGGTTGGGTTAAATAAACCTTGGAAAACTTTTATACACGTTGGGGGGAGGGAGGGGCTGAAAGTTTGAGTTTTTTCCCAGGCAGTACAAGATACGTGACAGTTAAAATTTTATGAGCAAACTCACCAAACTTAATACAGCATATGTTACATTGATGTTTTTTTATGGCAGCTACATAGAGTGTCATGCATCATGAGAAAGGGGAAAAAATGTCAAAAAGGAAGACTAACTTTTCAGGTGTCTAAAATTATGACATATTTTGGGACATAAAAAGTTGACACCCTTACTTGCCCTTGAAATGTATTTAATGAAAAGCTTAAAGTACAATTTAAAAGAACCGCACGTTATTTTTTTAACAAGGTAAACATGGGCTCATCATTATTCTTACTCCTGAATTACCTTTATTTTACCCCCCCAAAAAAAACTTCTTCCAAATTTTATATAGCTTTGTATTTTTGGGATATTTATGTGAATAGTACCAACACCTTGGAACTGTATGGCACATAATGGTACACCAAATACAGTCCAGGAGAGTCAAAACCAATGGGTTACTCTCTTTACTAAGAACAACAATATTTTTCTCTCAATTAGGCACAAATATCAGTTCAAAGGTTAAATTTTCATGAAATTAACAATATTAAAACAAAAATCCCTCTTTAGAGGAGCTAAAAAGTTAATTATAATTTTAAAAAATGCTACCAATAGATTAACGACTGTTAGTTTGATAAGGTTAAATAACTTTTAAAAAGTGCATATCTTTTTACAAATTTAAGATAGCCAATGTTTAAAAAATCTTTTTTCTTTTAATAGAAAATGTCTTTTTGCAAGGGGCTTGAAAAAAGTGTAGGTTAGGGATAACTAAAATTTAAAAGGAAAGATTTAATAATACTAAAAATGTCAAGATCTCCACATATTTACAATTTTTTAATGTCAATTAAACTGCTTTACCTGTTCATTAGTATACAATAAAAGGGCAGAGCAAATGTTTGTAATTTAATTATGATACTTATTAAAATCCACATAAGTATAAGTTTAAGAGGTTTTAGTTTTGTATTTTTAAAAGATAAGGCTTGGCAATAGAAATTTATTAATGTCCTTATTAGACTGTCATTATGACCCAGTAACACCAGGTCTTATTTCTAGTTGATAAATAAAGAGATAAAAATAGTAGTATTGAAATATGAAATTAACAGTTATTAGAAATTCTTAAGCATTTATCCCAATTAAATACTAGCAGCACAATTTCATTTTTCATTGATGAAAAGACTGTCCTGTTATTTGGCTACACTAAAACATACTGGCATGTGAAAAGCTAAGAATCTATTAGCAACACAAATCTGTTGCAAGGTTGCAGTAACAGCTAATATAAATTGTTAAAGAAGAGTCTTTTAAGAAGATTTTTCAGATGACCGACAACATCAAGATCTTAAATGATATTAATTAAACTAGTAACACAGCAGATGACAGACAACATTAGATCTCAAGTGAAGTCATTGCAGCTAGTAACACAGCAGATGACAGACAACATCAGATCTCAAGTGAAGTCATTGTACAAAGACTTTAGAGATTACATCTTTTTAACAGAACGAAATTTTATATTGTTGGGGGCAGGTGTTTTGAAGACCAAAATTGTATGAACTTTTTGAAATCAAAAAAAATAATAAAACTGGCAAAATTTCTTTTGTTGATCAGATAGTGGTTTAACTAGGTCACAACATGGTTGATGAACACATTTATTAGTTTTATAAATATGGCCAGGCTTCATAAAAAGTCCAATATGGGATTATTTGTTAATGGAAACTTAGGAGTTGTGAACAATTTTTAAAAAAATGTTTACTTGGGAGTCTTAAATAAACTTTTTTTTATGAATAGCATTTGGAAGGAATAAATATAATGTGGGAGGGAAAATATCCCTCTCTAGTGCACATTTGTTGACAAAAATATCACTTCACTACAAGTATGGTTGATAATCTGAATATCAAGTCACATAGTAAAGCAACAAAATCACAGCATGCAAAACAAAACCAACAGCATAGAAAGATGAGAATGTAAGTCTTTAAGCCTGTGACCACTTCATTTTCACCAGCGTGCTGGACCGGTCAGTCAAGGTGGGGCAAACACCTTATTTAAAAATTTGACTATTCTGTCTGACTGCTGAAAAATGCTTAAAAGAAACAAAAACATAAACAGAAGTGCAAAAAATGCATGTAAATCAGATAGGTAACAAACCAGTTGTTGCATGGTTGCAGCAAAACAGCAAATTGACAACATGACTAGTCATTAGATTTTTCCCTGCCTAGTTCTTTATAGTTGCAAACAAAATAATATTGTCTTATCAAATCTTTGTGGCGTAACATTGCAAAAATATATATTTAATATAAACTAACCAACCAATTTATCTCACAATCTGCATAATATCAGACAACAATAGGTCATTGAATAAAAGCTATTAACTAATCCAACAATAGATATATTACTACAAAAACAAAAATATTTGCACAAGTCAACAATACCCATGGCACATCAAACCATCCCAGGCTTGCGTGACCATATCTTTCCAAGTCTTTTGATTTCCCCCAGAAATCAGCTTTTGATAAGATTAAATTATATTGTAAAACTGACTTATTCATCAGCCTCTGCGGTGGACTCCGACAGCTTCTTCCCATCAGGATCCAAGGTGAAACTGTTGATGTATGTTCCAATGTAATCATAACCAGCTTCAATTGCCAACTCAGCCGGCGTCTGGCCCTCCTGGACGAGAGCGAGAAAAAGTCAATCAGATTTCTTGAATGCTCAAAATTTCATCAACATTTTTCCAGCTTTTTGTTACATTTTTTTAGTTGAAAGATAATTTAAAATATTATTTAAAATGTAAATTAGTCGAAATGTAATACAAAAAATAATTTATTAAAATTTGTTGTTGTTGTTCATAGCTGAAATAAGGCAAAAAGAAGTTACCATATTTCCTCATTCTATAGCCGTTCGTTCATAAGCCAACTACCCCTATCCCCCACTTTTGGAAGAGAATAGTATGAAAAGTATGTAGCCTGCTTGTAAGCCGACCCAAAAAAATAATATGATAGGACAGCGTAAACAAAATGGTACAGATTTAAAAAAAACTACAAGCTATATCGGACATTATGATTGTTTACTTTTGTTTAGGTTGAAGAACAAATAGATTTGAATAACACAGAAGATGGATGTCATTTTTTATAGCATTCGCTAGGGGCTTTTTTATTGTATTAAAACCAACGATAATGCTGTTTTTTATATTTCATTTTAATAAAGTCAATAAATAAAAACAGAAATGTTTCATCAATATAATTCGTAAATTTAAAAAATGCCAGAGTAATTTATTTTGTTAAAATAATTCTATAAAAATTAAAATCCATTAAATTAAAGTCTCACTCATCTGATAAAGTCCCACTTATCTGATAAAGTCCCACTCATCTGACTAAGTCCCTTTCATCTGACAAAGTCCCACTCATCTGATAAAGTCCCACTCATCTGATAAAGTCGCACTCATCTGATAAAGTCCCACTGATCTGATTCTCCAAACGGTTAAACTCTTCCTTAGTTATGGCTTCATTAACCTTTTACACGTTATCTTTGTGCTCTTTGTTAGGCAAAAGTTACCGCTGGTTTTTTGTGTGTTTTTTTTTGTGAGCAGTGGCGAAAGAGTGTACATTAAGTCCCTAAGTCCCTTTCATCTGACAAAGTCCCACTCATCTGATAAAGTCCCACTCATCTGATAAAGTCCCACTCATCTGACAAAGTCCCACTCATCTGACTAAGTCCCTTTCATCTGACAAAGTCCCACTCATCTTATCTTATCTTATATGTTAGAGACGCTCCTTCTGTACAGAAGATTATTGCGTCCTACGTATTTTCTGATAAAGTCCCACTCATCTGATAAAGTCCCACTAATCTGATAAAGTCTCACTCATCTGATAAAGTCCCACTCATCTGACTAAGTCCCTTTCATCTGACAAAGTCCCACTCATCTGATAAAGTCCCACTCATCTGATAAAGTCCCACTCATCTGATAAAGTCGCACTCATCTGATAAAGTCCCACTGATCTGATTCTCCAAACAGTTGGTTAAACTCTTCCTTAGTTATGGCTTCATTAACCTTTTACACGTTATCTTTGTGCTCTTTGTTAGGCAAAAGTTACCGCTGGTTTTTTGTGTGTTTTTTTTTGTGAGCAGTGGCGAAAGAGTGTACATTAAAATTCCTTTGTTGAAAACAAAATTTGTCAAACAAATTATCAAACAGTTCACAAAAATAGTTATGATGGCGGCTGGGTAGCGAAGTCACTAGTGCGCTTGCTTCACAAACTGAGGGGCGTGGGATCGAGCCCACGAATAGCCACTATAATTATGTTGAGAAATGACTAACGCTAAGAAAGTCCTCTGCTGACCTGGAGAGGGATGGGCGCCGCCAGTGTCTATTAAGCCCGAGAATGTTCTAAGGGAAACATTAGAATCCTCTACGATCTTGATGGTGTACAATAGCAACAGCGATATTCAATGTACATGTTCCATGTGTGTTATAAATTTTGTTCTGTTCCCAGTCATGTCTCTGACCATGGCCCAGTATTTTAGACTTGTAAACAACAATAGAGTCCTCCATGTTGATCAAATAAACAAGGCAGATGTTAACATTGTTACTGTAAGTCAAATAAAACCCAATGAAATGTTTACCTTATTTTTGATATTGACTTGAACCCCAGCTTGTAACAACAGCCTGACAGCCTTAGAGTGGCCAAACAAAGCTGCAGCATGTAATACTGTCTCACCATTCTGTCAGATAAACAAACAAAGCTGCGGCATGTAATACTGTCTCACCATTCTGTCAGATAAACAAACAAAGCTGCAGCATGTAATACTGTCTCACCATTCTGTCAGATAAACAAACAAAGCTGCAGGATGTAATACTGTCTCACCATTCTGTCAGATAAACAAACAAAGCTGCAGCATGTAATACTGTCTCACCATTCTGTCAAGTAAACAAAGCTGCGGAATGTAATACTGTCTCACCATTCTGTCAAGTAAACAAACAAAGCTGCAGCATGTAATACTGTCTCACCATTCTGTCAAGTAAACAAAGCTGCAGCTTGTAATACTGTCTCACCATTCTGTCAAGTAAACAAAGCTGCGGCATGTAATACTGTCTCACCATTCTGTCAAGTAAACAAACAAAGCTGTGGCATGTGGTACTGTCTCACCATTCTGTCAAGTAAACAAAGCTGCAGCATGTAATACTGTCTCACCATTCTGTCAGATAAACAAACAAAGCTGTGACATGTAATACGGTCTCACCACTCTGTCAAGTAAACAAACAAAGCTGTGGCATGTGGTACTGTCTCACCATTCTGTCAAGTAAACAAACAAAGCTGCGACATGTAATACTGTCTCACCATTCTGTCAAGTAAACAAACAAAGCTGCGACATGTAATACTGTCTCACCATTCTCCCAGATTTGGCTTGTATTTAATACATATTAGATTTTTTTTTTGTCATTCAGTTTTACTCAAATGTGATATTGTAGGAAAATATATTCACCATGATCCAGCTTAAAATCAATCAAAAGATGGTTTGAACTCGACATCTTACATTGATTGGGCCCGTGGCCCTTAATGTCATTGTTTCTTATGTAAGGTGTATAAATATTATTGTATTAATTCAATCCTCTTGAAACATAAAGAGACACTGAGTAGTTTCCCACTAAAGCTTCAGGCTTAAATTTTTTAAAAATATCACTTATTATGGGCCGGGGCCCAAAATCTCAATTTCATTACACGAGTTATACAAAAGCTATTTTACACAGTGGCTACTGGGTAAATGGATGGATCTTGACCAAACTTGAAACATAAAAATTTGATGGCCCATATTAAAATTCAACGGGGGTACTAAACTCCTAATGTCAACTCCTTTGGGGCCTATATCTTTTTTTTCTGTTAACTTTTAAATCTTTATTCCCCATTAAAATTTTTAAAATCTTGACAAATATTGACACATATCTCCATCATGAGCAGATTAAAATTTTCAGGCCTATGAACTTTTCATCTTGCATTGTTATGGCCCAGAGCCCTTAATGTCATTTTACTCCCAATTTCATTTTACACGACCTTGAACATTTTTGAAAAACAAGTATATGTCCACTATTATCCAGATTGAAATTAACAGGTGTTTTTAAATTTACATCTGGCACTATTTTGGCCTGGGGGGCCGATTAAGTTTTTTTTTTTTTTTAATAAGCTATATAAATAGCCTATTATTTAACTCTGATCGTCATAAAACTTTAGCAAGTTCCTATATATACTTTCGCAAATCGTTCTAGCTAAAATGGGTTTTTCTTGATCAAAATTGGTAGATAAGATTTTGATGACACATATTGAGAAACTATAGGGCGAAATATGTCCAAAAGTTAACCAGGTTTCATTGCAAAATGCCATGAGTATCTGACTTAAAGGTCCATAACTTTTGCCATGTTAAACCATCTCTTTTAGTTTTAGGGCCACATATTCCCGAAATTTAGTAGGCAGCTTCCCTGCTCTAAATGACACAGATGAACATACATGTGATGACATGAGTGTTATACGTCATATTAACTCTTAAAGCCCCAAAGCACGGTAATCCGCACCTTGTCTCTGTAGCCCAGCGCGGTAATGCGCGCCTTGATAGATCTCTCTTTAGAAACAAAATCAAAGAAAATAAAAATTCTCCAGTGCGTGAAAAATGATATATTTGACTTCCGGCAATGGCGGCAGTTGCCTGCGCTAGTGTTTATTGCTCCATTTGCGAAGTTTTTGGTAGTTTTAAGTTTTTTTTTAAAGATGTGACCTTACTATACTTTATTATAAAAATAATAGTGCTCTAAACTACAGGTAAAAATAGTATTAAACTCAAGACAGACTTTTGGATACTTAAAATAACCATTCTTATCCTAAAAGATGAAGTCAGTATGACAATAATAATATAAATGCATGTTATGCAATTTTTAAAATTTCATAAACAGTTGATCGCAATACGGGAAATCCTTACAGGGGTGAGCCTGAAGTTTATTGAAAACCTTCTGGGGCTTTAAGAGTTAAAAGATTCCAATGGCCTTTATACTTATGGTCCCATCCTCCATAAATTTGGTAAGCGGGTTCTCAATGCTAACTGAAATCCTACCCTTCTGCTGCAGCGCAAGTTAAAAATATTTAGGTCTCACTGTAAATACACCCAATTTGGCTTGTGTTTAATTGATAAAATATCCAGTTCTCACTTTAAGTACTCCCAAATTTGGCTTGTGTTTAATTTATAAAATACTTAGGTCTCACTTTAAGTACTCCCAGATTTGGCTTGTGTTTGAGTATCTCAGCTATTGTTTCCAAGTGACCTTTATGACATGCCTTGAATAGTGGTGTAGCACCATCCTAAAGGAGGAAAAACATATCTGTGTGAGCAGTTGCTGTACTGTTTACAAAACTAGTATTTCAGGTGTCCAATGATTAGGCATGAAAACCCAAATAAAAGATGAGCAGTGTTTTAATCTATTAGTTTGGGTGTTAAATGATAACACTTAGTGGAATGATAATATAAACAACTAGGAATGGATGCTGAAGGTTATGATTTTTTTGCAACTGAACCTAGTATTTTGATTACAATAAAACGGACCAACCGCGATGATGAATGGACAAACCTCTCTCATAGCATCAACATCAGCCCCTGCTAGCAACAACTCCCTCACTACATCCGTATGACCCATTTGGGCAGCTATCCACAGCGGACTGGCCAAATCCTAGAAATGAATAGACACATGTACACTTATCTAGTAAAGCCAAGTATGATTAGAACTGAGTTAAATTTATCTAGTGCGATAGTACTTATCAATTAGATTTGTCTTATTTTAAGTACAAAAGTAAATCAAGCTTACACGTTTTATTATATTTTATGAATAAATTAGTATTCAGTATTTAAATTCTGCAATAAAAACTATTTCTTAAAGACTTATGGAAGGAAGTTCAACAATACAAGTCTTCTTTAATGTTTAATGCCCCAGAAGGTTTTTGGAAAACTTCCGCCTCAATCCCTTAAGGAATCCCTGTATTGCACTCGACTGGTTATGAAATTAAAAATATTGCGTAAAATGTATTTATGTTATTATAGTCCTACTGATTTCATTTAAAAAAAATAAGAATAGTTATTTTGTATAACTAAAAGACTATCTTGACTTTAAATATATTTTTACCTGCAGTTTAGAACTATTATTTTTATAATAAAGTATAGTGAAATTGCATCTTTAAAAAAAACTACTTAAAAACTACAAAAAACTTTGCGAATCGAGCGATAACACTAGAGAGGGAAACAGCCGCCATTGCCGGAAGTCTAATACAACATCTTTCAAGCACTGAAGAGTATTTACTTTCTGTGATTTCATTTCTAAAGAGGTCTATCGATGCGCGGTTTACAATGCTTTGGCCATAGTGGACAGGCGCGCATTACAATTTTTTTGGGCATTAAACGTTTAAGTAAATATAACACTTATATTGTATTTAAATCTTCATACATACTTTTCTAGTCATGTTAGGATCAGCTCCCTTGGAGATCAAGTATTTCAAGAGCTCCGCGTGTCCGTTCTGGGCTGTTATAAATAGAGGTGTTGCCCCGTCAATCATCTGAGCATGAATGTCCCCGCCACGGGCAAGCAACTCTGCCACAACATCCTGATGATTGCACTGACATGCCACAAACAAGGGTGTGCCACCATCCTGAAACAATTTGTATCGTAATGATCCAATCTCATCAATGGGATCCAATCTTATCATAGTGATCCAATCTTATCATAGTGATCCAATCTTATCATAGTGATCCAATCTTATCATAGTGATCCAATCTTATCATAGTGATCAAATCTTATCATAGTGTTCCAATCTTATCATAGTGATCAAATCTTATCATAGTGTTCCAATCTTATCATAGTGATCCAATATTATCATAGTGATCCAATCTCATCAATGGGATCCAATCTTATCATAGTGATCCAATCTTATCATAGTGATCCAATCTTATCATAGTGATCCAATCTTATCATAGTGATCCAATCTTATCATAGTGATCAAATATTATCATTGAGATCCCATATTATCATTGAGATCCCATCTTATCATTGTAATCCAGTCTTATCATAGTGATCCAATCTTATCATAGTGAAAAAAAAGTATTTAAAAAAAGATAAAACATGAGGGAGAGAGAGAGACAGTGTTAACAACCAAAATGGCGTTCTTCCTCACCATACAACCACAACAAAATGTATTCTTTCTGTCGTGCGCCCAAAACATTAAAGCATTTAAAAACATTAAAAGTATTTTTTTAAAACAACTCGTAAAAACAAAGTGTTTGACTATAAATCCTATATATATCACACAGAACTAAAAGTATTAATGTTATTCAAACTAATATGCTTCCCCCGACTAACATTTACAAACTAAACGTGACTGAACTACCCTTGCTGTAAAATTTTGGTGGGGGGGGGGGAGGAGGCTGTTTAATGAACTTTATAACACGAGGAGGTGAACAATAGCAGACGGCCGACATTGAGTTTCATCGAGATAAACTAAAAGTGCATTAATTTTATTGCCGATATTCAATCAATCTCAAATTTTGACACAATGCATTGTTAGGTGACACGAGTCTATGTCCAAAATTTCAGCTCAATAGCATTACGGGATGTGGGTCGTTTTTTTACAGTTGTTTTTCCGCTGCTCCAATGGACGGACCAAGAGAGAGGCTACGGTGAAGTTAATATAAGGAATTTAAAAACGAGAGAAAACATTTTGTTACCCCATGAAAAAAAATATTCAAAGAAGAAACATTAATGAAACAAAATAAAACGTAATATTATTTTTTTTAAAAAAATATTTTAAGGGGCTCGTTTGTAACCACCAAACAGCATAAGTCGCGACCGTTGTAACCCAAGGATATCCTGCATTATTATTATTTTTATTATTATTATTAGTAATAGTAGTAGTAGTAGAAGTAACAGTAGTATTAGTACTATTACTTGTACCAATCATTTACGAGAACTTACAAAACTTGCCAAATCCACATCTGCATTGTGTTCCAGCAACTCCTTGACCACATCCAGAAAGCCACCTTGACAGGCGAAGAACAGGGCACAGGTGCCAGTCTGAAGACAAACATCACAAATGGATTCAGTTGTCTCATTATTCCATTAAATGGTTAGAGACATTTTCTTACTCAGTCACTTTCAGTGTAGACACAAATGACAGAAAAAAATAAGAATAATCATGAACAATGTGATAAAATTTTGTACAATGGCTTCTAAAAATACAATATTCAATAATATAAAAATGAGAAGGAGAGGCCAGGATTAGCTGTAGGAAACTGCCTTGAAGACTAAATTCTATGGGGCTCTACTCTGGTCTCAAGCAATCATTTTCATTTTAAGTCGTCAGAACATAAGTGTTTTATACCAGCTTTCATGTTTAAGTTGTGGAAAAATAAATGTATGATATTTTTTTAATAACCACCCTGTCCTGAAGTGTTCTTATCTTATCTTCTGATACCGATGCTCCTTCTATACAGAAGATTATTGCATCCTACGCTTACATATCGTTTGTGTCTTGTCCTGTATTCTTATTAGGGTTTTAAACTTTAAATGTTGGTTTTTCTGTTTTTTTTCCCAGACAACCCCTTCCAGCAGCCAAAAGTTTAATGAAATAATTATGATTTTAATTTTAATCAGATGCTCAATAGCTTTACAGGAAGGAATATTTTTACAAATAAGATTTTACTTCCAGCATAACTATTTTAAAATTATTGACATTGAATATCAAGATGGACATTTTTGGGAGGACGGTGATGCCAAAAATTAATCTTCCAAGGATCCGGTCAGTGGCACTACTGTCCTGGGAGTGGGGCGGACAGGGGGGTGCATCTTTCAGCAAACTGCAGATTTGTTTGTGAAAGGGGTTCACTACATTTTCAGCTTAGATTTGGCATCACTGCCCCAGCTACACCACTATAGCTAGAGCCACAACCCCGTATCCCCTATGACAGTACCAGTCTCCTAGCATTGGGATCAGCCCCTTGTTCCAACAGTTCTTTGACACACTGTAAGTGGTTGTTGGCGGCAGCAAGGATAAGTGGAGTTGTCCCCTCCTGTGGACAAACAAACAAACATTTACATTTAGAGTGAATGCTAGCAAGGGATTAGGAGATTTTATGAATAAATAATAGTGGATGTAAATATAGTAGATCAGCAAATGTCCCTTGCCAGAAATAACTAAGGCTATAGATATCATGGACAAATCTGCAATAACTTATATAGCAGAATCTTGATGTTCGACCCCCACCTTATTTCTGTCACATCACCGATCATGTGACCTAGGAAAGATGGCTATGCATGATGATTGCTCTATCCACTACACTACCTCACACTCGCCATAACTGTCACGAGTATGAAAGCTATCAGTGACATAGCTAGATAGCCTCTACACTACATCACACTCACCATAACTGTCACGAGTATGAAAGCTATCAGTGACATAGCTAGATAGCCACTACACTACCTCACACTCACCATAACTGTCACGAGTATGAAAGCTATCAGTGACCTAGGAAAGATGGCCATGCATGATGATTGCTCTAGCCACTACACTACCTCACACTCACCATAACTGTCACCAGTATGAAAGCTATCAGTGAAATAGCTAGATAGCCTCTACACTACCTCACACTCACCATAACTGTCACGAGTATGAAAGCTATCAGTGACATAGCTAGATGGCCACTACACTACCTCACACTCACCATAACTGTCAGGAGTATAAAAGCTATCAGTGATATAGCTAGATAGCCACTACACTACCTCACACTCACCATAACTGTCACGAGTATGAAAGCTATGAGTGACGTAGCTAGATAGCCACTACACTACCTCACACTCACCATAACTGTCACGAGTATGAAAGCTATCAGTGACATAGCTAGAGGAGGAGGAGGGGATCTGAATTTCTTGACATTAAACATTACGTCACTGGCATGTTTTTAGCCCCCCCCCCAAAGAGGCCAAGCCCCGGGTCCCCAAATCCCTACAATTCTCTAGCTATGACACTGAAAGCTTTTTAAATTTAATGAAAAATGGTTACAAACCCTCAATTAATGTGTGATCCTGAATTAAAAGGTAAGAAAGTTTTGAAGTGTCTGAATAATACCACTTCTAATAGTAATATAGCACACCATATATGAGTTGGTGTAACAGATTAAAAATACTCTAGAAATATTTTAAAAGTAATTGTTAATTAATAAATTATTATCTATACTTATAAAAGTCAAAGTGAGGGAAAATTGCTAGTTATTAATAATTAAAATAAAATGTATGCTGTAATTCAGTTAAAATTGTTAAAAAGTCTCATTGGTTATCTCTCTTTTAGTGTCATTTTACCACGTTTTTCTTAGTTTGCTTTCTTGTCTGTCTTTCTGGGGCAAAAATTGAATTCCTTTTTTGAACCACTTCTGATCATCCAATTTTGATGAAATTTTGCATGCATACTTGATTCACATGACAATTTAATATTTCATTAATTATAGTACTCAATTCTACTTAATTATAGTAATTATACTAAAAATAAAGATGTATGACGTCATTAACATGAAAATTTCAAGGGAAGTAACATAACCAGGGAATTTTCATTTTTTTAGTTATTTCCCATGTCTTAAAGACATTAAATTTGAACTAAAAAGTATAAAATAAAAATATTTTTAAAAAAGTTTTTAAGATACCACGTTTTGTGAACTAAAAAGAAGAAAATAAATTTTTTCTTGGGCTATGTTGGAACTTCCCTTCCCCTGGGCTGAGCCAGAACTGTTTTGTTGGATGCACATTGTGGACATTTTGTACATACACACTCTTACACACCAAAATATTTTCGAACTGAAAACGTNACGTTTTCAGTTCGAAAATATTTTGGTGTGTAAGAGTGTGTATGTACAAAATGTCCACAATGTGCATCCAACAAAACAGTTCTGGCTCAGCCCAGGGGAAGGGAAGTTCCAACATAGCCCAAGAAAAAATTTATTTTCTTCTTTTTAGTTCACAAAACGTGGTATCTTAAAAACTTTTTTAAAAATATTTTTATTATTCTCCACTTTATATTTGCGCACTTTTAAAACACGTGGATGGATGTCTGGTGAGTTAGTTTGTTTACATACATGTAGATGGTCCGTTCAGAAGTCGGCGTTCAAATGCTTCATGAAATGAAAGGTTGGGCTGGGGGAGCTCAGGTAGTTTTAATTTCTCTTTAATTTTAATCGGAAGCATTTCGTAGTTTGAAAAGTAAATAAATTATACGTTTTTTTTCAGAAAGTTTTTAAAAAAAAGTCCCATCACCAGCCACCCCACCCCCACCCTTTTTTCAACCACCCACGCAGCTGATAACATTGTGGGGTTCAGACAGCACGTGACAATACACCAAGACACATGCGATTATATTTGTTCCCACGCATTTATAGGTCATTACAATGAGCCTCAGCCTCCATCACGTCGCGTCAGGTCAGAGGCGCAGCTAACACAGCACGCCAAGTCAGAGGCGTAGACATTTATCGCTATAAAACTGGCGCCCCCTCTCTTGTGGTTAATTGACATCTTGCCCTTCTTCCGCTTATTATGATGTGACGTAAGTGTACGCCTCAATTTGGCGCCCCTGTACCTGGATGCCCCGGGAATATTTAACCCCTGCACTTCCTCGCTACGCCACTGCGTCAACTTAACCCTTGCACAACTACCTGATAGGTCATATTAGCTCGCTCCCCTCATACTTTATACCTTAGATGTCACAACCCTTCCACAACGCACAACGGCACCTTGACATGTGTGTACATCTGCTTGAAATGTGGTAAGGTGTCGTAGATTTGTTACCCAAACAATAGAGGCGTCAAAGGTCAAACTAACCGTTGCACCTGCGAAACAGGCCAATTGTTAACGGCGAAAGCAGGAAAGAAGACATATGACATATTACAAGACAGGATAACGCCGGACATTGAAGCATTGGCTAAGGCCCAGTAGAGGTCAGGCCATGAGGAGTGTCACAACATATCGCCGCCCCTGGACATTGAAGCATTGGCTAAGGCCAAATAGATGTCAGACCATGAGCAGTGTCACAACATATCACCGCCCCTGGACATTGAAGCATTGGCTAAGGCCAAATAGATGTCAGACCATGAGCAGTGTCACAACATATCACCGCCCCTGGACACTGAAGCATTGGCTAAGGCCAAGTAGATGTCAGACCATGAGCAGTGTCACAGCATATCGGCGCCCACTGATGAAGTGCAGCTATTTTTAGGCGGTTTATCTGACAAGTCAATGGGACATCAACGGGGGACGTCTTGTGTTATCAACATCCACGGGATGTGACGTCAGCTACATACATTAGTGATTAGATACACTGTTAATTTCTTAAGGGGGTGACTGATTCGTGTACTTAAAACTTGTAAAACATGCCCGAAATGTGCTCCAAATGGATTATTGTTTACTACAGAGCATGGCTCAAACAGTCAAACAGGAAGGATACAAGAACAGAAGAAAAAACCCACCAAATATAGGGGAGGCTTGTGGTCGATACATTAAATCATTAAATACATAATTTCGTATAAGGGGAGCAACGGAGGGGGTAAATACCCCAAACACAAATTCTCATCTGAATTAATTGCAAGGTTCAAACCTTTTGCCCTAACCGAAGCTATGGATATCCCAGACAAATAATGTAGCAGCAAGGATTACACTCAAACTCAAACCACAAGGTCATGCACCACGCAGGTAACGGTTTACTCACAACTCGGAGTGAAAACTGGGTCACGTTGAGTACAATGAGCTAACGTTTGGAGGGTAGCTATGACTCACGCGACCTTTGAACTTATTGAATGTGAAAAACAAAGATTTTTTTAATAGGGGGGGGCGGTTTATACGTAATATACATCCATATATTCACTAATAATGTGCATCCATACAACGCCGTATAATGTGCATCCAAACACTCACGTATAATGTGCATCCAAACACTCACGTATAATGTGCATCCAAACACTCACGTATAATGTGCACACAAACACTCACGTATAATGTGCATCCAAACACTCACGTATAATGTGCATCCAAAACACTCACGTATAATGTGCATCCATACAACGCCGTATAATGTGCACCCAAACACTCACTAATAATGTGCATCCATACAACGCCGTATAATGTGCACCCAAACACTCACTAATAATGTGCATCCAAACACTCACTAATAATGTGCATCCTAAAATTCACTAATAATGTGCAACCATACATTCACGTATAATGTGCATTCACTAATGGTATGGGTGTGTAGTGTGCAGTGCAGTGCAGGGCAAAGCCAAGTCAGGATTAACACAGGCCTTATGCCTACTCTCGCCTTCCCAACACCTCTTGAAATGCATTAAACAAAGAATAGTTGTTCGTTATAGGTGTGAATGTGAGCTGAGGGTTAACCCAATTTAATCAAGATGCAACTTAAGGACACAGTTTAAACAAAGACTAGACAGCCATAGAGTGCAGGGATGACAAGCATATACCAGGAGTGCAGGGATGACTGGCCTATACAGGGAGTGCAGGGATGACTGGCCTATCCCAGGAGTGCAGGGATGACTGGCCTATCCCAAGAGTGCAGGGATGACAAGCCTATCCCAGGAGTGAAGTGATGACAAGCCTATCCCAGGAGTGAAGGGATGACAAGCCTATCCCAGGAGTGAAGAGATGACAAGCCTATCCCAAGAGTGAAAGGATGACAAGCCTATCCAAAGAGTGATGGGATGACAAGTCTATCCCAGGAGTGAAGGGATGACAAGCCTATCCCAGGAGTGAAGGGATGACAAGCCTATCCCAGGAGTGAAGAGATGACAAGCCTATCCCAGGAGTGAAGGGATGACAAGCCTATCCCAGGAGTGAAGGGATGACAAGCCTATCCCAGGAGTGAAGGGATGACAAGCCTATCCCATGAGTGAAGGGATGACAAGACTATCCCAGGAGTGAAGGGATTTACAAGCCTATCCCAGGAGTGAAGGGATGACAAGCCTATCCCAGGAGAGAAGAGCTCCCACTGCTTAATAATGTCAACTGAAAACAGTGGCAGATAATTCACACATGAAACAATAAACAGGTACAGAAGCCAGGTAAGGTTGAAGGTAATATTGGCACATAATCAACATGTGGAACCAAAGCCAACACAAGCTTGAGCAAAAATACCCACCCAATTGATTCTGCAGCTTATTTTGTCATTTAAATCTTTGGTTGCTCTACTTGATACGAATTAATGGAAATAGAGGAGGAAACAAAACTTCTCTTTCAATAACCAAGAAATTGATCTTCTTTCTTTTCTAATTAAAGTCAATCATGCGTGGGCTACATCAGGACACTTCAAAATATTATGTGAATCATACGGACTGATCAAAGGAGGGTCCTGGATTTTTATCCTAATGTAAATTCTTGAGCTTATTTTTAATAAGAAATAACAATTATCATCCCAAGTAATAAAAGACATTGGGAGTAACCCATCACACTGACATTGGGAGTAACCCATCACACTGACATTGGGAGTAACCCATCACACTGACATTGGGAATCATCCATCACACTGACATTGGGAATCATACATCACATTGACATTGAGTCTAATCCATAACACTGACATTGGGAGTAACCCATCACACTGACATTGGGAGTAACCCATCACACTGATATGGGGTCTAATCCATCACACTGACATTGGGTCTAATCCATCACACTGACATTGGGTCTAATCCATCACACTGATATGGGGTCTAATCCATCACACTGACATTGGGTCTAATCCATCACACTGACATTGGGTCTAATTCATCACACTGACATTGGGTCTAATCCATCACACTGATATTGGGTCTAATCCATTTTTGAATTTTACCTTGTCTTTACAATCCACATGTACCCGTCCTGAGTCTAGGACCCTTTTTAGTTGTTCTAAGTTACCTTGGAGGGCGGCAAGATGCATTTGTTGATCTGATGGGGTCTCTTTCTAAAGAGAAAGAAAAATACAGTTATTATGTTATTGTCAGATTAAAAGAACTATCTGAAAATAAATACAAAAAAAACAACAAAAACCATTGGAGGTAAAAAAAACTTTTTAAACAGGAATTTGTTTGACAAAGATTTGTTCAAGTGACAATCTATTGTTCTGCTTTTAAAGTATCAATTATATTTCACATTTAAAAGAATTCTAAATCACATAAAATTCTTTCAAACAAATTTCATTTGGAAATCCTAATTGGTACTCTAAATAGGTCAAAAAGTTGTCTTTCAAATAACTGCTTAACAAACATCCACCAGGAAAACAGCCTCATTAGTCTTCTCTTCCTTCCAGTGTTTACACTGTGTAACATGGTTGGTTTGATCCCGTTCTCTCTTGTAGGCGTTAATTAACAACAATCTCTTTCTCTCAACGAAAAGACTGACGTCCTTAGTAGACACAAATAACTTCAATGCAGCAACTGAACGTATGAAAACTTTCTACAAAATTAAAACTCATCAGTGACACAAATCAAGAACATTCCTAGTGTCTCAGACCCTGATCTCTCTATGCATTCTGGGACTATCTTCTTCTCATCTTGCGATCTCTTTCAACCAATCATTTCTCACGTCACACTGGTCAATTGCATCATCATGATACCATTCAAATTGAAATTTTATATTTCAAAATAAAAAAATCAAGCATTAATTATGAATGCTGAATTGTACTGCTACTTTAAATAAACTCAGAAATCAGTTATTTTAACTTAGTTACTTTTACAGTTTTGTTTAAGCATGGGCAGTTAATTAGCCCACAATTTATTTATTAAAGCTTAAAATTTCAGGACCTATAAATAAAATTATAGTATATCACGATGACTGTCATAAATTAAAAAAAAAAAAAGGCCCTAGTCTATACCATCTGTAGAACTGAGTTGAACTAAAAAAAATGACAATCTTTAGGACTTTTTCCTTCGAGTTTATACATTTTAAGAATAAAGGGGCTTACTGGACTCTAATCAATTGTAAATACAAAGAATGTAAAACTTTAGATGTAGCGAATGGTTTTGTTAGCATGCATTTTTAACAATTTTAAAAAATGAATTCATGGAATATTGTAGTAGATTACAAAACCTCAAAATAATTCTTTCTGAATAATGATGAATTCCTTTGCCATGTTTAGTTATGATCAATCAATCTTTGTAAAATGTTGGTGGAACAAATGCATAAAAATATATATATAAGAAAATGGAATTTGGAAGTAGGTAGGGGGTTCAATGCCATAAAGTACTTGTACTGAATATGAAAATAAAGAATCTGTGTACTAAGTGTATTGTGTCAAGTTCAAAACAACCTAGAAATGTTCATGGAAGTGCTCACAAAAATTCAACTGAATGAATCGCTTAGGAACATATTCAGTATAAAACAAAAATTTAAGACACCTCAATTATCATATTGGCAGGTTGATATACTGAGCAGTTTGTGTGTGTTAAATTTTTGTAATATGTAAAGCTATTTGTTTTACTAAAAGATTTTTAGGATCAATGTTCACTTTAGGCTGAGCGGCCGTGCAGATATCTGACCGCGCCAGGCATCAGTTTAGAATTACCGCACAGTAAATTTGTCAAAATATTGCAAAAAAAATGGATGCTTTGCAACAGGTTGTTTTACTTTGCACACAGACCAACGAAACCTTGAAGGGAACATTGATTAGGATGGCATTATCAATAAGAACTAAGTTTATATCATTAAATGTCCATGAGCAGGCATATAATAGAAAAAAAAAGCTAGTTATCAGCAAAACTTTTGCAAACACTTTAACACATATCAAGGTCTCACACTGCTTTAATTTTATATTTTTTTTATCTATTGCAGTCATTTCTTCTATACAGAAGACTATTGCATTCTACGTATTGTTTTAGATTGTGAGTGGTTCTAAACCAAACATGACTTGGGTGACAAAAAATAAAGATGTGCTTGAAAATTTCAGAAATTTTAGAGGCTATTTTGTTGGTAAATTACTATATTAACCCTTTTTTTACACTTTAAAATCTGTATTTTTTTACAAATTAAAAAAAATTGTGTTCATCTCTTTAATGGTCTTATGTCAGGAATCGGCACCAGTAGCTTTTGAGATGCAAACAACTCTTTGGAGGTCAAGATGTGGCTCTTCAGTTCCATGTGCAAATATTAATAAGTATATTATTTTATATACAAAACTCATGTTAGTGGCACGTTAAAAACTGGTAAATTGTGTCAATTTCATCTTTTGGCTCTACCGTTTCAAAATGATGCAGACCACTAATGTCACTATCTTCTTAGGGGATGTCCATAACGTACGTCACACCCCAGAAAGTGACAGTTTGTGACAGGGGGAGGGGGGTCAGGCAATTTGTGACATCACAGTGTTTTATACTAAATTTTAATTATTTTGTTAATAAAAAAAGGTTTTTTTTTTCAAAAGTGTGACTTAATTTTTAGGGGAGAGGGGGTCCAAGCTTTGTGACAGGGGGGAAGAAGGTGTTAAAACTGATCAAAAATAGCCTGATGTACTTTATGGACAGCCCCTTTATCTTTCTTTGATTTTCTCCACTAAACTGACAATTTAGTTTTCACACAAAACTCAACCAGCTGTACGCAATTATAAATCCTTTAATTTCTTTTAAGCCTTAAAAGACTAAGGGCAAGGGGGATATCAATATCAATGAATTCAATGATCAATAAATCATCATGAACTTCAAGAAGTGACAGTGACTGAGGAGTGGTTATTTGTTAATTAATTATTAAGATTTCATATATAATATTCAAACTCAAGAAATAGTCATAACACTTATCAGAATCACTGACCATTATGACGCTAACGTCTTAATAGCCCACAGGCTATTGAGACGCAAACAAAATAAGCCAATGAAAATTAAGTATTTAAGGTTGGCGTATTTAGGGATCGTCCTTGACTGACATCACATGCCAAGTGGAATACGGGAGGGTATCATGCCTTTGTGACGATGTGTGAGAGGGTGCTAAATATGATGTCACATGTAAATGTGCAACTTTAAATAAAACTTCTACAAAAATATTCGATTGCCTTACAGTAAATACATATTTATATGTAACAGTGTGTTTTTCATGTCGAATTTATTGAAAAAATACAATAGAAGTAATGGAAAATTCTAATTTTATTGTCTTCAACAATGCACGAAGGGGCCGTCCATACATGACGTCACGCTCCAGTGGGTGGGGGCGGAGAAGGGTAACGCATTAGTGAAGATGTAAGACAAAGGGTGGGGCGACGTTTGAGAAATCAAAATGTGCTACTTGAAATAACAGTTCCACTTGATTGTTCACGCATGTTAACGTTATTAGACTTAGAGTGAAGACTTGAACTAAATACATATTACATATTTCTAAGACAAAAATGTTAATTGAAACGTGGTAATTTTTTATTAATTTTTTTTTTTTTGGGGGGGGGGGGGC
>MUZC01002511.1:961533-975148 GCA_002072015.1 Radix auricularia
CTGGAGGTCTCATGACAATCATGTCAATATTGCTCAGAGCCAATAACTTTCTACAAAGACAGAGCAAGTCTTGCCATTTTGTTTCTTTAGGCAATGCAGTGTCTAACCATACTTGTTTTAACATTTCAGAAAGCACTATGTCTGAACGTAAAGCTGTTATCAAGAATGCTGATATGTGTGAGGACATGCAGCAAAATGCTGTGATTCTCAAACTTTTTCGTATCAGACGACCGGCAAGAATTTTTCCATTTCACCAGGTACCATTGCACTCTTTTCCCGTTTTGACATGATTTTCTCTGTACTTATTTGATAGCATAATGAGCCCCTACACAGCTTAAAGCCCTATAAGATTAAGTATGAATTCGGCTTGTTTTATATGTTACATTTTTCTTTAAAAAATGTTTAGTTGCCAAGGCATAGCAACACAGCTAACGAACAATGCAGCGGTGATGTCAAAAACCATTGATGTGATTAACCTTCGCGATTAAGCTCGCAAATGTGACTATTGATATTACAAGGATCATTGCATTGTTTATAGACCTAGAATATATAGATACAAGACAATTCCTCAAATTGATTTCGATCTTCTAATGACAATTTCCCTGCTAAGTATATGCACATCAAAGGCATTTGATCTAAAACTATCCCATTGATATCACATCCCATGTTTTCTAAAAATTATTAGGTATGCGCTGGAAGAGGAAAATGGCTCATTCTGTATGAACCCCAAATTTGTGCAGGAAATTAGGGTGTCATCTTGTGCGTCCCAAAATACAGTAATTCTTGCAAGTTGAGGGCTGAAATACTATGACATTATTAAAATATCCAACATTATCATAACTTTTAACTCCGAAGCTCACAAGTTTGTTTTTGTTTTTTATTTTTTTTTTTTTATATTTTTTTTTCAATTCTTTCTTCTTCAGGATTTCACATACGTCACACAACAGTTGTAAATATAATGTCACCAATAAATAATCTCATTTGGGGTAAAAAGGGAACTCTTGGGGGTAATGCTCAATCATTGTGGGCATAGAAAATTTGCTAGAATCCGATACTTTTGGGTTAACAGTAAAGTTAATAAAAACTTTTATCATTTTAATATTAAGGTATCCTATTGAACCGGTCCGTTTTATCAAACCATTTAACTATATTAACCGGCCTTCAAAACAAAAACAAAAAAAAAACACACAACATTTTTTAACATCCTTAGATTATATTTTATTTTAATGCATACAAATTAAGCATTGACTATAAATCATTACTTGTAACTTCTTTGTTTATATAAAAAAAGTTATTTTAAAATAATACTTTTTAAAAATAACAATTGGGGTCAAAAGGGAATTTTTGGGGGTAATGCAGACTCATTTGGGCATATAACATCCACTCCACTCCACTAGTTATATTCAAATACGTCATGTGTACGTGTGCGCTTGGTAACATATGCCCACTATTGAACCGGTTCCTTCCAGAAAATACATTTGTTAAATTTGTTATCTATGTATATTTCTTATTTACGTACTATACGAAGTCATCTAAAACCAACCTATTTTCATTTATATTTATATTGACAAAAGTGACAATAATCTTAATCAACATGACTTGACTGTATCAAGTCTCCTTTCTCTCAAATTTAAAATTAATGCCTTAAAAACAGTTCAGAAGAAAGTTGTTTTGTGCTCCTCTCGAATTGCAATGTCGAGAATTTGATGCATTCAATAAAGTTAGTGAATACTTTTGACTAATTTTAAATGGACACATTTATTATTATATTTAGAATGGCCAGAGGCGTTTGACCAAAATCAAATCGAAAAACTATATCAAACTTAAAACTTTTATTATTGTATCAAATAGATTCCCCTCCCAATGGATATTCGGTGTCGTTTTGACTTAAAATATCAACATATAATCCTATTCGGATCTTTTTAGACACTAGTCCTGTTTGTAAAACTCACCAGTAGCAGTTTCGGGGGGGGATAACCGAAAAAAAAGAAGTTCGCAGACTCCTGCCGCGAGTGAACCAAAGAAACTGTGGTTACATCCCAAAAGCTTTGATATCAACATCCTACGACGCAGGGTTACAATTTTGTATGTTCTCTTGTGGATTCTCAAACTTAAGAATTATAATTATATTTAATTTTCATGTCTTGTTAACTTACACCAACCGGCGTCTGATAGCCTATCGACCGGCATTTTGAGAAGCACTGAATTTTTTTTTAAAAAAGTCATTAAATAAATTTTAAGTGACCAAATATTTCAGTGGAAGTTTTACTTAAAGTTACCCTTTCGATGTGACGTCACATTTCTTCAACCCCCNGTCACGCATCGTCACAAAAGTGTGACCCCCCTCCCCCCTAGGTGCGTGATGTCATTTATGGACGGCCCCATATTCAAGTGAAATTATTGAAGATAAAGGTTTAGGATATTTTGGATGTGGATTCCTTTGAAGACATTGATTCAGAGACATTATTTTGGTTGGTGTCACCCATCACGACTGTTACCTCAAAGACCTCAGAGTCTGCCAGTGCCAAATAACGGACACATTATATAGAGTTTTACACTTTTATGTCACCTGGTGTAGTCTGCACCACCCGTATTCCCCTAGTGAAGCCTCTGCCCTGATTATTTACCAAATAACCACGATGAAGGCTCACATTTTGAATGAAGAAGTCATTCGCTATAATGCTGAGGTTGAGCCAATTGTTGAAAAGCCATATACGTCATATGAACCATCCTATTCGAAATCTCAAAAGAAAAGGGCGGAGATAGTGTAAAAATTTAATTTAGTCTTGACAGAAACGCAACTTAAATTTCAGGTAGGGGGGGGCGACAAAATTCAAATTAAATTTCAAAACATAAGCTAGCCCCTATAAATATTTTTAACACTTTTTTTCGGATGATTTGCTGCAAAGGATTATGAGTCAATGAATCAAATTTATACTCCAGTCAGATGTAAAAAAAAAAAAAAGCCACTCAAAATCAGACTAGAATAGCTGAGACAAAATATTGATATGTTTATTTACGGTTTTCCACGCTTTAAAAATTTTTGTTAGTTTGCTGCGGAGTGCGCATTATATTGATATACTAGCAATTAACCCGCCCTTTGCTGCGGTAAATTAGGATTTCAGTTATTGAAAAATTAGTCTTTTTTATATAGCTTATTATGAGAAAAAAACTATATTCAGGCAATCGTCCGCCCAGTGAGAAAGGATTTAATATTTTTTGCCTCTTACCATCGCAGGAATGTGCCTAGCGGCTTATAAATATCGTCTTTTCTAATAAGAACTGTATAAAAATTATTGTAAGCGTTAGTTATCAAGATAATGTATGTATTGTGTCCATCCTAGTATGTAAAAATTCAATCGTCTATATTTAATTACTATTGGGCACTTAATTCCTATTCATTCCCTCGAGGCAGGGGTTCCCAAATGTCTTTGTTTACTGCACGCTCATAATATATTTGCCAAATCAATTTTACTAAATATTTAGAAATATATCATGAGTAAAATAGCAATAAAAAGTTTAAATTATCACTTATTTCGGAGACGGGCCCCTTAGTGTTTTTTTTTCTTTTGGAAGCTTTGAAATTATTTGTTAATTAAACCGTTAGCTATGGAACTTGGATTTTCTTCATATTGTTATGCGTAGATTTCTGGCATTTTTGGTTATAAAACGTTTCACTCGTTGGTTTCTTTCAATTTATTATTTATTATTTAGATCATTTCAACGCACGACGAGTGTGCTAGTGCTTTATATTTTAAGGCGTCTGCTTGCCGAAAAAAACTTTGGATCGATTTTAACCTAGTTCCTCGTAAGTTAGAGCGCTGAAATTTTTCAGACAGACTTGCGGCGATGTTAAAAATGACGTATTAAAATTTAATATTAATCCAATGTACCTTAATTGAATAATGACATTTTTAGATTATCTCTATTTATTTCTATGTAACGTGTTAGTTTTTGTGCAAGTGTCGCGGCGCGTATTATATTAAATGACATTTTATATTTATATACTTTTCCCTTCCGCTGGGCCGTGCGTATTATATTGACGATACTTTAGTAAAATATATTCACGATATGTAAATGTAAATGCTATTATTTACTACTCTGTCTCGCATTGCGCACATGTTTTTATTACCATGTCCCTTGATTAAATCGATCTGACAATTAGCATGCACACTAAGGAACTTAAAAAAAAAATTATAAATCGTTTAGATCTAGACTATAAAGATTCTATATTTGAGACATAAATAAAAAAAAAATTCTGTTTGTAGTGCGATCGCGTATTATAATGAACATTCTTTTAGTTATGTATCGTATATTAAGGATTTTTAAAATGTTCTTTATTATTATTACCTTTTTATTATTTGCAGTGTCCGGAGAGATGTGCCTTACTATTTACCCGATCTGTTTGTCATTAGTTATATCATAATTCTGATATTAATCAATAATTTCTAGATAGACAAGTGTGTATTTTGTCTCTCTCTCTCTATATATATATATATATATATATTTATTATAACCACCACAAATATTTGTTATACTTTTTGTTATTGTTAATTTCAGTCAGAAATTTCAGGTACCTTGGTTCAGTCGTCCTCTTGGTAATTATTGCATCATTCGGGACAATGCATATTGTAGAAAGTGCTAAGGTAATAAATGTAGAGAAATGTTGAGCTTAATATAGATTGATATTAAATTGTAATTACAGAATGTGTACAATATGAGTACTTACATCAGTTATACATTATATCACAGTGGTTTTTTAAATTACCTTATTAGTTTAAAGTAACATACAGTAATTTAAACTTTCTAAAAACAAAGTCGATTTTATTTTCATAGGTTTCTAGTTTATTGCCCCAAAACCAATCTCTTAATGCCTTAAAAAAATCAATAATAATTATAATTAGCAAAGTGAAAAACAAAAACATACATACTGATGGGCCATCTTCTTTTCATAAGGAAATTAAGAATATGGCGCACATCTTTCAATCTTAAATGCTTTTTAAAACAAAATTTATCTCAAATATAATTTATACATTTTTATTTATGCATTTGTATTAATACTTTAACTTTTTATAAGTAATTAATTTCAATTTGCATTGACAAAAATTTAAACTATCATATAAGAAGAAAAATTTAATTTTTTTCAGCATGATTTCAAGCGACAGAGTGATTATTCGTGTAGTTGGCTTAACGACCCTTGGTGTCCCCCATTGTTATTTTCGGATTTTTACTATCAAAAATAAAATTTTAAAAAATAACATTTAAATGTGTGAATATGTTTTCCCCCTTTTATTATTACACTGTTTCGTAAAAAAAATATTATTCAAGTTTTTTCTTTTTTTCTTTTTTTTACTATTTGTAAAGTATTATATACGTTTTACGATTATAAATCAAATGAAGAACACTCTTAATTTTATCAATCTATAAACATTATCGTACAGTTTGCCTCAAGTTTTTCTGCTTTTTAAAAATTCCTATATCCTGATTTTTAACGTATTGCCATTTATGTAGTTAGTATGATATGAATGTTTTTTTAATTAATATATGTATTGTTATCTCCATGTAAAGCGCTGTGAGCCCGGCTCCTAGATGGGATACAGCCCAATATAAATTATAATTTTATTATTATTACTTGCAGACCCGGTTGTGCGTTGCAACGATCTCAGTAAAAATGGCTAATTAAGAATCCAATGAGTGATATGTTTTAAAAACAATTATGACAGAAACCTACACGGAAGAGTGCAAAAAAGCAAATAGATAAATAAAATTATAATTTAAAAGCTCTAAAAAAGAAGGAAAAAAAACGACATGTAAATGCCATACTCTAAAATGAGTGATAATTTGTACTCAAGCTATGTTTCTCAATCTTATATAAAATTGATTGGGGAATTAAATTATTAACGTGCATTACAGAAACATTTGGGGACGCCTGCCCGAGGGAATGAACATAAAGAGTTCAGTTCCCTGTAGTAATTATTTTTAGACTCTTGAGTTTTTATGTACTAAGATTGGAATGATCCGTTATTTTGTCAGTAACTTAAGCTAGCACTAATTTTTATAAAAGTAATGTAAGGAAAAAATGACATTTAAGGCGCCTGTGCCCAATCAGTGCAAGTTGTCAATTTCAAATAGCTGTTAATTTTGATTTAATTTCATCATTAATATATTCCTTTAGATTGTTAAAAATAAAATGGGGAAAATATGTTAAGCATATACCAAAAACAGACATTCGTGGTCCCAGGCCCAGAAGGAATCGACTTTGGCGAGAAAGATGTAAACTATGTTTGGCAAGTCGTCTAGGGGTGTAATATTTTAAGTTACTCCCTCTCGTCTACACGTACATACTTTAGTGATCTCTTGAAATCGATAATCAAAAGACTTAAGGGTGAAAATGTAACAATGAATTTATTATTCATTATATACAATAGCGGAAACTAGTTCCGGTTTGGCCTAGCATCATCATCATTAGGCCTATGCCTTTTGATCTAATTATTATAGTGTTAATACTTATATGCAGAGGGTCGTCGCGCCCCGCTCCGTGAGGCGATTTGGTTCTGCACGCTCCCTGTTCATTGTGTGGCTTCACCTATGGCCCAGGTGACATCGGTGATCACTGAAGTGTGAATAACCGGCTTCCATACAAGTATGATGTTTACCCGTGTAAGCATCAACAAGTGCGGTGTGCGCTTGTTGGCGTCAGCTTTACTTTAGGAGTATAGCTGGTAAAGATGAGTCGTCCTCCTCAAGTCCTTTTGATAGGTGCAGGGGTGAGGTAGCGGTAGGATCCGAGTAGCGTGGATAGCGGTGAGTCCAGCTCTTGGTCCCAAAATATGCCAACACTTCTGTTGAGCGGGGTTGCTGTCAGGAGTTCGGGTTGTCTCCCGGTACAGGCGGGTGCCCAGAAGCCAGACTAAGATAGAAAAAAACACACATGGGTAGTTTCTTCACTTTGTCTGTTTAATCCACCCTTTTGGCTGCCGAGCCTTCATAGCAAGGTGCCAAAAGGTGATCAAAATAAATTTTCATAAAACAAATTTTTATCTAATACATTCCACAACATGAGACTGAAAATAATATTTCGTTTCCACCACCACAGGGGCAGATCTATCTCGCTGACACCTTGTAAGTGGATGGTGGTATAAATACAGTAATGTATTGGATACACACCAATATAACTCGATCCATCTACCTGATGGATCGCGTGTTATCACATTTAGTTATGAAATGGGCGTAAAATATTGCCCGTGGCACCGTATGGTATCATGGGGTCAACATTTTCCAATAATTTCAACCCGACATTGTACAATGGCTAATATTTAGATAATAGTGTCATGTATATTTACAAATACGAGGAAAACAAGTTAGAGTTAAAACTTACATGGATTCTGGTCAACGAGAATATGCCGGCTCTCCCACTACAAGGATGGGTGCAGATGTAGTTCTATGAATTAAATTCACATAAGATATCACATTCTGCAAACACTTGGGCGGATAAAGAGAACGTGTTGTTTGGGTGTGTCAACCTTTATACTTGACGGGTAATTTATGCACCTCTTCCTGATTGGCCTTTGATTGTCGGCCTCACGGTCGGGCAACCTTGACCTCTCATGTGCCCCTGTGCATTAGTTCAGACTTCGCATTATTGGTGGTTTCTTATCCGACAATAGTGAGTTCCCTTTTGTTTATGTGGTTATTCTCGTGCAAGTGACGGGGGCTCCATAAATTTCGTCACATTGACATTAGAAGTTCATTGCCCTATATCCCTTTAATATGAGCTACCATGTTTTATAAAACAATTTTGTTTCAGATCAATTTTTTTACTTTTACACAAAACTTAACGCAAAAACTTATTTAAGCAAAAGAAATGACATAATGGGGCCCATTCAGTGCAAGATGTAAAGTTGAAAACACCTTTTCATTTCAATTTTTCATGATAACATATATATATTTGTCATTATTTGTCAAGACCATAAAAAATTGAAAGAGCAAAGTATATTAAACATTTTCTGAAAAGTTTGGTTAAGATGAGCAAAATACCCGTGCTAGGCTACGGGGTAGGCACAAATTCTCCTTTAAAATGAATGTAAACGCATTTGGAAATTAGGGTAGTGATAAATCAAACCCCTTCTTAATAAAAACAACGATATGTGTGTCGAGAAAAATAAAAATATTATTAATTTAAGTATTAGCCATCAACTTTGGTATTGCTGCTTTAATATAGCATCATCATTATCATCCATGTCTATACAGCCAATGTAGGGCACTGGCTTGCTCTACCACATTCTTCCAGCTACAGCCCATGTAGGGCCCTGACCTGCTCAACCACATCCTTCCATTCAGATCGATTGATGGCTTTTTTCCACCATGCTCGAACACCTTTATTAACGCATGATATATATTCTACGTGAATAAAAAATGTCGTTAACAGTTTAAAAAATCTAACGGGCAAGGCTCACTTTCTTTTCACGTGAATCAAAACATGAAAACAATATCTTTCCACATGATTCCTTTGGTTCTTAGAAATTGCTCGCTAAACACCCATTTCATTTATAGTCTAAGCATGAAATTCGTTCAAGACGAATAGGATATTTTAGCCAGATACTATTTGTGAATATTGTGACTTGGGGAGAGTGGAAAATATGGTTTATTTGTTTTAAAGGCTCATGTTCCTTTAACGTGAATAAAAACATAAGAACAATGCTGCTTTTTAAGAAAAGGGAGGGAAGAGGGGTGGGATTCGTCCACGATTTCAATACTTTAAAGCTCAATGTGCTTGATGTCTTTAAAAAATCATGTTAAGCCTGGTCCCTTTTGGAACTCAGGACGTGTTAGCGCATTTTCGTATTATGTATCAGTACTTATGTTAGATATCAGCATTATGTAGTTATCAGTAATTGTGTTTAGATTTTATACATATTTTTTATGAATTTTCTTGTGTAATGAATATACCTGAAAAAAAAAATTTATTTAAAAGTCATTTCTTGACATTTTAAAATTTTGTATTTTCTCTTTAATCTAACTACAAGTGGTTTGTGGTCACTGAAATAGGACTCATAAATGAAAAATTCTAAATTGTAATCAGCTAATCGCCCAAATACTCCGTCAATTGTTGTTTGATAGATCGTGGTTGCCAATCTTGGTGAAAGTAGTTGAATGTTAAAGCTTGTTTCGAAAAAGTTTTCAATTTCTGCCCCTGGGCCGCTAAGATCTTGATTGAAGTCACCACAAATGATGACGTAAAACTCTCTAAACTTTTACACATATTCTAATGACGTCAACAAAAAAAAAAACTAATACTTTTGATAATACTAAGACTTCCGGCCATGGCGGCCGTTGCCTGCGCCAGTGTTATCGCTCGATTCCAAATGTTTTTTGGTAGTTTTAACGGGTTTTTTTAACGGATCGAGTAACTGAGTGATGATGCACAAATTGCAGGTCAGGACATACAAAAAACATATATACATCATGGGTCTAGGACTTATGGATGCTGAGATCTAGGGTGATGACAGACGGACGGACGGACAAAACGGGTGCAATAGCGCATTCGACTTCTCGAAAATGCGCTAAAAACAGAACATACCGCTTCCTTTATATCCAGCATTTTTGAAGATCTCTCTGGTTTTGCTGTTTCATTTTTTTTATTTCCTAATATATTAAATTTAGTTTGTATTTTGGGACTGTTTTATTATTACAAGTTAACTGATATTTTTTTTTTTTTGCTGTCGTTTTTAAAGTAATTTCAGTGTATTCTTTTTTAGATAAAGAAAATGTGTCTTCTTTTTTCTGACATAAAATCAACACAGTAAAATTTTAGTCTTTGGTGGCACCCCTTTTCATTTTTAATCTGCACAATATATGATATATTTGTCATTTTTTGTCGACATCATTGATTATAATCGAATGGGGAATAAAAACTTAAACGTTTAAGAAAAGAAGGCAATTAGTGGCCCCGGTCGTCAAGGAATGATCATTAAGAGTTCAGTGCGCTGTAGTATTTTAATATTGGCTGTAAAACGTATATATACTATCTTTGATGAAAATCCATAAATATACCATAAGGAGAATTATATATATATAAATTGATTGTTGTTTGTTTGTTTGTTCTGATGAACATTTGTTCAAATAAGGAGATTTAAGCTGAAATAAATTTATTTTAAAAACTTCCATCATTTTTGACGGGTGATACCCAAGTGTGGGTGTGTGGGTGTGTGGGTGGGTGGGTGTGTGTGTGCGTGTGTGTGTGTGTGTGTGTGCGTGTGTGCGTGTGCGTGCTTGTCTTTTATAGCTGACTTAACCATTCATCCGATGGTCATGAAAATTTTTGAGACTGTTGAGTACCCTTCCGAAATGGTAACTGGCTTTTTTTTTCTCCATTTAACACTGAAGGGGCACCGGGGGCCCTTTAAGGTCAATTTTGCTTATTTGAGCTATATACAAATTAGTTTAAGCGCTATCTACTTGATAAATGAATGGATCTTAACCTAATTTTGTAATTATATTCGTGATAGCTAATTATAAAATACTATAGGTAAGTCATCTCCTAAGGGCCACTCATTTCGAGCTGGGGGTCCATAATACATTTTTATATACCTTTGATTTTTTCCCAAATTTAATTATTAAAGATATTGACAAATGATGATAAATGTATCCATTATTATCCATCTTAAAATAAACAGGCGCTTTTAACTTAATATATTGCCATGAATGGACCCTGGGGCCCTTAATGTCATATTTAAATAATAAAAGCTATATAAAAATAAGGTTATGTTTAAGCTACTGAGTAGATGAATGGATCTTAAAAAGACTTTGTCTACAAAAACTTGATAGCTTATATTAAAATAATTAGGGTACTGAACTTCAAATGTCAATTTTTTCGCGTCAGGGGCCCAAATGTCTTTTTCGTGAATGTTTAACAAATTTTTGCCATTTAATTTTAAATCATCTTTAGAAATATATATTCATGTTGAAAATTAATTTTAAATTATTTTTGTCCAAGCTATATAAAAATTAGTTTAAGCATCAGCTATTATTTAGATTGAAATAATCATAATATTAAACTTATTTTCTTGCACCGATTGGGTCTGGGGGACCTTAATTTAATTTTTGCTTATATGTACTATAATAAAATTATTTTTAATTGTTAGCTACTGTGTAAATTGATGGATCTTAACCAAAATTTGTATATTAAATTTTGATAGCTAATATTAAAATACTATAGTACACTGAACTCCTAATGACCATTACTTCTGGGCCGGGGCCCCAAATGTCTTTTTCTTCATATGTTTAAGATATTTTGCACATTCAATTTTTAACGATCTAGAGAAATATATCCATGATGAAACTGAATTAAAATGAACAGATTTTTTAATTCACACCTTACACAGAAAGGGCCCAAGGGTCCCTAAATGTAATTTATTCCCGTATATTAGCTTTAAAAATTATTGTAAGCGTAAGTTACTGAGAAAATTAATGGAGCTTGCCAACCTTTATATATATAAAAATCAAAGTATGTATGTTCTAAAGGCAAAAAAACATGACCACGTTACTCCGCTACTTTACTCACTTCATTAGCTACCCATACAAGCCCGAATTGATCACAAACTGGCCGTTCTGTGTCACAACATCTTTTCTGACTCATGCCCTTCATATTTTACTGAACTTTTGTCGGTCTATTCACCAAGTCATCAGCTACGCACTTCTGCAGATACATGCATTCTCTGTGTTCCTAAGACAAAAACTAAAACATTTAGCGAAAGGTCATTCTCTTTTTGTGCAGCCAAACAATGGAATTCTCTTCCATTGCACATCCGCAGTATTTCAACTGCTAAGTCATTCAAGACTGCACTTAAGACACATCTTTTTAAAATTTATTTTGAAAATAAATGAAACATCATTTCTTTAAATGATTAACGTAGCTGATGTGTAACCTATTGTCATTTATGTAGGGAGAATGATATGAATGTTTCTTTAATTAATATGTGTGTTGTTATCTCCATGTAAAGCGCTGTGAGCCCGGCTCATAGCTGGGATACAGCGCTATATAAATTATCATTTTATTATTATTATTATTATTATTATTATTATTATGTATCTTACTATGCATGTATGTTTGTATGTATGTATATATGTACTTACGTAAGTATTTATGTTTGTATGTTAGTATGTATGTAGGTTTGAATGAAAGTATGGATATGTTTGCCCATTACAGCTGAGTAAACAATTCATCCGATCACGATGACGTTTATTTTTAGCTTGCTATTTTGAAAAAAAGAAATTAAAATTTAATTTAAAAAAATACTAATTATATAATTAGTGATTGAATTTTATATCTTTATGTCTGCATGTCCTTTGTAAACCATGCAATCCGGTCCTCATGAAACGTTTAAAGACTGTTAAGTAAGTTTTGTGCTTGTGTGTTGCGGCGCGCATTATATTGAGCGACCTTTTTTAAAATCCTTTATATTAACTGAGCCGTGCGACCGACCGACCGTGCGGCCTTGCCAAAAAAACTTTGGATCGATTTTTTACCCACTTTCTCGTAAGCTAGCGAGCTGACATGTTGCAAGCAGACTCATGCCAATGATAAAAATGATGTATTAAAATTTGAAATCGATCGAATTGACAGTAATTGAATTGTTAAATTTTTGCATAATTTTATTTATCTATTTATAAAGTTGTTTTTTTTTTTTAGATAGAGTGTTGTGGTGCTTAATATGTTCAACAACCTTTCATGTCGCTCAAGAAGGTGCGCATTACATTGACATTGCTTTTTACAAATATATTCACGATCGGTGCGCATTATATTAATCACGTTTTCCGAGACATAACAAGAATTTTGCATTTTTAGATTGTTTTTGCCCTGTGTGTTGTAATAAACATCATTAGATCTATAGTTAGGTCTCGTAAATAAAGGACTTATAGTGAAAAACTTGTGTTTTTTTTACTGGTTTTCTTTTATTCATACTTTCCTATTGCACTGTTCGGTGCCTATTATATTGATGACACTTTTGTAAACTATGTTCCAAATCTGTAAATGTAAAGGATATAAATTGATAATCTGTCTCGCGTAGCGTACTGTGTTAAAAAGTTTGTATAACATTTTTTTCGTGATCAAATCGACCTGTAATTTAGCAAGAACACTGTAGCATCTGTTTTACTTATATGAGACATAACTAGAATCTATATGTTTGAATTTTAGAATTGACATGCAATGCGTATTAAAATAAACTTACTATTAATTATCTCATATGTAGATGATTTATAGTAAAAAAAACTTGTTTTTTACTGCTTTTTAAATTTAACGCAATCAATTCTACAAGATTTTGAGAAATTAAGCTTGAGTACATGAGAATGGAAATAAATTTTTTAATTAACTCTCATTTTTGAGCCGGGCGCTTAATATTGTTTTTATCTTCTTTTTAAAAAATCATTTAATCTTTAAAATTATTAATTTCTTTTTCCGTTTGCTTTGAAACTTGAACTTTCCTTGCACACTTACGCTTAGGTTTCTGACATAATTGTTTTTAAAACATACCACTCTTTGGTTTCTTAAATTTATTCATTTTCACAGAGATCGTTGTAACGCAAGACGATTTTACTAGTATATATATATATA
>MUZC01002511.1:986054-1004449 GCA_002072015.1 Radix auricularia
CCCCCCCCCCCCCCGCGTCATGCTTTGTCACAAAAACTTAGAAATTAGACCCACAGCCCCTTTTTTTTTCCCCGATATGACGTCACAAAGTTTAGAATCCCACCTAAACCATATTTTCTAAATAAAAATGATTATGTTGCAAGTTATTTTTTGTCATTTAAATATGTATTTAGTGTAAGTTTGCACTGTAATATCATAATCATAACACGCGTGAAACCATTGAAAACGTCATTATTTAAATAGTATACAATCAAATATTTAAGTGGAGCTTTATTTAAAGTTGCACTTTTTTGATGTAACGTTTCATTTTTAAACACACCCCTCCCTCTTGTCACCCATCGTCACAGATGCGGGACACCCTCCCCCCTAGGCACGTGGCGTCATTTTATGCATGGCCCCAAATCCCTAGACCCCATCCTGTCTTCCAGTGGCAAATAAAGGGAACATACATAATGTTAATTTTTTGTCACCTTGTAACACTGTAAATCAGCACTTTCCTTCCCTTCAAGGGAGGTATTTTTATTTCTTTACCACATGAAAAAAACAGATAAACAGCTTAGTGGGGATCGATGTTCTCTCTACGGTTTGCCGGTTTTTGTGCTAAATATTTTTTTAAAAAAACAAAAAAAAACACATTTCTCTAAAAGTTTAACAGTGTACCATTTTTTGTGTTAAAATTTTTGACATCTCACAAAAATGCAAGAACCAATTGGACCGATGTACACTAAGTGACTAATTTCTTTATCAAAATAATATATTAGATTATATTATTATAAACAAGGATTATAAATGTATATTTCTGTTCATCTGTTCAACGGTATTTACCATGCATAAATCAACCAAATGCCAACAGACCCATAAGCCGCTAATCTATTCTGGAGCGATATGACGTCTGTCTTTCAACGAGATCCATATTTTATAAGACTTCGTCAAGGTTGATCCGATGTCCATCATTCTGACAAGATTTAATCCTCATAAGCATGTCTAAATGTAACTCTTCCAACCTATTTCTATATTTTACTTTATTCGAATTCATTAGGCTAAATCCACATTCGCAACCAGTGCTCGATGCAAGAAATTTGGCACAAATATCCAACAGAATGACAAAGTCGCTGAACTATTCTTCAGTCATGGCAAACTGAATGATGAATCACCTTGTCAAAAGTCTCCATCAACCCAGATTTTAATTTTTTCCGCTAGCATTATCATAATTTTATACTGATCCATAAGTTTCTGCAAAATGTCTTCATAGTTTTTAAAAAAATGCTTTTTATTTAGAAACTAGGGCACCAAGTTCTTCTAGTCAGAAATTAAAATTTGACGTGTCGACTAAAGCTTACAACAATATACGACATAACATCAAGTCGATTTCAAGAAAACGATAGTCCACGTGCCAACTCAGACATTCAACGAATTTGAGAATGGGACTTTGTTTTCACAATTACAGCATGAAAAAATTTTAGCGACCTTTTTTTTATATATTTTTTATTTTACATTTATGAAAGTACAACTTTGTTTGTTTGTCGGGACGGTTTTATCATTGTAAGTTAACTGATGAAAAGAGGGAGTGGGATTCGTCCATGATGTCAATAAACAGTTTCGCCGTTTAACGTATTTTTATTGTTTCTTAATTTCTTGCTATATAAAAAATGTGTATCTTTTTTCTGACATATAATGTAACACAGTAAAAATGTATCCTTTGGTGTCACCCCCTAATGGTGTCACCTGGGGCGGCCCGCCCCCCGCCCCCTAGCGACGCCACTGTTATTAGTACAATAACATGAAATAAGTACTTACATACATCTTAAAACATATTATATGATAAAAAATGAAAAGAAAGGAACAAAAAAACAAACAAACAAACAAACAAACAAACAAGGACACAGGATATAGGAAAAGGGGGGAAGTTGAAGTATCTCAAGTTACATTAAAAACCACTACCGGGAAACGATTTTGCAGTTATGTAAAATTATTTTTATTAGTTCATAAATGATGCTTAAATTTTTTGTCTTCTTACACAATTAGTTTGTGTATTTTGTTTTTCAGCTTGTTCCTAAAGGCCTTGATATGTGAATGTAATTGGCGACCACATTATTGGGGATCTTGAAGCTTTGGTTTAAGAACCTTTATATGTCTGGCCGTATCAACTAAAATTGCTAAAAATTCCAACTAAACTGTAACAGAGAGTTCTGGAATAAGTTGTTCAGTAGCGCTGAAATGCTGTTCCCCGATTGAGCCATTCTCACGTCATTGTGATACAAAACGTCTCCGTATTCTTCTTGGATTTGAAGAAGAAACTATTGAAACTGTCTGTGAAAAAAGAGCTAATAACTGTATATCGCTTTATCACTGGCTTAATGAAATGATCACATATAAGATGTTTGACACTAAGAACTTGTTGAGGAATGATAAGGTAAAGCTTAAAAGCTTTGCCATCATCTTTGCTGACTTTGTTACAGAGAAGAGTTGCTTGTCCACTATGCTCACCAATCATTGAAGGAGCATCACCAGTAATAATTTCAAATATTTTTACCTGGTAGTTTAATGTCATTGACAGCAGAATAAATGGAAGCAAACAAATAATGTCCCCTTGTTTGGTCATTTAGTCTCTAAAGTCTCAAGTAATTCTTCACTCACACACATATCATGATTAACTCGTCTAAAATATAAGAAGCTGGACAGTGTTAGATGCAACTAAACTTTCATAAATGGGTATCGAAAAACAAGTAAATTTTTTTTCTGCTTTTGACTCTACATGTCTCTTATGTCAGTTTAGATTTTTTTTTTCAGTTCTGCGAGCCACAATGTTGCGTGACAGGCAACCATAGAAATCATTCAAATTGGATAAATAATAGCAAAGTAATGGAATAAAAATTGTATTTTGTACCATAAACAACATATGAAAAGCCGATTCATTTTTTTCCAACACTGATTGTTAATTAAAATTTTATGTTCACTGACGTAACATCGTGTCAACTTCCGAGACGGGGAAAACTATATAAATGATATCTTTGATTTTTACCTTGAGCCGTCAAAGAATTTGTAAGCGGAGAACATGATTCCAACGAATTTGTAAGCGGAGAACATGATTCCAAAGGATTTGTAAGCGGAGAACATGATTCCAACGGATTTTTAAAAAAACATTTCCATGTTCTCAAAATATAAAACATGATAAATTTTCTCAATTATTTGCGTATTCAAAATAGTAAAAAATGTCGAACTTTCTGTTAAATATAATGTTCTTACAGAAATAATGTGTCAGTTATTAAAGTATGTCAGATTACGCTGCATGATTAACCATGTTTTCTTTGATTCATGGTTCCCATACAGAAGATACATATTCAAGTACATGTCTTACTATAGTGATTTATCATTTTCATTGTATCTTTTGTAAAAGTAATTCTTAATAAATCCTAACGCTTATATTTTTAATAACTTTTTTAACGTAGGGATTCAATGAAAATTTTCATCTTTTTTTCTTTAATATTTTGTTTGTTTAGTGTTGCTTAATAGTGTCACGTGTGCATATGGTTCTGATTTTATTTTTATTTTTCACTCTTCACTGTTGACCCTTTTCTGAGTGGAAAGAAATCCTCCAAATATTTTTCGATTTTATTAATTAATCTAGTTCTTTTTGTAAAATGTTGCTACCATCTTCTGATTTATTTGTGCTATAGATTATACAATAATCAGCAAATAATTTAACTTATTTTTCTGTTGAAATGCATTTGGGTGGGTATAACGTTGTTTTTTTTAAGTAGTAGGGGACCTAACACGGTTTATTATGGAACTCCTGAGTTACCCATTATTGTTGCTGAACTAGATCAATTATTTGATACAGTTTGCTCCCTAGCCAATTACATTGCTCCGGGTTGATTTTCTTCCAATTTTATTGACAAATATATTTTTGAACAGAATTTTACTTACTGTCATTACAGATTCCAATTAGATCTAGTGCCAAGTTTTAAGATGTAGTTAAATGAAAAGTTTGCGTCGTTGAGCTGACAATATTTCTGCAGGAAGGTAAGTGACATTCATAAGTAAGAATTTATATTGAATGACCCCTGCGTAGCTGAATATTAAAACTATAATGAGGTTTGAAGTATTGTTAGATTTTAAACCTTACTAATTGAGTGATTGTCATGTATGTATTGTATGTTTTTAAGTGAATAATTAAGTCTTTATGTTGCGTTTAAATATACCGGAACATTTTCGCGCCATTAAATATGATACAGCTTGATTTAAATGTAGTTTAACTTTTTATAAATTAACGCATTGGGTAAAAAGACATGTTGCATTTATAAATAGAAAATCCTATTTGGATGACTTAATGTTTTTGACGTCATGTGAAACAATTTAGATGAAAATGTGTCGCTCTTGATTAAAAGCTTACATGAGTTAATTTTATAATTTAGAAGTCATCAGGTGTTGAGAATGTGCTCTTAAATTGAGATCAATATTGTTCAACTGTGCATAAGATTTTTTAATTTTTTTTTATTTGCAGTTAAATGTTTACGTGATGAATTACACACTTTAAGAAAAAGCACTCCTTTCAATTTCAGAAAATGTTTGAAGCTGCAAATACTTACACAGGCAACTTTGATGAAATGGCAAAAACAAATGAATTTTTGTTTACTTATTATATTTGTGTTATCATGGGTCTTGTTGGTTTAGTAGCAAATGTTACAAATATTATTGTTTTGTCCTGGCATGGAATGGATGAATCACCAAATATTGTACTCTTGGCTCTCTCCGAGTCAGATCTGGAATATTCAATCACTGAAACATTTAATAGATTTATACGAATTTTTGGAAAAAGTTTAATTGCACTATATTCAGTTTTTACTTTTGTGGTATTTAGTACATGCACCACGACTATAAGTGTTTGGCTTGAAAAAGTTATTGCTATAGAAAGAATGATGGCTGTGTGTTTTCCATTTTTTGCGTCGAGAAAAATCTCTCAAACAAAAGTTGAAATAATGATTTTATTTATTTACATATGTATGTTTATCTTGTATGGTACTAATTGGTCAATGTATTATATGTACTATACCTATGATCACTATATTTTTTTGCACTTTTTTTTTTCTCAACCATGCGGTAAAAAATAAATCTTTGAAATACATGCGCCATCTTTCAACATTAAGAACTAAACTTATCAAGGAAATGCGATACCTAAAAATATCTTTTGGTTATGTGTTTATCCATGGCATTTTCAATGTTAATACCGATTTCTTGCGCAGGGGCTATTGAAGATTTAAATATGAAAATGTTAGGGGTAAATAAACTTCGATTTATTCATTTCTCTGGTAATGCAAAATGCGATTCGGGTAAATAAGTCTCGTAATTTTTGTTTAATGGTGCACTGAGTTCAAAATTTTTCTATACTTACAAGAACATAATTCGACGCCGTAAAATAATAAAGGTTTCGTACCCTAATAAAATAAAATGAAATATTCTTAATGTTCTTAATATTGTGATTTGTCTGTAGCAGAATAAATGCACATCTAACGCTTGTTTACATGTTAATTTTATAATGTATATTCTATTTGAAACAATGCATTGTCTACAATGGAAAATTATAGTATTTATAGCGTAGATTACATTACTACGTACCTATGGCCCATGGCGGATTAAGGGGGGGGCTGAACGGGCTAAAGCCACGGGCCCCCGACGGTTTAGGGGCCCCCAAACTTTTTATATGTTATAATAAAAGTGTACAAAAGTTTACACGAACCCTTGAAAATATAATAAATTAATAAATACTATCTATACAAATTATCGCGTTCAGACATGATAGTATTGATAGTACCTAATAATCGAAAAACTTAAATTGATTCACTTCGCATGATATAAAATATAGTTTATATATTTTAAATTTCCAATTTTCCAGAACTTCAGGTGGCTGAGTGGAGATAGCATATGCTCGTGATGTCACCGGTGTCTGGTTCCATCCCCAGCTAGGGCAAATATTTTTTTCTTTTCACACTCAATTATAACTACCGCGAACACATCAAACAGTTATTTCTTCGTATTCGTTTTTTTTTTTTTTTCATTATTAAAATTTAGTTACAGTTTTATAATAGCTGTTAACAATCATTTTATTTTAAGAATGCTGGCTGGATAGGGCCCTCGTTTGATTGCAGCCCGGGGCCCCGTGCAGTCTTCATCCGCCCCTGCTACGTACATACATTTTTTTTAGAATAGTAATTATCCCCCAAATAAATCTTGCATGCTAATTGTTATATCAAGAAATGTGCCAGCTTTCGCAACTTACACTTAACCAATGATAAGTTTATTTGTCTACAACTTTGCTGTAATCAAACGATTAAAAAGCACATAAAATAGTGGACAGATTCCAACATCAAGAAATAAAAGAATGAAGGAACAGTGATATATAAAAGTAATTGTTGTCATTTCCTTTTCACTGCTTTTACTTTTACAGTTTTAAATACCTGCACTGAAGCTTTAGTAGCTTTCTAAGATAACAAATTTGGGCAAATCAAAGTATCGATTTGTCACACATTTCATGCAAATTATATATATATATATATAACGTATTATTAATAATAATATATTGTTTACCTTACTTATGCTAAGAACGTTTCTAAAAACAATCAATACTAAGGAAGTTTACCTTTTTTTAAAAATAGAAATATATATCTTTAGTATTGTAAAGTACCTTGGTTGGTACGTGGTTGTATTAGAACTCGTTACTTAGACTAAACTCTCTGATTTTCCTCACTTCAAAGACCCAGCGACATTTTCACGGGCATCCGGGCGCAAATTTAATACCCAGTTAATTGCACCACAACGGGAACCCGATAACCCGTGTACACAATAAATGGGCATAGTGAATGCTAGATTGCTTAAATATGAAAGAAGATGAGTGTTAGTGTTGCTAAATGTCATAGTAGATGAGTTTTAGAGTTGATAAATGTTTGAGTGTGTTAGAATGACTGTTGATAAATGTGAGGGTAAGTGCTGCTAAATATTACTTTCGGTGGTTGTTGAATTGATAAATATTAGAGTGGGTGAGTGTTAGTGTTGATATATGTTTTAATAGGTAAGTGTTAGAGTTGATAAATATTAGAATGGGTGAGTGTTAGTGTTGATATATGTTTTAATAGGTAAGTGTTAGAGACTCTAACTTAGAGTTGATAAATGCTAGTGTGGGTGAGTGTTAGAGTTGATAACTGTTAGTGTGGGTGATTGTTTGATTTGATACATGTTATATTTGGTGAGTGCTAGAGTAAATAATAGACTGAATTAATGTTTGATTTAATATATATCAGAATATGTCAAAGTACGAGTATGATGACCATCAAAATTATTTTAAAATTCTTCAGATTGATCGTAAAAACGAATAAAAACATTTCCAAAAAAATTACTTGGTTTTGAATATTTAACAAGGTTACTTAAATAGCAATTTCGAAACAAGCATAGATTGGAAGAGGACATGATTATCATCTCAAAAGATCAAATTATGGCAATCATGCTCTATTGGGCGCCTCAGAAAATGGGTTTTAAAGCAAAATTGGACATATTTTATCAATATATTCTAAACATAAAATGATAAATAATTTTCTAATGATAGAATTGCACTTTTAAATATAGTTAACCTTTTACTCTGCAATAATTTATATTAATTTATTTATAAAACTTATATAAAAATCTTTTCTTTTCATATTGCCACTGTAAAATTGACATGACAGAATAGCTTCGCTGCTGCTTGCAAAAAAGAGTGGCATCAATGAGATTAGACATTGGTAATTAGGAACTACAAAGATTATTAGCAAAGACAGAATTTGAAAAAGCTTGCTCGGGCAAATGTTTTGCCTTGGTTACCCAGTAATTCTAGGATTGTTACAATAATTATAACGAAATTTGTCATTAAGAAGTGTGTACATCTGTGGCTCAAGAGTCATGAACATGTAGCTCAAAGATAATAAAACATTCATTGATCATTGAAATTGAAATTGACGATAAAATATTATACACACTACTCGTTTAGCATAATGAAAGTCCAGGCAACTAATTGTGTAACGGTAAAGGACATAATTAGCTAATCTTTTTTTTTTTCAATTGTAAACATAAACCAAAAATCATAATAATTTCAGTTTTGAGATTAACAAAGCTTACGGCGTTTCTCGCCATTAAGCGATTCGAAGAGCAAGGATCTCCTTTTTGTTTCTTGGTGCTAAGGCTTTTTGGCCCGCTTGTTGAGTGGTGCTCTAGTCTCAACGCACCCAGCGGAGTAGGCCGACCATGACGGGATAGCACCTATTTGACTGGATGCTGTTCAGTTTGAGGTGGGCAGTAGTTGTTCAGTGAGACATCGGCAGTCTCTCCCACTGTCGGAGAGGCCCCTGGTTCCTAGCTCTACCTCCATTGACTTAAAATCGGTAACTGGTGCTTCCCGTGTTTTGTCTATACCTTGAGGTGTTGCAAACCTGGATGAGTATTATGGAGAATTAGCTGCTGCCCATAAAGCATATCCTCCTTCTCTCAATGAGGCAACCAAGGGAATGACTTGCGTCGATGCAGCTTGGCGTCATGTAGATTACTTTCATTCACACCGCCGGAAGTTGCCCAATTTCTTTTTTTTCCCGGTTAGCGGGTGTTTTTGAAGTCAGTGTTTACTTCTCTTCGATGAACTACCAGCCAAAGTTAACGAGCCTCATCTACCCGTGACTGATTTTCGAGTATCGGTACAACAGCCCAGAGTACTAACACTTTGACCCCCTCGCCCATAACTCATTCACGTACCAAATTTTAGCGGTAGGCGGTAAGACGCACTGATTCGAACGCATGCAATAACATTCACGTAAGTTACATGGGCTTTTAAAAACAGTGGGCACCACTGGCGCACCAGAAAAACCCAATGATTGCAGAGCAAAATAAACAGGTTGAGGTTGTAGATATACTTTTTAGTCACGGAGCCGATGTTAATCACGATGGACAATTTGGACACTCTGCTTTGCTGGAAGCAGCTTGTCACGGCTCCACTCAAATCGTTGAAATAGTAATTGACCATAAGGCAGATATAAATTCTACATCGTAATATAAATCAACTAGTTTTATGTTGACTACACACCTTATCCATTGTGATTCAGTAGACATTTTGTTGAGAAATAGTGAAGATGTCAATTTGCATCATGCAGAAATTATACTGGATTAATTTCATATCTTGAGGTATCAATAGATAAATATAATATATTTAACTGAAGATGTGTTTTTTTTTTAAATATGATAAAGAGACTTAATACCATTTTGAAAGAATATAGACGAACGGTAAAACTGTTCATGTAAATGCTTGCTGACATTTGTAGCTGAGAACCTCTTTCTAATAAATGCTGTGTTTAGATATTTACCAATTATTAAACACGTTTTATTACGTAGTTTCTTAGTCTTTTATTCTCACTTTTTTCATATCTAAAAATTTGTTTTAATGTAAAAATATTGAAACCTTTTTTTAAAACTTTATTATTTTTCTCTCGGCCATGGACGACGCATAGAGATTATATTTGTTTGGTACTATTTTGTCTGATTATTGCAGTTTATTAAAAATCCCAAAGTGTGTAAAGACCTAAAAATTGTGTTGTCTTTGCTAGATATTTCAACGTTAAGATTCTCTTGGACCACCTAATATCCTTTTGCACTCTGATTTTCATGTGAAAGTCAGTGTATGATATTTGGGGGCACATGGTCAATGATTCTTTATCTTAACAATTAAAGATGTTCCTTCGTTTTCGAATAATTTAAGTAATAAAATTAGTTATGTCTTTTTATGTATTGCAGTTTGAAATTAAATGCTGATTTAAAAAAAAATGTTGAAAAAGTTTAGAAAAAAAAAGTGAAGATTTGAATAATTTAACATAGAGAAATGTTACTTGTTTTAACTTATTAAAACCTAAACATTAATAATATCAATAATAACAATAATAAGAATAACAATTATAAATTGTCTAATTTAATTCAAGCTGATTTTTTTTTCCATTTTACTCTATGAGCACAGTGGATACATTATAGTTTATATGATAATTAATTTTATATTCACCAAGTATTCCCACTTTTAATAACTGTTTAAAAGTCGATTATTAATAGTGTAAGACAACAACGACAGCGCAGCTTAGCTGACATGAGATCGTTCATATCGACACAAATAACATCCCTGGAAGATGATGGAGTACGTTTTGGCAAACTTCTTCGACATTGTCACGTAGATCAAAAAATTCACCGAAGAATTGAGAACGTAAAGGAAGTCTACCAAGAACTCTGAGAGGTTGTAGATCAGAGTCGTCTGACCCTGGTAAACGACAAAGGCGTCATCGATGAAATACACGAGGGTGGGCACCATAGTCGGCAGAGTCAGGCCCAAGTACACAAGTGAGACGGCTAGAAGCATCCTCACTGCCTTTGCGTCGAACTTGACCTTTCCCTTCGATGACGTCATAGCCAGCCTTCTCCGCGTCGACTCTCTAAGCTTAATTCCCGTTGCCATGGAAGCGAGGAAAATGATGGCGAACGATACAGGGCCCCGGATGTTGGCGACGACATACACGATTGAGGGCCTCGACGTTGGTCATGAAAAACACCAGGATTGTCTTAGTCCTGTTGGAATAAGGATCGAAGACAGTCGCAAGGGAAAACATGTTATAACACGGGCCGAACAGGGTGATCCAAAACACGTATATGAACCCCAGGCAGTACAACGTGAACTTCACTGTGAATATTCTGGAGACGACTAGCGGGAAGTAAACGTTCGTTCGACGGAAATAAGGACGTTGTGACCAGACGACAGAAAACTGACCAGCCGCACCGGTATGACCAAGAATATGTTGATGAGTGCGTCGACGTCCTCAGCGGCAGCTTCGTTAAATTTCCCGACGGCGCACCGGATTCTCCGCAGTGGTAGCAAGACGCAGTAGGCGAGGTCAACTAAAGACAGAGACATTAGGATGACGTTGGTGCTGTCGCTAAGGCCCTGGGACGAGAGTACAATGACGTTCAGAACGTTGCCGGTGACTCCGTAGATGGCGATGACCTTGATTAGAACGCAGTTGATAATGGTGTCGCATAGGGGGAGGGCGTCTCCTCCTATTACGTCGTATTTGTTGGAGGGGAAGTTTACAGAGCTATTCATACTTTTGCTCTTTAATTCTAATGCTACATTTGCTCCCTAGCTTCGTGGTCTGTTTTCTAACACATGATTTCCTTTCATAGCATTTTTATAAATACTACTAGCATACATTTTATACTGCTTGTCTTTTCTTAAATAATATATATTAAAAATTCCTTTTGAAACTTTAAAATTATACAGAGAATTCTACATTTATTTTCACAATGTCAACACTTTATGAGTCACTGATAACATAATTCAGAAAGGCATCAACAGTATCGATGTTTACAACAAGGCACATAACGTTATAATTAAATGTTATATCAAGTTATTAGATTTGTGCCAGCAGTATTTGGCCAGCCATGGGGCAACGACGAAATTACACAGTTGTAAACATAATTTAAAGTTAAATCCCCATATCAGTTTCTTTTTTTTTTTTCAAAATTAGTTACATACGCTTAGAAGTTTAATACTAACTGGAGACTGACGTACTTAATTTAAACCATTGAAACTCTAAACTTTCATTTTGAAAGTTTCACTAAAATAAAGGTGTAATATTAACTGAAATTAAACAGTATTTGCTAAAATTGTTTTATAATGTATAATTGGGAGAAAAAAAGACGTTAAATTACTATCAGTGATCATCATGTCAAATGAGAAGGACGTGGCATTAAAAAAATGAAAATATTTGAAAAACTGCTTGGTGGAGGGTAAAAACGATCCAAACAGGCGTTTGTTGTTGTCCACTGAAAGTCGTACGAAAGCAAAGTTGTTTCTGTAAATGTACAAGGTCGAAAACAACACATCTATTCTATTTCTACACCACAAGAGTCGCAACTTTGTTACAAGAAGCAATGATCTCCCCTACCTGACAGCTCGTCGAAGTTACCATGCTGGTAACACGAACATAAATATAACCAGAAGACATTAGAGTTAATTAAAACAAAGAAGTAAAGCTCTGCTGTTGATACGTGGTGAGAGATGGAGATGACTTTGCAATCTTATTTATGTGCTGTGGCTGTCGTTAGATCATTTGATGTCTTATGTAACTAATTCTTAAGTTTCTAAAAATTTATACGACGACCGATTCCGAAAAATCAAAACAACTAGACGGTGGTAAGGATATTGATAATGTAAATTCTGAACTCGTAATTTCTATGCTCTTATTTTGTGTAAAACACTTTCACAGCAACGGGGTATTGATTTTATGTTAATTTCAGCCCAAAACCGAAAAGGACACGTTGATTAATGCGTAAATTAGTTCAGTTCATTCTTTAACCAAAGACGCAGAGGATTTGTACCCTTTCTTTCCTCTCTGTAATCACTCATGGTATAAACATTAAAATTAGCAATCAAAACATAAAAGGAAAAAAAAACAAGAAGATGCTAAGCTCATCACGCGTTCACTGTAGGTTGTAGGTTGATGTTTGTATGCAGTTATTCTAAATCAGAAACATTCAAGAGCTTGTTAAAAATCCGCTAAGAAAAGGGTATAAAAACATTTTTTCAAATGTTTTAATTGGATTTTTAAAAAATGCTCTTATTTGATAATACTAACAAATATTATTATTGTTGTTGCATGATTTGTATTGAATGTATGACAATGAAGAGATTAGAAACATGCTCAATTTGTAGAGAAAATACCATTTTTAAAGAGGGCAACATCTTTGTGACGTAATATTTGAGAGGTGTGATCTATGTTTTTTGTGACGAATTGTAACTAAGAGAGAGGGAGAGATGGGATTAAGAATCGGCAAATTGGTGTGATGTCATTTAACTAATTCAAGTTACCAATAAACACATGATGTGCTTTTTGGGGCAGTCCATAAATGGCGTCACACGATTCAGGCCAATTTTTTGTATCCGCTCCGTCGTGACACGTCTTCACAAAAACTGAGAACCATCACAAATATGACATCACAAAGCTTTTCGCCCAGCCATATTAAAAGCTAAATTATCTATTGAAAAAAATGGGCTCGTTTCAAATCACTTTTTGTCTTTTAAGTATGTATTTATTGTAGGTCTGCACTCTAATATTGTAATGACAATATAATCGTGATTTAATAAATTGTAGGTAATCAAATATTTAAATGGAAATTTTAGTTAAAGGGGCGTGTTTTGATGTGATGTCACATATTTTAAACACCTCTATCAGTTTCTTAACACATCGTCACAAATGTGTGACCCCCGTACCACCATAGCCACGTGACGTCATTTATGTACGGCCCCTTTAACCATGTCAGTGCTGAGTTTAACACATTGATAAAGTAACGCTTTCAAGTATAAAGCACATTTAAGACGTTAACTTACAGGCAATGAAACATCAGCCGTTCATCGCATGACAATCTTGGCGTTGATATATATATATATATATATATGTTGGGATAGAAGATATGAGTAGAAATCTCGGCTGTAGTATGTAATATGTTGTCAAGGGAAGTAACCCGATCATGTTTACAGATCAATGACAACATGAAAGTTGTCTCTCTTTCTCCCTCACACTCTATCTCTCTCCCTCTCTCTCCCTCTCTTTCTCTCTCTCACTCACACTCTATCTCTCTCCCTCTCTTTCTCTCACTCCCTCACACTCTATCTCTCTCCCTCTCTTTCTCTCTCTCCGTCTCTTTCTCTGTCTCCCTCTCTTTCTCCCTCTCTTTCTCTCTCTCCCTCTCTTTCTCTCTCTCACTCACACTCTATCTCTCTCCCTCTCTTTCTCTCACTCCCTCACACTCTATCTCTCTCCCTCTCTTTCTCTCTCTCCCTCTCTTTCTCCCTCTCTTTCTCTCTCTCCCTCACACTCTATCTCTCTCCTTCACACTTTATCTCTCTCCCTCTCTTTCTCTTTCTCTCCCTCACAGTTTATCTCTCTCCCTTTCTATGTTACTCTTAGCATTTGACACTTTTCTGGGTGGAAAGACATACTTAGTTAGCTTACCATTTTATTATTTCATCTAAGTCATTTCGTAAAATTTAGCTATTTTGTTCTGATTTAATTGTTCTATAGATTATACAATCATAAGCTAAGAACTTAACTTGTGTTCCTGTTGAGATATTGTTAGGTAAATCATGTATATAAATTAAAGAGATTAAAGGAGCTAGCACATTTCCTTGTGGATTTCCTGAGTTAACCTTTTTAGTGCAGATTTAGATCCATTAATTATTACAGTTTGTGAGTAAATTTCTCTTTCTAGAAGAAAACATTGTGGGCATCAACAATTTTTTTGTCTAAAAAATGCAAAAAAAAAACTTTATAAGAAGATTCAGTTCATTCAACATCAAATTTCCTGGCAAAATATTTTTCTCAAGTAGTGCCAAGGTATCAAATGATATCTTTGATGACCTGTTGTACACATCTTAGAGATGGAATTGTTACAATTCAATATTGGATATAATTGTGTGACAGAAATTCAAAGCAGGAGTACCCCCAGCTGATCATGAAATGTGTTACATAACTGAAACACATATGTCACATATGTAGCACATCTGATTCACAAAGTGTGTGCTAATATGTAGCACATTTTATCACAACATGAATACCATATGTCTGTCACAAAGTGTGTACTATACGTAGCACATCTGATCACATAGTATGTACTGTATGCAGCACATCGGATCACAAAGTGAGTACAATATGTAACTTATCTGATCCAATAAAGTTCGAAATAAATAGCTGGTAGAGTGTAGCATACTGACACATTTGATCACAAAAATGGGCCATAACACTTTTGCGGTATGCACAAGTAGCATATTCAAGCACATACCATCAGAAAATGTGTACAGTACGCAACACGTCTGCCAGACAAGATCAGGACAATTATAAACACATGAAATCTTTATGGTAATGAAAGCCAAAAAATGGATATCTACATGACATTGGTGCGTTGTAAGAAGTAATGCTATAAAAAGTAATTGTGTTATCCCAAATAAAGTTTTCTTTGCATAGGATTTTTTTTTAAGTTATAGATTATATTATTTATAGTTTTTTTTTTAAAATGAATATCATCACACATTAAAAAAATGTGGAGACATTAAAATTACCACAAATATGTAAAGGCAAAAAAAAAAAAAAAAATTTAAATATATGTGTGCGTGTAAAAATGAAGTGAAGTAAATGTGACAGAAAGAAACCCTTCCTAATGTCACATGCTTGATTCTCACATTAGTGCTCTGGGAGCCAATGAAAAAAATAGTCAAGCACCAAATACAGATTTCCCTTACTAATTTTCACAGACCCAGGAGATTGAAATGTTAACTTCGCTCTTTCCTTGATTCTTTGATGCGTTAATTTAGGGGTTTTTTTTTAACCTGCCGTATTATTAAACCAAAAGTGAACTTTGAATAATGGAGCGTTGTAAGTAAACTTAGGCGCTACAGAGATCAATATACTGATCGCTTTCTCTCAAGATTAAGAACTAAAATAAAATGTTATTGTTAAACAAAACTTCATAAAGGTTTTCTAAATTTTAAATTAATAAAAAGCATAACTTTTTAAAACCTGGCCAACATTTTAAGACTGTCTAAAAATGAGAAGCTTAAATCTAGTTTAATAAAAGTGTTAGAAGGCCAACACAAATGAACTGCATATCATTGCATTATTTTTGTTTAATACAATTATGCAAAGTGTTTGCTCAATCTTATTTTTTTAAAGCAAAAATCTGCATAAAATTGTTATTAGACATAGAAAAAAATTACTTTAAGAAATTCATTGTTACAATAAGTAATGTCAAAACGCATCGTTCTTTACAAAATACAAATTCCTTTGAAATTAATTTTTTAGAATATATTTGAAAATTCTCTATTTGGTGACAAGATTGATTTTGTTTGTCAAATTTCTAAACTATCAGACATCTAAGGCAAAATAAACTGTTGTGCAAAAAAAATATTTAAAATAAGTCTATGAATTCTAAAAAGACTGGAATGCCCTTATCTTGTATTTAAAAATATTTTAAAATATAATTAATTTGCTTTTACCAAACAACACCAAATATAACTAAATTGAAAAATTATATTTTTAAAAAACACATTAAAAAACACATTAAAAAAACCCAAATAACTGCTTCTAAAAAACTATTTGTTTCAAGTTAAAGATTTGATCACTAAACTGAAGGTCTCAAGTTATGTAGAGGCCCAGAAGGATTTGTGTGCTATATGTTATGCACATGCATGATTTTATAAAGTTTGAATGCTTGAAATTATTAAATGCTGAATGAAATAATCAGTGGGCTTTTTAGAATGCATTAATATGTTGAATCACGGTACGTTTATGCACATGTAAAGTTACAGAACAAACCAGTATGTACATATTTAAAAAAAGGAAATCCTTGGCCAGGGCTTAATTTATTATCATTAAAGAAAATGTGATATACGCGGTGGTCGAGTGGTAGCGCCCTCGACTGTCGTACCGATGGTCGCGAGTTCAAATCCACGCGAAGGCGAGGATTTGTTCCCGGGGCCTGAGGAGTCCCCGAGTCACCCAGCTCCGAATGGGTACCTTACCAGACAATAGTTAGGCGGCTGGGGTAATGCGTGGAACCCCTATAGCCATGGCCTGTGACCGCTGCATCACTTGCCAACAGATCATCTCTCATGGTCTGTGGACGCTATTATCTTCTGCATAGAAGGAGCGTCTGTATATCTAAGATAAGATAAACTTATTACCAGTAAACAGTAAAATTCAGAAGAAACATTATGTGATAGATTTTTAAATATTAAAATGTTTGATTCAAGCTGTTTATAACTTTGAACATAAAATGACACAATTACCTATACAAAATAAAGATTAAATTTGGTTGACTATTAAAGAAAACAAACAAGTTTCAATTACAGTTTTTGAATCAAATAGTGGGAAAGAGACAGTCATCCTTATTGCTTTTGTCAGTTTTTTTTTTTTTTTTTAAACAGTAAAAAGTGAAATGGCTTCAGCATCAAAACAGTTTAGAGCAATCTTTTTTTTTTTTATTTCAGAAACGTGTTTCAATATATTATGTATTATGTTACAATAATGTGAACATCAATAAACATAGTGAAGGAATCAATCACTAAAAATAGACATCAGTTATGCGCGCGCATTCCTGGGATCATTTAGGTGAAGGCTAAGGCTGTGGTTACACTGCACGCGAATTCGCTCATCTAGTATACGCGCGAACGCGCATCTGAAAAGTAATTTTTAAGGTGGTTACACTGCAAGCGATTGTTTCAGCTGATATCGCGCGAATTACATTGTTTGTCTTGACAACAAACTTTAACCTTTATCCTTTTCGCTATTTAAACACACATTTTGTGTGTTTATATAGACATCGCCTACTTTCGTTTTTATTTGTTTAGCTTAACAACCACTGTTGTTATTTAATAAATAATATTTGCATACAGAATTAAAATAGATAAAAAATCAAATAAATCTCCCCCATTATTTCATTAAATTGGTAAATATCAGAGTGACATGTGGTTAAACCCAAATCTTTTTGAGTAAGAATCTTAGTAAGAGTGTTGAATTTCGTTTACCTCGAAATTCGATCGCAACATAAAAATAAAACATTGTTTCCTAATACAGTAATACTAATATGATTAAATTGATTATTAGTCATTTTAGGCCTAGGCCGCTGGCGCTAGACTAGAGTGCCTAAATTTACAACTTCAAGTATAGTTGGCCATGAAAAACTTATACTTAAATTAAGTCTTAATCTAGTTATTTAAAGATCCAAAGCTAATATTGTTCCATCATATGTCTTATAATTACAATTGCTCATTACTATTAAGTAGATTAAATCATTCTATGTTCCAGATTGCAGTTTATGCAAGTTTTGAATGTTGTAGAATTTTTATTTATGTTTTTTAAGGCCATCCAATTCTTGACAAAAATGCCATACAGAAGAATGAGGATTTGTAATTTGTATATATTTTTTCTTGAATATGGAACAAGAAACGTTTTTTTTTTTTAAATTTCTGTGTCTACCACACTAGGCTAACCTGGGATATAATACTTCATGTATAATAATTATTTTGCTATTTCTTCTATTTATGTTTTACATGGTGGATTATAGGTACAATATAAACGATTCACATTCGTAAAATATAGATATTAAATAATTAAAGTTTAACTTTGTTTAAGGCAGACATTTTATTATTTTTTTGAAATACACAATGAAATTTTATTTTTATAGAGCATAATAGAGTTTTGTTGGAGCTTTTAATTACTTCATTAACCTGTGGATTCCAACTTAATTGTTTGTTTATTGTTACTTTTAAGTACTTGCATTTTTATTTTGGGTTAGAT
>MUZC01002511.1:1012200-1023497 GCA_002072015.1 Radix auricularia
TTCAAATGACATTTGATTAGTTATTCCATATAAGGAAAAATAGAATTTAATTCTACTATAATTAAGTAGAATTGAGTACTATAATTAATGAAATATTAAATTGTCATGTGAATCAAGTATGCATGCAAAATTTCATCAAAATTGGATGATCAGAAGTGGTTCAAAAAAGGAATTCAATTTTTGCCCCGGAAAGACAAACATCCAGACAAGAAAGCAAACTAAGAAAAACGTGGTAATAATAAAAAAGAATATAACTAAGCTACGGCCTTTTTCTTTTTTTTTTCATGCCATGACCCCCCTTCCCCAACCCCGCTCAATATCATTAGTTTGACAACTGGGCCCGTAAAATTCCCTCGCTTATCGCTCGCTGCTGATCAAAGGACCCTGACGCCATCAATGTTAAATCACTTTCTATAATGATTGTATTTTTTGGTATATTTGTCTTGAATCTTACGACTGAGGTGGTTCGGGAAAAGTTTCTACTTTAAATTTAGAAGGCCGGGGCAGGAAAGGGGTTTAAGGAAGGTAAACGGTTAGATGGAGAAGGGTGAGAATTTTATTTTTTTTGTGGGGGGGGGGGGGGGACGAGGGCGATGTCATTAATTTTATGAGTTTGACCCCGGTTCACAATGTTAGGTTCACAACAGAGAACGCCCCCCATGTATAATTTACGATACAGAGCCACTCGTTGCTCGCACGTGCACTGCAGGGAACCTCCCCTTATAACTTAAAATATAAAAAAAGTTGACATAACATCTCCTTTCAATGCTATCTGTCAGAGAGAGATTACCCTCGTCTTGCACCCGAGTCGGATGTTTTCAAAATTTTTTCCCCCTCGTCAGACCAACTTGTTGCTTGGCGCTAGCAGGCCACCTCAGACTCCTTGCCTCGGCTCGCTCGTGAGTTTAGGCGGGTGGGGTGGGGGGCGGAGGGCAGGCAGGCCCGCCCGCCTTTAAAAAGGGCCCTCGTGCCTCCGGTTGTATACATGCATGTGTTTACCCCTCGCCGTGCCCTTGTGTTGGATAGAGTCCGTTAACGATGTCTGCCCTCCTGCCTCGCTCTCGATCCGAGTGCCTGATGGTAAAGGTCAAACTGACGAAATCCAATCAGGACCCGTACTGTGGTGGGAGAGGAGGCGGCGGCGGCGGTTTGTCTGCGAGCAGCCCGGAGCTGAGGTCCATGCTGGTGAGTGGTCGTGTGTGTTTGCGCGTGTGTGTTTACATCTGTTTGCGCGCGTAGCCTTAGAGTCAACATGTTTGTTTTTACTAATACCAGTTGTTGATCTCCGCCCTATTAACACAGTTTGTTTATCGGATTCGTTAGTGAGCAGACGTGAGTAAAAAAAAGACTTGTGTGTTAGTGAACCCGCGGATTAAAAAAAAACCACAACAACGAAAAAGTGTCCATTAGTTCGAAAAGTTTCTACTACGTCATGGGTCACGTGGCCAGTGTCAGAATGCATGGTTCTCAAACAAGTTCTCGTCGGGGTCGGATGCCATAGAATCTGGCGTTCTATGGAATAGTGACTTCGGCAGCCAGGCATGTTAACCCTCTAGTGAAGGTAGTGGTCAGTATGGTCAGTACTGACGCGCTTCTGTAGGATGTAAATCAACAACATGCGCCTTTAGCCGTAACATCAGATTACATTCACGGGGCGTATTAGATAAGTGTCCCAGGCGTTGATAAGCGGCAAAATGCATGGATAAACTAAGAGCGCATGCCCCCCTCCCCCCTGTAATAGAACTGGCGAGTCAAGAAACACGACTTCAACTCTTTGTGGTCTGGCTAACAACTGTCTTTAATCAATCCATCAGTCAACCTCTGTTACATAGTGAACCTTTCGTTCTCAGTCAAGTCCTCGCAAGTTCATACAATGTAAAGACAACACGTCTCTTACACCCCCAACTCCCCCCACACACCAAAAAAAAATTAATAATAATAATATAATTAAACAAAAATAATGCTTTGGTCCCGCCTCGACAATTTTGGGAGTTTTGTGTCGTGCTGAATAAGTCAAAAATTAAACCTGTTGTCGCGTCCAAAAAAATATGTTTGAGACTTTTTGGAAATAATGCATGCGTCTCGGTACCAAAAGACTCAAACAGATTGTGTCAATTATCTTTACCCCCCTCCCGCAGTCTGACATAAAACTTTAGGCCTTCCTACCTGGGTTTTCAATAAGCGAACGAAGAGCGCGTGGGTGGGGGGAGGCGCTTCAAAATAGTCACAAGATAGGGAACCCTCCGATTATCTCGATGATGGTGGTGGTGGGTTTCTTCCTGAGCGCATGCGTACATGCTAGTATCATAAATCGTTTCGTAACCCGATACTTCGTAATCCGAGTTCCAGTGTGTTTTTTTTAAGATTCTTTTGACGGGGATGCTGTTGAGATGCTGTTCAAAATAATATTTTTTCTTTGCACACGGATAAACGAACTTTTGTGGGAACATCTAACGTAACGCGAGTGGTGGAAATAGTGGTTGAGGCACACGGGGTGGGTCAGGATTTTTGCAGCACCTTGCCACATACAACAAAGTCACCACTTTTTGCCGAAAAGTCTTCACCTCCGTATAAATAAATATAAATAAATAGCTGTGGTCCAGTATTGACTGCCCGTCTGCAAACTATTCTCACACATCTCTACTGCGGCCATTGTTTTCACGCTGGCTGATGTTTTGTCAAAGAGGAAGCTGTTTAATTATTTATGTTACCAGTTAAATTTTCAAAATTGCCAATTTTATTTTTATTGATAATATCTCACAGTTCTTTATATGTACAAAGTAATCATAAGCAATCATAATTATAAACGCTATGACGTCATTGGTTGAGCTTATATTTTAATACAAGGCGTGTATCAGTAGGTATTTTTGAAATAGTACAACAGTCCATAGCAGTTTAAAAAGCGTGTGATGTTTCTCGTCGTAAAAAAATATTATATGACGTCATTGTTTTAGTTTATTTTTAGTTTAATTTTGGAAAATGGAACGATGTAAAAAGAGGATTTGAAGATATATAAATGTGTGCATTTCAGGAACTTAAACTTGGGCTTTTGAAAAAAGTGGACGCCGTAGGCGCTCTACATTCCCTAGTTATAATAAAAGTTATATATAACAATACTTTCGTTAATTGGACTGGTGTCCAAAGTCTGACCCGCGGGTCAAATACGGCCCCCGTTGCAAAAAACCTTGGATACCTCTTGTTTAATTCAACGTCCCATTTCTTTTCTTCTTTTTTTCAATGAATACAAAAAAAAACACACATTAATTACAAAAATATTTTAAATAAAAATATTTTTAAAAAAGTTTTTAAGATACCACGTTTTGTGAACTAAAAAGAAGAAAATAAATTTTTTCTTGGGCTATGTTGGAACTTCCCTTCCCCTGGGCTGAGCCAGAACTGTTTTGTTGGATGCACATTGTGGACATTTTGTACATACACACTCTTACACACCAAAATATTTTCGAACTGAAAACGTCGGGCGCATTCGGCTGAAATTTGGTCTATTAATGCTATTACATTAAACTTTTCAGTTTCAAATTCCTCCACAGTCTATATATGATACGCCCCACGTTTTCAGTTCGAAAATATTTTGGTGTGTAAGAGTGTGTATGTACAAAATGTCCACAATGTGCAGCCAACAAAACAGTTCTGGCTCAGCCCAGGGGAAGGGAAGTTCCAACATAGCCCAAGAAAAAAATTATTTTCTTCTTTTTAGTTCACAAAACGTGGTATCTTAAAAACTTTTTTAAAAATATTTTTATTTTATACTTTTTAGTTCAAATTTAATGTCTTTAAGACATGGGAAATAACTAAAAAAATGAAAATTCCCTGGTTTTGTTACTTCCCTTGAAATTTTCATGTTAATGACGTCATACATCTTTATTTTTAGTATAATTACTATAATTAAGTAGAATTGAGTACTATAATTAATGAAATATTAAATTGTCATGTGAATCAAGTATGCATGCAAAATTTCATCAAAATTGGATGATCAGAAGTGGTTCAAAAAAGGAATTCAATTTTTGCCCCGGACAGACAAGAAAGCAAACTAATAAAAACGTGGTAAAAACAACAAGGCTATCTCTCTTTCCTAAAAGATATTTGTTGAATACACGTGACGTGTGTTCGTCTATCACCCTTATCTTTTTTATCATTGACATTTTCCTCACCCAGAGGAGATAAATTAGAATGGCATTCCATCATTCTACGCACCTGAGCACCACAGAGTTCAAGGTCATGAAACAAACCCGTTATTTAAACCAAGTAGCCTCCATTGCCGCATCCAATTCATTGAAACTGATTAGATTTCAAAGAGCGGCGTAGGCCAATCTCTATAACTGTCCGGCATTCGTTCACGTAGTCACGAGAATACACTACGTAAGTTCAAGATTTATCCCGTGAGGGCGCCACATGTCCTTCACGATAACTTGGACACCAATGGCTTTAGTGAAGCCTACAAAAATAAAGGTGTGCAATATCCAGTAGTCACACTCTTCAATATTGAGGTGGTGCCACATCAACCATGAAGCACCACGAATCCAGTGGGGTCAAAACCCAATCAAGGCTGGATTATAAACTGTGGATATAAAGTGTGGACAACAACAAAACTGAAAAAACCTGTGGATACAAACTGTTGATAAGAGCGATGGATAATACCACCTGTGGATACAAACTGTTGATAAGAGCGATGGATAATACCACCTGTCGATACAAACTGTTGATAAAAGCGATGGATAATACCACCTGTGGATATAATCTGTTGATGAAAGCGATGGAAATTACCATCTGTGGATACAAACTGTAGATAAAAGCGATGGATAATACCACCTGTTGATATAAACTGTTGATGAAAGCGATGAAAATTACCATCTGTGGATACAAACTGTTGATAAAAGCGATGGATAATACCACCTGTGGATATAAACTGTTGATGAAAGCGATGGATAATACCATCTGTGGATACAAACTGTTGATAAAAGCGATGGATAATACCATCTTTGGATACAAACTGTTGATAAAAGCGATGGATAATACCACCTGTGGATATAAACTGTTGATGAAAGCGATGGATAATATCACCTGTGGATATAAACTGTTAATAAAAAGCGATTGATAATACCACCTGTGGATACAAACTGTGGCAACAAAACTGTAAATAAAACTGTCTCTAAGATACGGGTACAAGCTGTGGATACCAAACATTGCATACAAAACTGTGGATACAAACTGGATAAAAACTAATTGATTTGACCGCCCACTGGGCCTCCCCCGAGTCCCATCAACGTTAGAAAGGATCAGAAAAACAAGAACCTGCTCTTCGAAGTCCAAGGTTTTCCGCTGGCACCAAGGACGCTCTCTGAACAATACACCGCTGGGTACTAAGTGGTAGCAGATGCAACTATGGCAATAACAGCATTCCACAAGTTATCTCATGTGAGTGTTTGTGTGGGGAGTGGGGGGTGGGGGGATGTGTTGTTGATTACTTCCATCATCTCTTCTTTTCTTCTTCTCCATTACTCCCCAACAGAGGCGTCACTAGGGTTGGTGTCGCCCAGTTCTGCAGCTCATGGTGTCACCCCCCTTCACAACTTACTTCATTGACCTCCTCCGAGTCTGCCTGTATCAAATAACTGGAACACACAGAGTTTTACCCCTTGGTGTCACCTTTTGTGTTGGTGTTACCCGGTGCGGTCAGCACCCTTTGCACACCCCCCCTAGTGACGCTTCTGTCTCAACAGTTAGCATTTGTGTATTGTTCTATAATAGTGTTGTTTTTTTTTTCTTCTTATACGTGTGTTGTGTTTCCTTCCGGATCACCGCGGCCCACAGGTCCACCTGAATACCACCGTGCCGCAGAACATATTCCCCCCGACGCTGTCGTCCACTCACACGCCGAGGTCAAGAGGTCGTCGTCACAAGTTTGGTCCGGTGTCCGAGTGGTTGGAGACCTGCTGCTGCGCCGTCATGCCGTCCTGCTGTGGGGTCAGGGTCATGCTGGTCATCTTACAGGTTCGTATGCAACGGTCAATCTTAATATTATTAATATCATTATCGTTTGTTGTTGTTTTATCTTTCGCTTGTGCCAGAAATGCTTTCGCAAATTCGAATATCTTATCTTATCTTATATGTTACAGACGCTCCTTCTGTACAGAAGATTATTGCGTCCTATGTATTTCTATGGTTTGTGTTTAGTCCTGTATTCTTACTAGAGTTTTAAATGATGATAAAGTGTTGTCTTTCCTGGTTTCTTCAGGCAACCCATCCACGCCCGAATACCGGACGGAAAGAAAAAAAACTTGCATATATAACAGAAAGTCTACCAAATAACATAGTGTAGTGCAATTATTCCAGAAAAACACCCCCAATAAGCCAATAACTTTTAAATAGATCGACTCTGCCAGAAGGGCTCTCAATATTCATTAAAAAAATAATCTGCCTGAAAGGCTCTCGATTAACTTAAACAAGTTATTTTACTCTGCCAGAATGGCTCTGACTTCTTGCTTTACCTTTTATCAAAAATTTCCATCAGGGAAAACTAACTCATTTTTTTTTTGTTTTAAAAAACATTCATTTGAATAAACTTTTATTTTGCTATATAATCTTTTAAAACCAATTTTTATCTAACAAACTTTTATCAAACTAACTCTAACCAAATTAATTCTTAGCAAACTAACTCTAACCAAACTAATTCTCATAAACGAACTCTTAACAAAATTTTTTTTTTATCAAACCAACTCTTGTAAAACTAACGGGCCTTCTTAATCTTGTAACATAGGTCCTGCTCTCTGAGCAGTCAATAAAATATGTTTACAGACACCAAAAGACAAGCGGACATTCCCACAAAATATGGAACACATACCAGTAACAGGGTTGTCAACGATGTTATGCCAATGAACAGCGGTGGAGCATAGGTTGTGGTCAGAAACGCCCCTTCAACTTAAGGGGGATGTGGTGTCAGCTTACATCCTTTATCATAACGCCCTTCCCCCAAAGTGGCGTAGATATGGCCACCCGGGCGTGACAATAATTTTTCAGCCCCATTTGACCATGATGCTGAACTTTTTACATACACACATAGTCGTCACTGGGGTTGGTGTCACCCGGGGCGGTGTCTCATGATTTCATCCGGGTGGTTGCTCATGGTGTCACCCCTTTCACCATTTAACCCATAGAACTCCTCTGAGTTTTCCAGTGCCAAATAACGGGAATAGATAGAATTTTACATTCTTGTGTCACCCCTTGATGGAGTCACCCGGGGCGGCCCGCCCCCACCGCACCCCATAGTGACGCCACGGTATACACATCACATCATAATCATAACATCAAAACAAAAGACACAAGGGGGTCAATTTATTATAGCACCAACAACAAAAAATGAGTCGTTCACACCTTTTTATCACCAAAAAAAATATATATATAAAAATAAGCAGGGCAAACAATTCCATCTTTTCTATTGAAACAATAGAAAAGGTTTTTTAGACCCTGTGATGACTCGGTTTTTTTGTCTTGCTCCAACCCTCAGATATTCCTCGGCTGTGCCATCACGGGCGTGTCCACATATGTTCACCTCTACGTACCTGCAATCAGACTGAGGGAGAAGCCGTTCTGGGCCGGAGTTCCCGTGAGTAACAATCGGTTCCTGAGTGACGGGTTGTGTGTAACAATTGGTGGATGTAACCTTGGGCTGAGTGACGGGTTGTGTGTAACAATCGGTGGATGTAACCTTGGGCTGAGTGACGGGTTGTGTGTAACAATTGGTGGATGTAACCTTGGGCTGGTTGACGGGTTGTGTGTAACAATCGGTGGATGTAACCTTGGGCTGAGTGACGGGTTGTGTGTAACAATCGGTGGATGTAACCTTGGGCTGAGTGACTGGTTGTAGCAATCGGTGGATGTAACCTTGGACTGAGTGACTGGTTGTAACAATCGGTGGATGTAACCTTGGGCTGAGTGACGGGTTGTGTGTAACAATCGGTGGATGTAACCTTGGGGATGTAACCTTGGGCTGAGTGACGGGTTGTGTGTAACAATCGGTGGATGTAACCTTGGGCTGAGTGACGGGTTGTGTGTAACAATCGATTGATGTAACCTTGGGCTGAGTGACAGGTTTTGTGTAACTTTGGTGGATGTAACCTTGGGCTGAGTGACAGGTTGTGTGTAACTTTGGTGGATGTAACCTTGGGCTGAGTGACGGGTTGTGTGTAACAATCGATTGATGTAACCTTGGGCTGGTTGACGGGTTGTGTGTAACAATCGGTGGATGTAACCTTGGGTTGAGTGACGGGTTGTGTGTAACAATCGGTGGATGTAACCTTGGGTTGAGTGACGGGTTGTGTGTAACAATCGGTGGATGTAACCTTGGACTGAGTGACTGGTTGTAACAATCGGTGGATGTAACCTTGGACTGAGTGACTGGTTGTAACAATCGGTGGATGTAACCTTGGGCTGAGTGACAGGTTGTGTGTAACTTTGGTGGATGTAACCTTGGGCTGAGTGACGGGTTGTGTGTAACAATCGATTGATGTAACCTTGGGCTGAGTGACGGGTTGTGTGTAACAATCGGTGGATGTAACATTGGGCTGAGTGACGGGTTGTGTGTAATTTTGGGCTGAGTGACGGGTTGTGTGTAATTTTGGGCTGACTGACGGGTTGTGTGTAACAAGCGATGGGAGTGCAGGGGCGACACTAACATGGGGGGGTGCATTGAATTAGTGGGTGGACCTAGTGTGGGTCCGATGAACGGCGACATAAAGCCAATGCGTGAGAGGGTATCAGTCGTTTCACCTTGGGTTGCCCTCTAGTCCTTTATATTAATGGGTGGCGATTTGGGAAAACTTTATGAAAAGACGCCAGCAATAAAGCAAGACAATCTTATCTTATCTTAGATATACAGACGCTCCTTCTATGCAGAAGATAATTGCGTCCACAGACCATGAGAGATGATCTGTTGGCAAGTGATGCAGCGGTCACAGGCCACGGCTATAGGGGTTCCACGCATTACCCCAGCCGCCTAACTATTGTCTAGTTAGGTACCCATTCGGAGCTGGGTGACTCGGGGACTCCTCAGGCCCCGAGAACAAATCCTCACCTATGTGTGGATTCGAACTCGTGACCATCGGTATGACAGTCGAGAGCGCTACCTCGCTATCATTAGAATTGGGTCCATCCATGGGCGTATTCAAGGTGGGGCAAGGGGGGCAATTTTAGAAAAATGTCATAAAGTTGTTACAATAAAACTGAACTAAATTTCCTGAAAGTTTATTACATTGAAGGCAATGAAAATATATCAAACATAAAAAAAGAATTATATCTACAAGTATAACTTATTAAATTATTGTAATTTTTCAAATAATGGCTTCAGTGTTGAACAGTTATTAAACAAATAACATAGAGTATAAAATTATAAATTGTCCATGTTGTTACTGGAAGAGCCAGTGCTGTTAAAAAAAAACATTATAATCATGGGGGAAAAAATGGTTTCATCTAAAACTTCACATTTAAATGCGAGTCTTTCTAGTGTGTGTCATTATATGCGAGTCTTTCTAGTTTGTGTCATTATATGCGAGTCTTTCTAGTTTGTGTCATTATGTGCGAGTCTTTCTAGTTTGTGTCATTATATGCGAGTCTTTCTAGTTTGTGTCATTAAATGCGAGTCTTTCTAGGTTGTGTCATTATGTGCGAGTCTTTCTAGTTTGTGTCATTATATGCGAGTCTTTCTAGTTTGTGTCATTATAAAAGGATGCAAATCTAAACGGGAAAATGCTGGTTTATTTTCTACACAAAAACGAGTTTCCAGCAATGTTAAAATAGAATCAAAGTAGAGTATAAAAACAGTTATTCTGAAATAATCCTCAGGCAAATCAACTTTTGGATTTTCCCTGTTCATTTGTCTTCCAGCTTGTCGAGGAAGTTGAATGTCGACACCAATGTCGTCTGCAACACCTTTTGTAACTCTAAAAATGTCCTTATACTTCTCAACATAATTCTGTCAATCAACAGCTAATGAAGTCAACAATTAGTCAATGTATTTTTGTACTGCCAGAAATCTAAATTCACTGATTGCAATTTTTGGGTCACATCTTCTAGCTTTGATGAATATTTTTGTATATTAATAACGAAACAAATAACAAATGTAAGAGTTCTTACAGCACAAAGTAACTGATGTGCAGCTTGGTTGCTTTTTTCCAGATTGTTATAAATATTCCAGTTGTTTGACAATTTCTGACACATTTTCAGCAAAAATCCGCAGGCTTTTATATTTATGTGTCCATCTTGTTTCACATAGCAAAGGAACATTTGGAATTAGTTTTCTTCGCTGAATTCTTTCTCGGAAAAACACTATAATTAACTTAATTGTTCTTATTGTGTTTCGTACAGAATTCACATTATTTAAATCGTTCACGGCAAGATTAAGTTTATGTGAACTGCAATGTACAAATGCTGCTTTTGGGTAATTTTTCGAATTATTGCTTGGATTCTTCCTTCTTTACCTGCCATTGTAGAAATTCAGTCGTTGACCAACAAGCCATGTCATATCTAATGATGGTGTTGGCTAAACCTTCAGCGTTTTATCGACATTGGGAAAATATTCAAGGAATTCTTCTGTGACCATCATTTTCCCATCTTGCTCTTTGAAAAATCTATACCAAGTAACATTTGCTCAATGCGTAAAATGTCATCTGTCTCGTTGGCAAGAATAGAAAATGCAATTGAATTAATTGCTTCTCGAACAGTGTCTTCACGCAAGAGAGACCCCCAAATTTCGATTATCGTGTTTTGCGTAGTTGCCGAGATATACTTGGCATTACAAGAATCAACTGACAAATTATTAACAAGAACTTCATCTCCAGATTCAACACGAAACAGGTTATAAAAATTACCAGAATTTGATTCTTTTGCACGAAGTGCTAAATCATGCATGTCGAAAAATAGGATTGTAGAAGTGATGGAACCCAGTTTGTTGATATTTTTTTGAATTTATCTTCTAAATATGAGTTGAACTGCTCATCTATAACAACTGATTTGACTTCCAATAATGCAACGAAATTGATTGCATCATCATTGTCCGTTAAACTAAAAAACGTGTTTTTGTGCCCCCCTGTGAAATTTCCTAGCGACACCCATGGCCCATCGTGTTAACGGTGACAAAGAAGAGTCATGAAGACATGGGGACGTAGTGTGTTGGTTGATGCAGGGAGATCTGAAAAGAGCATGTAATACTCGCAATAGACTGTGCGAAGTGGAAGGTTTATTTTTACTAAGGTCCTATGTTCCAAAGGACATATATATATATATAT
>MUZC01002511.1:1047076-1060912 GCA_002072015.1 Radix auricularia
ACAATAAATATGATCAGATGGACACAGCACAATAAATATAACCAGATGGACACATTGCTACAATAAATATGACCAGATGGACACAGTACTACAATAAATATGACCAGATGGACACAGCACTACAATAAATATGACCAGATAGACACAGTACTACAATAAATATGACCAGATGGAGTCATCATTCAAATTAAGGTTAAAGGCTTTAATTTATTGACCAAGTATTTTCAGAATCTGAGGTTTTTACTTCCCAGATCTGATCAGTGTTGTTATTGCTGTAACATATAAATTATTATAAACAATACTATAATAATAATTGGCTGGTAGAGTTATACAAAATATTAATGTGTTAGTCTTTCAAAGAGGAGATCCTCTGGTGCTATCCTCAGCCATGCACAGCATTGATATATATTGTATGTGGATATTGTATTGGCCTATTTTATGTAAAAGAGAAAGAAGGAAATTTGAACAAGAGGGAAGAGAGAGAGAGAGAGAGAGAGAGAGAGAGAGAGAGAGAGAGAGAGAGAGAGAGAGAGAGAGAGAGAGAGACTTGAGAAAACGTGATGGAGATTTGTAATATAGAAATAGTTCTATATTCTTAATAAATTTAGTTTTTGTATTTTTCTGTTGTTTTTTTCTTCTTTCATTTTTGAACTGTTGCTTGTATTGCAGTTAGCAGTTGTTGATATAATGTGAACCAGCACTTTGTAGTGTGAAACAGCATTTTGTACAGTGTGAACTAGCACTTAGTACATTGTGAACCAGCACTTTGTACATTGTGAACTAGCACTGACCAGCACTTTGTACAGTGTGAACCAGCACTTTGTACAGTGTGAACTAGCACTTAGTACATTGTGAACCAGCACTTTGTACATTGTGAACTAGCACTGACCAGCACTTAGTACAGTGTGAACCAGCACTTTGTGCAGTGTGAACCAGCACTTAGTACAGTGTGAACCAGCACTTAGTACATTGTGAACCAGCACTTAGTACATTGTGAACCAGCACTTAGTACATTGTGAACCAGCACTGACAAGCACTTTGTACAGTGTGAAACAGCACTTAGTACATTGTGAACCAGCTGTTTGTACACAGCAGCACTTTGTACAGTGTGAACCAGCACTTTGTACAGTGTGAACCAACACTTAGTACAGTTGTGAACCAACACTTAGTACATTGTGAACCAGCACTTAGTACATTGTGAACCAGCACTTAGTACATTGTGAACCAGCTGTTTGTACACAGCAGCACTTTGTACAGTGTGAACCAGCACTTTGTACAGTGTGAACCAACACTTAGTACAGTGTGAACCAACACTTTGTACAGTGTTAACCAGCACTTAGTACAGTGTGAACCAGCTGTTTGTACACAGCAGCACTTTGTACAGTGTGAACCAGCACTTTGTGTACAGTTTAACAAAATCTGTATTAGATCTCAGAGATGTTCTCTCTAACTCTAATGTTTCTTGGTCCACGTGCAAAGGAAAAAAACAACTCCTTAGCAAAGTTGCACAACATCCTTTTTTTTGCGCACAATTTTACACCAACAAACAGATAATCAAAATTTGATGAGTTATAATAATTGTAAAAGGCTCTCCACATCTCTCAGATATCTGCACAGCATAAAGGGAACATTATTGATGGCAGGGTATCTAGGATACATAAACTGTTACGTCCAGCTAGGTATAGCAGAGGTGGTCAGCAGTGATGTAAGCTGGGATGATGTAACTGGAGATGTCAGAGACGATAACTGTCATGGTGTAGCTGGTAGCCCGCTTGGCCAACATGTTTTACCCTCACTGATCAATCACAGGGGTTCTCAAAACATTAGTGCCATGTACACATAAAATTATTAGTGCCAAGTGCACATAAAATTATTAGTGCCAAGTGCACATAAAATTATTAGTGCCAATGAATCTATATTACTGCAAATGTCTTTAAAATGATCAAATTCACAGATTTTTTTTTTTTTTCATTGACATAAAAAGATGAAAAAACAAACACAAAAGATTATGAACAATACAAACCAGTTTATTTGTCATGCCAGTACTAGCATTAAAGTCAGTTTGTTAATAGAGAAGTCCTACATTGATACGTTGAAATGTGATCATGAAGTCATGTTTACATGCCAGCAAAACACTGAAAATTCTTGGTAAGTCTAAGATGTCTACAAGAAAAAGACTTATTTTATGGCATTCCTTTTTAATGTTGTGCATGAAAAGCAGCTTAAGCAGCTCTAAAAATATTTATTGCCTATGGATAGCCATTTCTTTCATTACATATTAGCTACGGAAACCCATTGGTATTAAATATTTATTTCTTATGGATAGCCATTGTGATTGATCAATATCAACCATAAACAGCCATCCATATCCATGTTCATAAGTGGATGGACATCAACACAATTTTCTAAACAATTTTAGTGCCAATAATAATATTATAAATATTTCTTTGGAGCAATAGATATGAATATGTTATTCTATAAAAGTAATGGTAACAAGGTTTATTTTCAAAAAATATTTTGACAATTTTAAATACAAATTATTTGATGATAAAAAGTATGATGAGAATTCAATCATTTTATTATTAATGTTTCTAGAGATAAGAATTAGGGTGGGTTATTTAAAATTACTTATAAGAAGTTAGGGATTTGTACTGAAATCTCAACATTTATGCTGCAGTATTACTATCTCTGCTACAGCTATCAGAAAAGACTTTAGTCTAACATAGCACAAATGGAGTTGATTAAAACATTATAAGCATGTACAAATATGTCAAAATTTGTTTTTTGAAAATATCTTAGCAAACAGTTTTTAAAAAAATAATAATTAAAAAAACATTTTATAAAGAAATTTTAAAGCATGAATAAAAAAAACCATCTTTGTCACTCTTGGTTATTCACTAAACGCTTCATGAGGTATCGGTGCCATTAAAACCAATCCAAAACAACGAACAAAGATATGCAAAATAGAGTACGGTGAGATTTCTTAAGTAACACATACAAGTGGATAGTCCATCTCATCTGTGGGAGAGTGCATGTCAGAAGGTGTCATCTGTAATAGTTTGTGTGTGTATGTCTGTGTGTGTGAGAGACTAACCCTAACTTGCCCTGTAATGCTTAAAGTTAACACAACTGTACAAAACTTGATCAACACACACAGTAGTCCTGGGGCGGGATTTCAACAAGCTCCATAATGGTGGCAAGTAAATGAAACAGACCATGGGACAAAGGTGGAGTGAAAGCTTCTAAATCTTCTACATCTGAGATGGTTTCATATCTAGGACCACCGGCTTCATCCCTCCTGAGCTAGCCACCAAGATTACACACCAAAATTTTATCTGTTCCAAACACAACTTGGTTGTGGTGGGTGGAGGGGTTAAACCAGTCTCATTTTTAATAGATGTTGAAAAATTACTGTAATCAAGCCGAATTTATTAATGCTATCATATTGGCATCATGCACATTTCTATACAAGAGATAGGAACATTGCTGACTGATAGTCACAACAAGGTTCAAAGATTTACATTTTAGAGCAATGAATAACTTTTAAAATGTTGGCTCCCACTCTTACCTCCCTCAACAAAAAATCACAGCCTTTGGAATATACAATAAAAATGAAATGAAAGATTACACATAATAAAGAGTTCTTAAAAACTTGATGAAGTGCTTGTGAGAATAGAAATTCAAGCTTTAGTGGTGGATCCAAATTATTTAGAGAAACACATTTTTATTAACATTTTCTATTGAAATTTAATAAGTTTCCATATATTTATTACTATTTCTTTCTCGTCTTAAAGAATACTTTTTTTCTTAGCTTTAAATTTTTATAATGGTAAGTACAAAAGTTTGATTTTTAAAACCATATATACAAAAATTAAACATATTGTTTTTTAACATTAATGAGAAAGAAATGAATTTAAACACAAATAAATACACATTAAAATATTAAAAATTTATTTAAATTTTAATATGGTTTATATTGTGAATGACCAATGTTGATGTGGTTGAAATAAAAGAAAAGTTATGAGTAAATAATACCACAATGATCAATAGCAACTAAAATTTTGAAATGACTCATAAAAATATGAAAAACGGTGATAAGAATTGTATAAAAGAGAAGAATTTAATGTTGGGCTCGCTGAGCTTATCATTTAATAATCATTTATAAAGATTATTAAAATTTTTTTGCATTTTCTAAAGCTGTTATTGTTTCAAATCAATCAGGGTTGCTGTTCTTAATAATTATTTGAAATCATAAACAAAGCGGCGGTGGGGGGGGGGGGGCTCTCTAAGTATTAAATTATTAATTAGATATATGATTGAATAATTTGAAAAATTTTGTTGAGCAAGTGTTACACCACCGAGAATGTAATGACTAGGATGGTCCCTTCAAGAATTCATCATGGTTGGTTCCTGTATTTGTTTGACAATGTTCATTATTTTCAATACTTTAAATTCTCACATGTTTTGGCTTCTTGACACATGTCAGTTCAGTTCATGTAAAAGATGATTTATATTGAGATCATAAAATACTTCAATAAATTCATCATTAATGAGATAAGCCATTGAACAAAATCTAATCAAGTTGTAGCTACAAAGTTAATGCCATTGTTAATCAAATTTGTTTTTCCAATATATATGAACAGATAATATATGTACTATATCCACACTTTAAGATAGAGATGGGATATGCTTGTTGATTTGGAGTGGGAACGGATTTCTCAAAGAATTATTGGATAGATAAAAAAAATGACAAAGTGAATCACTAAAATCCTTTCAGCTAACTTACACATTTTTTCTTGGTCAAACTGGTCATGAGTTTTTGGTAATATAATGCCTTACATTTAAAGTAAAGATTACATCTCAATTTACAATTTAATTTTTTGAAGGCCTAGAATAATATTTAAATACACTGAAAATTTGCACATTACATTAGGCAGATGCAGAGGTCTCAATGAGGGAACTGTGGGCCACAAAGAGTTACAACCCTTACAGTGGGTGACACAAAATGAAACTCAATTTAATTCACCAGGAATTAACATTGAGAGTGACGGCAATTATTAACTTAATTTTTTTTTTTTTAGTTTTCTCTTGATTATTATGACTTTCATTGCCTTTAAGCTTAATTTCCCCAGTATACTTTACGTGATTGCTTATTATTTAAGAGTTTCTATAAGCAGGTTCAATTGTTCTGTTTTTAAGATCTCCCTCCAGCACTGGACGACACTGACTAACCCTCTGGGCAGGTGGGTAACTTACTTGCTAAGCTAGAAATACCTTTTTAATCAAATTTTGCAAGATTTTTCCTATTTAGAAAAAGAGGGGGTTAAAAAAGGCACTTACTTATAGCTCCATTCACTAAGGTCAAATGAGTTACAAAATTTTTATCTCACTTTATAACAATTTTCATTCATATCTTAACAGGACATTAAAAAGTGTTTCACCACTTGACTGTCTGATATCACAACACCCACCAAAACTCCATTATTCTACTCCTTTTTCTTCAAGTTTCCATTCTTGACTCCATTTGTATTGCCGTTCTTGGCCCCATTTGTATTGCCATTCTTGGCCCCATTTGTATTGCCGTTCTTCAAAGCATTTTCTCTCTCTTTTGCCAAAATCTGATCAATGGGTCCACAACCCTCAAATGAGCTCGGGTATCTGAAGGAGCCCCCGATTCTATCCCACAGTGTGAAAAACTGCCCATAGTTGTAGTTGTAGTACAGATGGTGGTCCATATGGTGAGCGCTGCCATTAACAAGTGGTTTTAGGCTCTCAGGCACTCTGTAATTTCCGTCATGAATGGACACCGTCCAGATGTTGACAAAGACAAACAGACCAAGGTAGGTAACCTGAGGAAAAATATTCGTATATTGTACAATATTGCCAGCAAAAAAAATAAATAAAACATTTGAAATCCAACTTTGTTGAATGTATTTTTAAAAATTATTATAATGTTTATAACTTGAAAATGTTTGTTTACAAAAAATAGAGAGAAAAGGAAATTCTGTTGGTTTTAGATTTCTTACTTTGTGGAGAGGAAACAAAAATGGATAAATATGATAGGGGAGACTCTGGAGGAAACCGTCCAATGGGTGGAAGGCATGACTGGCAAATGGTGTGGGCACCTGAAAAAAATGATCAAGAGAATATTTCAAATATTTTAAATGTCTTGGTTTACATCTAAACAGGATACACTGCAGAAAAAAAAACTAAACCTTTTTTTAAAAAATACTGTCATAGATCTTTTTATATAATTGATCTTAAAGATTTGGGTCTGATTGAGGCTGGGGCTCAGTTTGTCCTCAGTGCAAATAATCAAATAGCGCATTCAACAAAAGAAACAAACTACTTCGCTCTCATTATTCTTAAAACATCGCCGATTACTAGGACTGGTTCTAGATGTTTTGTTTTTTTAAAATACCACTGTACTGGAAATTAAAACCCATCTTGCTATCATTATATAAAATTTACTGCCAATCTGTAAGGCTGATTCTAGCTTTTAAAAAAAGTATGCTGCTATTCGAGGAATCACATCTCATCTCTCTTGGTTCAGTAACGAAACTTTTCTGATTATACCATCATGATACTTAACAAAGTTGTAAATTTTGAAAGCTAATATCTGTGTACTTAACACTCCATTAAGAAGCGACTGTTTTTTTAAAATCCTTAACCTTTCCTTATTTAAAAGTTTTGGTCATGGAGACAAGTCAAGGTTTAATGTAGAATATTTAATTATTTCATACTATTCAATGAGTTCTTTAAAAAAAAACAGATTTTTTAAAAACAAAATGAATAAATCTCTTTTTTTACATATTCATTTTGATAAACGAACAATAATTATTTAACATTTAATGTGTCAAAACGCAGTAATGCGCGCCTTGTATCAAATCCCAAGGCATGCTAAAGCGTGCCTTGATAGTGTTCTCTTTAGAAATGAAATCATAAAAGATAGAAACTCTTTATTTAGTGAGAGAAGCTTTAGTTGACTTTCGGAAATGTCAGTGGTGCTTTCACTAGTGTTTTTGCTCGGTTTGCGCAGTTTTTCATTTTTAAATTTTTTTTGAAGATGACATTTTGCTATACTTTTTAGAAAAAATAATAGTACTAAACTACAGGTAAAGATAGTATTAACTCTTAATGTGCCAAAGCGCGATAATCTGCGATTTACCTTTTTTACCAAAGCACAATAATGCGCGACTCGATAGAACTCTCTTTAGAAATGAAATTACAGAAAATAAAAACTCTTCAGAGTGAGAAAAAAGATGTTTTCGACTTCCGGCAAAGGTGGCTGTTTCCCTCGCTAGTGTTATCGCTCAATTCGAAAAGTTTTTACGTTTTTTTTTTCGAAGATGCGATTTTGCTATACTTTATTACTCAAATAATAGTACTAAACTACGGTAAAAGTAAAAATAGTCAAAATGGTCTTTCGGATACATAAAATAACCATTTTTATCCTAAAAGATGACGTCAGTATGACAATAATAATATAAATGGATTTTTCGCAATTTTTTTAATTTCATAACTGGCTGATCGCAATTAGGGAAATTCCTACGGCACTGATGCGGAAGTTTTCCGAAAACCTTATGGCAGATTAAGAGTTAAACTCAAGTCAGCCTTTGATATGGAAAATAACCATTCTTATCCTAAAAGATAAAATCAGTATGACATTTATAAAATAAACACATTTTCAGCAATTTTTTAAATTTCATAACCAGTTGATCACAATAAATGTGAAATATTTTTACCTTCCACTTGTGGTGAAGTTTATGGAGGTGCTTGTAAACATGTTTATGGTGAAGAAATCGGTGGATCCAGTAGATGCACATGTCAGTGAAAGCAATAAATGTAAACATGCTGATAAACACACCAACATAACCTGCGGGTAAAATAAACATCCATGAGACATTGCTTACATGATATTTACTACTTGCTGTGTCATGGGCTTATTTACATATTTTCAGTAACATCATGCATGTAAGGAAACCAAATTTTAAAAATTATGAGCTATATACCCATCCTGGTGTCTCCAACGTTATCATAGAGTTTGCTGAAACCTCTGACCTCCAAGAAGAACATGGCCACAGTGGGAATGCTCATGAATGGGACTGATATAACAGTGCAAAGAATTTCTTTCTGTATTTGATTCTGAAAGGAAAACACGACTAAAACTCTTAGAGAAGAATGAAAGAACAGGTGTCCTGGGTGAAAGTATTAGAAATCTATTCTTTCAGTCAATATCTAAAACAATTAATTTGAAAAATATTTAAAGAGTTCTTTATTGATTTTTAAAAAAATTAAACCTGGAAACATGACAAAATTGAACTTTTTCAAATAAAAACTTGTTGGAACTTACCTCTAAAATTTGAGAATGTTTAAGTAGCCTCTTGTCAAAAATAAAAAAATAATTTAGAGAGGCGACTATGAAGTAGAGGAGATAGCCACCCACATTGGCAATGACAAGAAGTGAGGCAATTTGACGCCAGGGATCATTTTCTTTCCAAGTCTCCGGATAAACATAGGGTGTGAAGAAATAACTGTCCGCATAGCTCAATACCACGTCCATTTTTTATGCTCTTAATATCCCTGCATTGACTGCTTTATAAATAAGATTTAGAAAACTGTTTCTAAAATAATTTTTTAAGACAGGTTGAGTGTTTTGTTCTGAAAAAATACAACAAATGGAAAATAATGTTAATACATTATAATTAAAAGAGTAATCTTCACATAATAAGTAAAAAACTAAAAATAAATTTTAATGAGATCGATTCATTCTAAAAATTTAATTTTTTCATAAATTATAATTAGATTAAAGATTAATATAAAAAGAAAAATTAAAAAATGTCTGCCAATGTCTGCATCTACAGTAACCAGACAGATAATCTTAGGGTGATTAGTCCACCAGGAGTCTCACAATATCACTGCCACTGATTGCTATAATAAAGGTGCTACATGTTTTTTTTTTGGTCAATCATTTCATTTGCTCCCTAGCTCAGTCAATTTGAGTGTTTATCTGGTAAACAGAATGTCTAAGGTTCAAATGTCTCTGCTCCCTCAAGCCAGAAAGGAATGGCAGTGGAAGTTAGCTTTTTTTCCTGACCCTGACCACTTAGAAAGATATTTTGAAATATGTTTTTGTCATCAGATTTTCTATATTTTCTAAGAAAATCGCAAAAAAATGTTCTTCAATTTTATCATAAAACAATTTATAGCTAAGTTATGTTCAAATTTTTATGACTAAAAATTTAAGTTTATAAATAACTTTTATTGAAGTAGACAGTAGTAGAGCTTGTTTAAATGGGGCAAATATTTGATAAAAACATCGACAGTTGCTTTTTATTAATACAGATTAAGCCCTATTACCTACTTGGTAGGCTATTATTATTAGAAGATGTTATTAATTTTAGTTGTAATTTTAGTTCTTTGACCAATGCCGATTGACCTATTGTATTTAAAATTTTACTACTATAATATTTACTTACCTGCTTCAAATTCAAACTCTCTCAATTTCAGAATCAGAGTATCAAAGCAGTAAATTTGGTAGTTCTGTACAATGGTACAACAAATCAATTTGAATTTGTCCCGTAAATTGCCATAAATACTGAAACAGAAAGAACAGATTAGGCCTATAATTATAATTAATTTTTGTCATTAGTAATTGTAATTGTACAATTACAATTGTTTTCTATTTTTCCTGTCACCAGACCTAAGCCTAAGCGTTATTTACATTAATTAGATTAATTATTAATATTTATTAATATTATAATTATGAATTTATTTTATTGTTAAATTCTTATATAACTTCTTATTAACTTATATACCTACATTGGGTCAATATATAAATCAACAAAATTCAACATTACACAATTTCAATTCATAATGATTTGTGGATACTTTTATTTTTAGATGATAAAGATAAGATTATTTAAGATAAGTTTGGTAGAGATATTGGATTGGAGATGATTTGGGCTTTGGGACTTCTCACTGCACCGACTGACTGAAACGGCAACGGCAACACAGATAACACAACACATCACAAGAGCACATTCTGTTCATTTAAATTATCATAATAGTCATATTCGATAATCTAAATGCTACAACTACTTACGTAAATTATCAACCAATAAATTTGCCCTTTTAATTGCTAAGAAACGCAGAAAGTTGTTAAAAGTTTGTAGTAAACATATTTATTCAACTTCAATACTATGTATTTCACAACCGGGCTTTCTCTTAACTCTAAACGCTCATTGGTCGAATCCTATCATCAGAGCCAGTGTATCTCGATCTCTGATATTAGAGATGTAGAAATGGAATCATTATTTTTAACAGTTAATAATTTGTAATGTTGTCACTTTAAGTTTAATAAATAAAATTATTTCAGTTTTTTTTTTTTTTAAATAGAGGGGATACAAAAAGTTATGATGTAATAATTAATTAGACCTTTTTCATGAGAACAGCTAATAGAAATTTTAATTTGGCTGGCCCTACGTACACAGCGGCGGTGTATCTAGATTCTAGTAAATCTATAAATGATTATATGGAAAAGACGTAAAGGTAAGGGTTAGCCTGACAGGACGTAACAAAAACAGCGAACGTTTCGGCAAAACGCCCTTTTCAACGGACATACAATACACAAATAAAACGAATATAAAAAATTAAAAGTAGAAACTTAGCTGCGGTGAAATCCAAAGAATCGAAGAAAGTAAAGCTGAGAGATGGCAGAGCCAGCCTATATTAGAAAGGAGAGAGTGGGTGGGGCAAAACGCCTAGGTGGTCAAGCCCTGAAATGGGACCCCCAGGGAAAGCAAAAAAGAGGTCATCCTAGAAACACTTCGTGCTGAGAATTGGCGACAGACATAAAGAGAATTGGCCATGACTAGAATATCCTGGAGAGGCTGGCCCAGGATAGGGATGCCTGGAGGTCTCTTGTAGGTGCCTATACCCTTGGAGGAATTGCAGACGCTGACAATGATCGGTGGATGCCCCTCATGGACTTGAAGGCTCAACAACAACCAACATTTACTTCTGTCTTAGTGGACTGTCTTCAAGCAGTTCAGGAGCGTTCACATTTGCCACCTCTTTGGAATGGCTTGCCTCTACTGCAACTACTCAAATATTAAAAGTTTTAAAATATTTAGATTTTCAAAAAGGGACCATCAACTTTTCATTCAACGAAGAATTTATTGTTTCTACAAAGACAATCTCTACAATCTTTGACTCTTTATATCTTCCTTTATCGACGAAAAAGCCACTTATTTCTTCTTCCAGTCATTTGTAAGTATGAGCAGTGGAAACTGACAACATTATCACCAAATATCGTTTTAATAAATACACTTGAAAGCTAAATTCGTGTATTACACACCACATTACAAATTATTACAAGGAAACTTGAGCCCGACTGAGTGTATGTAGAATATAAATCTAATTTGTTTACTACTATTTATAAATATAAAATACTTAAATATAGAAATAGTTCAATATTTTAACTTAATTCTTTAAAATTTTCTATTTAATGTAGAAAAAACATTGTAAAATTACAAAAAGGTGCAGAGTATCAATAAAGTCATATTTATAGATTAAGGCTCAACAGATGGCATAAATTTCGCAAACACGTGCGCACTAAATTATAAAAATATTACACACTCAAAATCTTGAACCTAATACTAAGAAACAAACTGTTAACCGGTAACCTAATTGTGGTTAGAAAAGACAAAAGGAAAACACAATAATGACATTCTGAGATGTGAACCCACGCCTCTAGCTCTACAAACATACTAGCCTACTCCTTACCATGTGACCAGAACTGCTCTTAATAGAGAATGTTTTTTAAAGTTATAAACAAATATCCTTAAATGGGCACCCATCAGCGTTCCTTTTAGCAGTCCTGGATTTACCTATTTGCTAAACAAGCTATAACTTATAACTAAGGGCCCCCACTTTCTTGGGGCCCCTCGGAATTTTTTTCATATTTGGCACTGACATAGTACATCTGGACTTCAATAGGGCCCCCATATTTCAAATAGCTTAGAGCCCCATCAAGTCTAAATCTAAGTCAAAGTCTGTTGGCCTAAATGTAAGGATATCGGCTCATCCCCCCCTCCGCAGTGTACCCAAACCAAATCCAATAGTAATAGTTAGCTAGGTACACCAATGCAGTTTGCGCAAGCCTAAAACGATTGCATGCTGAGTGTACCGCCGCGGTGTACGTAGACTCTTCGTTTCAATTTTATAAACGGAAGAGTTCCTGTCATCTAAATATATTTGTACCCTTGCCTACCAAGAGTGAAAATGGCGAAGGTCGTAACTTATTTCACAAGTAAAGGGAACGGTAAGGTTGTAGATTATTTAGCCTTTATATTTGAGTATTGGGAATTTTCATTTTCTTAAGACCTGGACTTCTTTTATTATCATGCACATATGCAGTTACAATTTGATTTTTAGCACATTATTTTCAAAGAACAACCATTTATCGATATGTTTTTAAAAAATTAAAAATAAAGTTTAATATTTAATAAAAATGTTTTCAGTTTTAGGGTGCTTTTCTCTTTATTATTTATCTTTCATTGGACTTAAGTTTGAACACTTTTTTGCTGGAAGCAAACTCAGATCATGTGCCTCAATTTTCGGTGATCATTTAAAGTTAAAGATTAAAGTAAATTAAGATTTATTAATTATAATTTATAATTAAATAATTTCATTGTTTTGTTGAAATCTCAGAAGTCTTTCACAGTTTCAATTCTCATTTTGTGTTGTGATTTCTTTCATTATTATGGAATATGCTTACTTAGAAATAACTAATCTATTTTTAGTTAGGCAGTGGCTATTGAGACGCTAGCGTCTTAATAGCCCACAGGCTATTGAGACGCAAACAAAATAATAAGCCAATGAAAATTAAGTAGTCGTCCTTGACTGACATCACGCACCAAGTGGGGTAAGGGAGGGGGTCATGCATTTGTGACGGTGTGTGAGAGAGTGTTAAATATGATGTCACATGTAAATTAGCAACTTAAAATAAAACTTCTACAAAAATGTTCGATAGCTTGCTATTTCTTTAAAAAAACAAATTACACAAACTATTTGGGTAAGAAGACATAAATTTAAGCTTTATTTATGAACTAATACTAATAAAAGTAGACGTTTCGGCTAATGCCTTCATCAGTACAATAACATAAATAATTACTTACATAAATCTTAAAACATATTATATGATAAAAAATGAAAAGAAAGGAAAAACAAAAACAAAGAAGGACACAGAATATAGGGAAAAGGAGGAAGTTAAAATATCTAAAGTAACAGTGAAAGCCACAACGGGAAAACGATTTTGCGTATGGATGCGTACGGAGGAAAAGGGGGAGGGGTGTCTCCACTGAATGGGTACTTACGCACAACAAATATAATTTGCATAATACCAAGCCTAGTAACGTAAACCGCGCAGACTCTAACGGCATTTGTAACTGACTGACTGAGTCAAGACTGATATGCAATAATGTTTTATAAATTATATTTAAATGCAAACGAAATTCTGAACTTTTAAATTCAGACCAAACGGAAACGTTCACACATTGCTAAAATATATCCGTCTGATTTATATTTCCATTTCTTGAAATTAGTAGATGTTTCTCTTTCGCCCAGTGTTTCAGCCGTTAAGTTATATAAACATAACGGGATGGCGATTTCACTGCTTATATCTTTATATTTTATAAGTTTTTTCGCCGTCCATGAATGACGCCATGCGATTTTTACCCCCCTTTCCCCATTGTCACAAAACGTAGACCCCCCTCTCCACAATATGACAACACAAAGCTCTGATCCCCCTCCCCCTCCCCCAAAAAAATAATA
>MUZC01002511.1:1061173-1104549 GCA_002072015.1 Radix auricularia
ATAGCCTGTGGGCTATTAAGACGCTAGCGTCTCGATAGCCTGTGGGCTATTAAGACGTTAGCGTCTCAATAGCCACTGCCTTTTAGTTATGGCATGGTCTTTTGGAGTTATTGTAATGATTATTATTGAACAATAAAAAAAAACCCTTCAAGGTCAGGGGCTCCCCAATCGATTACTAGGTCACACCAGATTAGAATTAATTTTCACCTCAGAATTATTAGTAAGGTTGTTACTGGTCCTTAGATCAGGACGGGTCTGGTGTAATCAGGACTGGTTAACCGTATAAGCTTAACTTATAGCGTATTACCCGGAGTTAAATTTTTGTTGATTTACTGCAGAATACCAGATCCAATATGCGAGGGACAGTGACATCAAAGTGTTTTCTTAATATTCCAGTCTATAAATAAAATAAAATACACAGCATCACTGTTAGTGGAGTTCACTTGTGAACGATTTTTAATACAAAATGTATTCTCATAGTTACCGAAGCATAGTATATAAAGGGTAACACAGTACAGTTGTGAATAATGGTCAAGGCCGCAAGTGTTACTATTTATATTACAAGATGATTTTGGTCTTATATCAACAGATTTCCAGATAAGTATGCGTGCACGTCAAAGGCATTATACTTAAAATTACCACTATCACATTAATATAAAATGTAATGTTTCTAAAAATTTATTTCTTGTGGGTTAGAAAAGGAGCACAGCGCATGAGAGAAAAAAGCTAGGGGCTGTGATGCCACATGTTCTCTGATGTTACCATCAGACGGCGCGTGGCAAAATTTGATGCCTTCACTCGTTCAATGTTGGTTCTAAAAAAATAAAGGAAAATACGGATCTTACCTTAAACTGGCAATTTTGAATTGATTAACCGGTCCGTAAAAACAAACTGACTTGAAAACAATTGATAATAAGCTGTTTTAATACTTTTATTACTTAAAAATTGAATATCATTACTTCTTTGTTCTATTTTTTTTTTTAATTCGCTGTTTTGACGGTACCTCACAGATGCTTTGACTTTGATGTCAAATCAGACGAAGCTATATGAAAATTTGATACCATTTATGCATTTTCTTGTTGGTTTATAAATCATAGTAAAAATTAAGACTAATGGATAAACTGTCTTTTTTTTTTTTTTTTGGAACAGTTAAATGGTCCTCAAAAACGAGCGGTCTTAACAAACTTAATTATTTTTATTATTAGTCTGTACTTTTTACATTTTATGACTTTCTCTACTTGTATTATAAGAGTAGTCCAACTTATTGTATTGTAATTATAACATGAACCTATACAAATGCGATTAACTACCTCTTCCCGCCTTGTAAATGTTATGAAGTAAAGACATTATAAAATGTAATAGAGAATGTTATTTAAAATTTAGAATAAAGCCTTAGACCCAACAGAAATATTGTGCTTTTTCATTAAATTTTAACCAAGCAAATGTTGAACTACTCAATGGCAATCATTTTTTACTAAAATTATAGCTTCCCATATTCCCAAATCAGGACCAGATATTGAATGTCTGTAATCATTTTTAGGGTGTAGATTTTGTCTACTTATGGAATTTGGGCTCTTATTATGAAAAGGCAAAAGGACACTAGACTAGACAGTAAACATATCTATTATTAGATCCCATCAGTATTTTAATAAAATGTATACCACATCTGAATTAAGCATCAATAGTCTTACTCAGAAACATTTCTTTTTATTTTATAGCCATTCTTGGCTTTGCCAAACCCAGGTTAAATACAGCATGGAGATATGCTAAAGTTGAGCTTCGCCCACCCACAGTTAAAGAACTACCAGAAGTTCAGGTTGGGATCCAAAAATTGATTGTGTCCGCAAAAACTGGTCAGTGGAGGCATCTCACTGTTAAGGTAGGATAATCCTTAGCCGCTGCATTCATTTTGTTTTCATACTTTCATGTAAGGTTGTTAACGGTTTACTGGTTAACCAGGCCTAAGATTGGGACTGGTTAATCACTCTGAAGTGATGGAGAGGTCCTGTTTAATTTTTAATCCTTTAAAAAAAATTAGATCAGTTGACAAGCTTGCCCAAGAGCGGTAAACATGATGTTGCCAACTGATGTGACATCACTGGGCCAGGGTTTATAAATTTCTTACCCTCATTGGTGGGTTTTAAAAACTAAAGAAAAAATACCTGGGTATTGATGATAGTTTTTCTTTAACGGGTAACTGGTCCTCAAAAACAATGGTCTTGACAACCTTACTTTTGAGTATCACTCAGTTATTGGTTGATGTGCTTGACATTGATTGTTTTTGTTTAACTTAAATAAATTTTGTATAATTTATTTAAATCTATAACTTTCAACTTAGTGCTAGGTTGACAAATCTTGCTTTATGAAGTAGTACTTGTTTTAAATATGCCATTTGTACAATTGTGCTCGACATCTACACTGATCTTAGAAGGGTAAGATTATCTTACACTGAGCATTTGACTTCAAAATAGTTTTTTCTAATTGTGTTATTAATAATTAATAGTATGTGTGTATTTATATTTTATATATACATATATATATATTGTAAGACACCATAAAGGTTATTGGTCTCTGTGATATTTATTTGTTTAATGACACAGCTCTGTCTATTCGTTTTCAGGAAGCATGGCTGAACACATTGGTTGGGGCTGAGATAGTTTTTTGGTTCTTTGCTGGAGAGTGCATCGGCAAGGGAGGCATCGTTGGATACAACATACCTGGTGCCACAAACTGGGACATACACTTTTAATATGCCTAGGTTTTATTTCCCCAATGCTTGTGTTTGCATGAGAGATGGACATTTCAATAGACTGTTGTGTAGTTGTGATGTTGTTAACCTATTTTCGGAGAGCAAACGTTGTCAACTTCGCTTGTTCAAAGCCAATGGACAAGAGTTGAACTTTATTAAAAGTACATGATTTTAATTGATAAATTTTGAATTGTTTTTGTCTTCTTTTAAAATGATTGTCTTGTTGCTATTATGTGCTTACCGTAATTTTGTATTACTAAAACTATTCTTATAAAATTTCATAGAAGCATATGGCAGATGATGCAGCCTCAGCTACAATTTTAATCTTTTTAAAAAAATGCTACAATGCTCACTACTGACAAGAAACCCCATTTTAATTACAAGTAATTCCAGTTCAGTTTTTTTTTGTTGTTGTTGTTTTTTTTTTTTAGTTCTTTTTATTGGTGAAAGAGGCTTAAAAATAACTAACTAATGTTCTGTTACACTTACACAGCTGAAGTTACTTCAAAATATATTCTGAAGATCACGAGAATTACTTTGATCTTGAAAGTGGTGTTTGTGTTTGATTTAAACATAAAATAAATGTAGATTGTAGATCCTTTTCTCCAGACTTAACTTGATATTAAAAACACATGTACCAGCAATATATCTGAAAGAGTAAATTTTAAGATCAGATTATTACAATCTTTGGCATTCTGAGAGTAGTCATACAGTTTACCTGCTCCAGATTCACAAAATAATAATAATAAAATGATAATTTATATAGCGCTGTATCCCAGCAAGGAGCCGGGCTCACGGCACTTTACAATAATTTACATGGAAATAACAATACATAAAAGAAACAAAAAAAATCCCGAGCTTCGCCACCACTCTGGTATTTTGTAGATAAGAAATAAAATCATTGAAGGGGAGAGTATCCGGGATTTTAAAAGGTATTTACTTGTAATTATAAACTTCCCTTTAGGAAAAATTATCTCAATCAAACTAAAACTAAAATAGGAAAATTATTTGTTTTGTTTTGCCAGCTTCTGGACGATTCTCTATGAGGTGAGGTTGTGGGCTTATACGGGGTGTTAGTAGGACTTCCCTAAAACATAGAGGTGGGAGGGTCAATACACAGGATGTTATTGTAACTGAAATAATTAATTAGCTGATACTGGTAAATGGGATGGATAACAGCACTGAACATGTAATGCTGTAATTTTATTTAAAATGAAAATGACAATTTGATTATAAAGACTTTTATTACTTATAGTCTTAAAGAGGTATTAACGCAGTTGCACTTAACCATATCAATTAGCCTAACACATTCACTGGCCTACTTTACCACATACTTCCACTGGCCTACTTTACCACATACTTCCACTGGCCTACTTCACTATATACATCATTTAGCCTACTTTACCTATTACCACATACTTCCACTGGCCTACTTTACCACATACATCCTCTGGCCTAGTGTACCACATACATCTTGTTGCATACTTTTCAACATACTTGAACTTACACTGTCTCTTACCACATACTTCCACTGAACTAGTTTTCCACATACATTCATCCATTGGCCTACTTTTCCACATCCATCCATCCATTGCCCTGTTTTTCACTGGCCTACTTTAACGTACACTTCCATTGACCTACTAAGCCATGTTCCATCTAACCACATTCCTCCACTGGCCTTGTTAACCACATTTTACACTAGCCTGGTTAGCCACATTCTTCCACTGGCCTGGTTAACCACATTCTTCCACCGGCCTGGTTAGCCACATTCTTCCACCGGCCTGGTTAACCACATTCTTCCACCAGCCTGGTTAACCACATTCTTCCACCGGCCTGGTTAGCCACATTCTTCCACCGGCCTGATTAACCACATTCTTCCACCAGCCTGGTTAACCACATTCTTCCACCGGCCTGGTTAACCACATTCTTCCACCGGCCTGGTTAACCACATTCTTCCACCAGCCTGGTTAACCACATTCTTCCACCGGCCTGGTTAACCACGTCCTTCCACCAGCCTGGTTAGCCACATTCTTCCACAGGCCTGGTTAACCACGTCTTTCCACCGGCCTGGTTTGTCAAATCATTTTACTGTCCCGACTAAACCATTGCACTAAAACAGCGGGATTTCATTATCATAAAGACCACCAGGTATTGAAAATGTTTATTTTCTTCAAATTATTACCATTACCACGCATTGCTTTGACATAGAGAATGTTAATTTCAGTAGGAAGAGTTAATAAGCAGATCAAAGTTAACTGACAACAAGCATCACTACACCGAGACAACACTGCTGTATGCGGCAATGAAAAATCATATATAAATATATATGCAAACGATACCGAAATTAACACACCAGACCACTTCAAAAATTGACGAATAAAGACGTTTATAGCTAAACGTTGTTTGTTGAACACTATATCATCGACTCCCTTTAAACTACACAAGTTTATAAAAAAATATAAAAAGATTGGAAAAGCTTCTGATTGTAGTAAGCTGGGTAAAGCAGGTGAGTGGTTATGAAAGGGAGGGGAGGGCTGCGGGCACTAATCGGTTATAATCTCATCTTGAATCAAAATTCAACTTCGATCTTGACCCTTTTTCTGCTCCAGATGGTCCCACGCGCCACGAGTCGGTAGACAGACGTCGTTCAGCTGTGTTCACATCGTGTATTGTGCTGTTTAGTGCCTTGATCCTGGCGAGAAGGGGTGACCTCTACGTGGTTCGCCAGACGAGTAAGGTCGTGGAGCAGACCACAACCTGAAACCGACAAACCCCTGGCTTGGACAGCCGAAGACCGTTGTTAGGCGCTAGGTGCTAGTCATATATGATTACAGTCGCTGTACGGATCTTAGGCAAAGCATTTAGATGCAATGCCGATGATGAAAACCAAAGTACCCGTTGAGGGTCGGGTTACTCCGAAGCGACCGTTTCGTCCCCCTCAATTAACTAGCAACGCTGTTGAGCGGTGCCGGTTTAGGGCCAGGAGCGCCAGTACGGAAAAGCAAAAGGTACCGCTAGGAAACGCTTTTGGTCGCCAGCTCTGAGGAAACCTTCCGGTGGGGTTTAAACCCTAGTTAGGTCAGTGATGATCCCCACGCTTTGCGGCGATCTAAACTATATAGACTCGTAAGCTTTGCCGTGGTGGCGCCAAAGAGATACTATGTTGATAGCGAGTCACAGTAGGGAAATTCCACACCTCCCTCGGGAGGCACACTTTAGTGGGAGGCGTTTTCGGCCCAGTGCCCTGGACGCCCAGGTGGCCGCTTGTAGCAGCGACCGCTCCGGGGGGGCTTCTCAGTCTTTACGTCCCTTAGGGGGCCAGAGGGCTGAGGGGGTTTTCCGGGAAGCCCCATGAAGAGCGCAGGCTCGGGACTGCTGATTTTCTTCCAGATGTAGGATTTTCAGTGCCTTGATCGTTGTACATTTAAAATGTTTTGGTTGGTGTGCATTCTGTCACTGCAGTGCTCATTGGTATTGCTGTCCAGCGTTCATTTAGTGTTGGGGGAGGAGGGGGCTGTTCTTAGAAGAATAAATAACTTATGTTACTTGGAAACTGTCTTTGATGATGAAAAAAAAAAGCCCCGTAATATAAAAAGATGCAAAATCCTCTTTTCTTATATTATCTTAGATATACAGACGCTCCTTCTATGCAGAAGATAATTGCGTCTACAGACTATGACAGATGATCTGTTGGCAAGTAATGCAGCGATCACAGGCCACGGCGATGAGGTTCCACGCATTACCCAGCCGCCTAACTATTGTTAGTTAGGTACCCATTTGGAGCTGGGTGACTCAGGGACTCCTTCGGCCACAGGAACAAATCCTTGCCTCCGCATGGATTCGAACTCGTGACCATCGGTACGCCAGTCGAGCGCACTTGCTACTCTCTCTCTCTCTCTCTCTCTCTCTCTCTCTCTCTCTCTCTGTGTCATTTATATATTTGTGTGGATGCATTTATTTTCGGTATCAGACCTCTAAAAAAAGAATGAATTCTTACAAGAGATTTGTCTCAAAACATGTTTTAAGTGATCTAACCACAGTGCTGTCCAAGACCTCCACTCTTTCATCTAACCACAGTGCTGTCCAAGACCTCCACTCTTTCATCTAACCACATTGCTGTCCAAGACCTCCACTCTTTCATCTAACCACAGTGCTGTCCAAGACATCCACTCTTTCATCTAACCACATTGCTGTCCAAGACCTCCACTCTTTCATCTAACCACATTGCTGTCCAAGACCTCCACTCTTTCATCTAACCACATTGCTGTCCAAGGCCTTCACTCTTTCATGTCACACTGGGTACGTGGACACTTATGTCTGTATGTGTCCTTTTTTTTTTTAACTTCCATTCATCCCTGTGGCGGTACATCCCATGCAGGGCTTTGGCCTGCCTCATCACTTCTTTACACTCAGACCTGATGCCTTTCTACCCCAAGATGTGATGCCCAGTTTCTATCTCTACATCCTCTTTTTCTATCCATCATGACTTTGAGCCGTTATCTCTAAAGTTTCTGTGATGTACCCTCTTTGCTCCTGCCATTTGGGCATTCTATTGAAGGGCCCTTTTCTTAATTCACTTTTAAAATAAAAAAAAAAATTATATAAACAGGACTAAAATTGTTTTTCATTGTGAAATTCTACGTCAGTTAGTGAAAGAATTCAAGCCAGTTATTGAAAAAAAAAATTAACGATAAGATTTTAACACGTGTGTTAGTTGTATAATTTTTGTTTAAAAAACAAAAAACAAACGTGTTGCCATTGATTGTAAGNCCCACCCAGCCCGCCTCCCCCTCCCTTTCCACGCGCTGTATTGATGTTAATCTCTTGACTACGTGTAAAGAAGTATGTCGTACTGAGGTCTGCACAACACGCAAATATCCCCCCCCCTTTTCCCTCCCAAACCAAACCCTTTCCACGTCCATTGATAACAAAAGTTTTTCCCGTGCTGCTGCTGTGTTGTCCGTAATTTTCTTTGATGAAGATCAGCATTGAAGGCAAAAATTCTTCTCGAAAGTCAACGACCGTTTTGCTGTATAGTTATACTAAGTTAAAGTGCTCATCTCCATTGTCGGATCGTTTGACCATATAAACAAAAACTCATCGGGATACACATTTTTATTTTATTTTCCAAGGACAAAAATTTGAACCGTTTGATTTCCTACTGCTTTGTTTATCATTTGATGAGATGTGAAATAATCCCTTCATACAGGGCCGGTAACTTGTTTCTTACGGAACGTATTTGGAAACCTTGAGATTTACTTAATATTTTTTGATTTCGTTGGATTTTGATGTTATTATCATTTATAAAGACGCTGAAAGCTATAACGTTAATCTGACTTCAAGTTGCGGCGTTAACTACAACAACAGTTACAGCATCAAAAAGACAAAGTGAATTGTGTGATAGAAGATGAAGCTGTTACTTGTTATAATTGTAGTTTTAGAAGTGAGGTTTACCAAAACCAACGAGCAGGTGAGAAAAATTTTGGGACGTTAAAAAAAGATATAAAAGTATATACATACGCATACAGGCAAGCACACAAAGTTCAAAGTGTGTGTTGTGGCGACTTCTGAAGATGTTAATTAAGAGAAGAACTCATACTTCATTGTCTTAATGAATTTAGTTAAATTAAAGATCCTCAAATCCAGTGGCGTCCACAAGAGGGTGCGGACCGCACCGGGTGACACCACCACAAGGGGTGACATCAAAGTGTAAAATTCTGTATGTTCCCGTTATTTGACGCTGGGATACTAGAAGAAGGTCTATAGAGTAAGTCGTGAGGCGGTGACATCATGAGCTGCCGCACTGGGTGATACCAACCCTAGAGACGCTTCTGCGCACATCCTTAAGCTGTGTTCAATTGCGTATGAAAGGTGGTGAAAAGTAGGGGCATAAACCCCAGGCGCAGTGGCGTCGCTAGGGGGTGCGGAGGGGGCGGGCCGCCCCGGGTGACACCATCAGGGGGGGGCTGACACCAGACAGTAAAATTCTATATATTCCCGTTATTTGGCACTGGAAAACTCGGAGGAGTTCTATGGGTTAAGTCATGATGGGGTGACACCAGGAGCTACCGCCCCGGGTGACACCATGAGCTACCGCCCCGGGTGACACCAACCCTAGTGACGCCTCTGCCCAGGCGTATTCTTGATGTTGCCATTGTCGGGAGTCATTTTCAGATAAGGAATTTTTTAAAATTAATTTGTGTGTGTGTGTGCCAAAGGAGGGGACAGTGGGGTGGAAAATGATTATACACCCTTCACAGGCGTTTCTAACATATAGCAACACTATTGGATACGTTTGAATAACTTATACCCAGATGCTTCACTAGGGGGTGCGTGGTGCAGACCTGACTGGGTAACTCCATCCCAAGGGGTGATATCAAAGTAATAAAATTCCGTATGTTCCCGTTATTTGGCACTGATAGCTTCAGAGGAGGTCTATGGGCAAGTCGTGAGGTGGTGACACCATGAGCTACTGCACGGGGTGACACCAACCAAAGTGACGCCTCTGCTTAAACCCTAGTGAGTTATTTGACTAACTAGGACCCTCATTCGTTTTTTGACTAACAAGGACACTCATATTTACTCATAAGTTGTTTGACTAAGTAGGACCCTCATGAGTTGTTTGACTAACTAGCACATTTATGGGTTGTTTGACTAACTAGGACACTCATGAATTGTTTCACTAACTAGGACACTCATGAATTGTTTCACTAACTAGTACACTCATGAATTGTTTCACTAACTAGAACACTCATGAGTTGTTTGACTAACTAGGACACTCATGAGTTGTTTGACTAACTAGGACACTCATAAGTTGTTTGACTATTTAGGACACTCATGAGTTGTTTGACTAACTAGGACTCTCATGAGTTGTTTGACTAAGTAGGACACTCATAAGTTGTTTGACTATTTAGGACACTCATGGGTTGTTTGACTAACTAGGACTCTCATGAGTTGTTTGACAAACTAGGACCCTCATGAGTTGTTTCACTAACTAGGACACTCATGAGTTGTTTGACTAACTAGGACACTCATGAGTTGTTTGACTAACTAGGACCCTCATGAATTGTTTGACTAACTAGGACACTCATGAGTTGTTTGACTAACTAGGACTCTCATGAATTGTTTGACTAAGTAGGACCCTCAAGAGTTGTTTGGCTAACTAGGACACTCATGAGTTGTTTGACTAACTAGGACAATCATGAGTTGTTTGACTAACTAGGACACTCATGAGTTGTTTGACTAGCTAGGACACTATTGAGTTGTTTGACTAACTAAGACCCTCATGAATTGTTTGACTAAGTAGGAAACTAATGAGTTGCTTCACTAACTAGTACACTCATGAGTTGTTTGACTAAGTAGGACCCTCATGAGTTTTTTGGCTAACTAGGACACTCATGAGTTGTTTGACTAGCTAGGACACTCATGAGTTGTTTGACTAACTAGGACACTCATGAGTTGTTTGACTAACGTGGACACTCATGAGTTGTTTGACTAACTAGGACACTCATGAGTTGTTTGACTAACTAGGACACTCATGAGTTGTTTGACTAACTAGGACAATCATGAGGTTTTTGACTAACTAGGACACTCATGAGTTGTTTGACTAGCTAGGACACTAATGAGTTGTTTGACTAACTAGGACACTCATGAGTTGTTTGACTAACTAGGACACTCATGAGTTGTTTGACTAACTAGGACACTCATGAGTTGTTTGACTAACTAGGACACTCACGAGTTGTTTGACTAACTAGGACAATCATGAGTTGTTTGACAAACTAGGACCCTCATGATTCGTTTGACTAACTAGGACACTCATGAGTTGTTTGACTAACTAGGACCCTCATGAGTTGTTTCACTAACTAGGACACTGATGAGTTGTTTGACTAACTAGGACACTCATGAGTTTTTTGACTAACTAGGACACTCGTGACTTGTTTGACTAACTAAAACCCTCATGAGTAGTTTGACTATAACTATAAGTTACTATAAGATGAATCCCTTCTGAAGTTAAAAAGACACCAACTGCAACAAACTACAAAAGTAAAATTAAACTAAACAAAGGTAAGATTGAAGAAAAAAAAACTACATACAATTGTTCATTCATTAAGTTTATTCAACTGCATGAAACAACATCAACAACAATGTCAACAACATCATCAAACTAAGTATCTTGTGACTTGTATGTACCAGATCCAGCTAAACCCACAACAAACTGTTGATCAACCCGTGGAGCCCACACTGAACTTGGTGCGGGTGGTCGAGGCGCCGTCCGTCCTCAGCCCCGCCAGCAGGGTGGTGGTTCAGTACATGTGCGAAGATGACGCCATCGTCGTGGTCGATTTCACGGTCATGCCTCTTGACTCGGACAAGTATGTGACCGTCTTTTCAAGGTCGTGGCGGTGCAAAGGTCAAGGGGCCGAAGGTGAGGCTTTCCAAATGATAAATTTATCATGGTCAAGGCACCGTCAAGGGAATGTGTTTGTTATTATTACTAAATATCTAAGAATGTGACAATGAATCTTATATTATTTTATATTTTTTTGTTACGCATGTGAAAGGCTTCATTACACGATTGAGTGGTCAGAGTGGTCATTATTTTCAAAATCAGATTTGCGAGATCTGTGGTTTTTAGATGTCCCCAATATTGCTACTTTAAATTTTTGTTTGTCGGTTATGAACGAGCAGCCAACAATTAATGACGTAAATGTAAGGGTGGGAAGGGGGGGTAGGCCTATGCCATGGTTTTAGTACGTTGTTCATCATATCGTCAAATGTATTGGGTAATAATGCAGGTTACAACTTAAACGAAATTCAACTTTAAGACTATTTTAGTTTTACGATTAATGATAATGATTTAATTGTGGAACCACAAAAAGGGAATAGACTAAATAATAGACTTACTTAAAAACTTTATCCCCCAAACAAACGGGTAAATTAATTTTTTTCCCTTAACTTATTAACTGTATTTTTAAAAAATATAATAATATTATTACTATGTTTACTGGAAATTAGTTTAAACGAAATGTTTTTAATTATCAAATCTATTTTATGGTTATGTATGTATAATTTTAAAAAAAATATATTAAAGGAATAGCTAGCGAACAAGTCAACTTATTAAAAATATTTTTTAAAAAAATATTTAAAGTTTATGATTATGGCATTCCCACTTCTTTACTTTACACTAATACTTCTTTGTCAAAGGAATTCCTTTCAACATGATTTTTAATACATAATAATAATCCACATATTTTTTTATTTAACGAACGTTTATGTAATTTTAATGTAACGATATCAATGTATCACAAATTATTATTTATATATTTTAAATGCGAGCGATTAAGTATACAGTTTAATGATGGTTTGCGTAAAGAAAACATTGTTCCACCCACTTCACTCGATTTGACAAACTACGGGTTACTCTGATGTTGTTAGTAAGGGATAGTCTATGTTATGAGTTATACTATATTTAATTTTACACAATTGCTTTTTTTTTTTTCTTAAAAAAAACAACAGGAAAACCTAAAACAAAGTCAATTCGAATCAGGTTGCCGGATTCACTACTGTATAGGCCAGATTTTTTCAATAAAGCAGACGTCGTCTGGTTGGTGAACTGGTCTAAGGTGCGAGTTTGGTTAGTAGATCGAATCGCCTGGTCTAGACACTACGACGGAGAATCATTAGGAAAGTAAGTTACTAGCTTATAAAAATAAATAATAAAAAGTAAAATAACTTGTTCAAAACAAATTAGCAAATAATTTAATAGTGATGAAGAAATATATTCTTGACCCTGATTTTTGACTGGAGTTTGTCAAAGTTAAAACAATTTATATCCCTGTCTCTTGCAACATATAACATACTATTTACTATTACTATAGACTATACTGATACTTTAAAAAAAAGTTTAATGAAAATTAATGTGTAACATTCAGCTAAATTTAGTAATAGTAGTAAGGCTAGGATAAGTCCTGATGTCTTAGTGACTTGTTAAGGTCGTCCAGGCCTTACAGCCTTACTACTAGAACTGAACTGAACTGTCCCTTAACTTGCCTTAAGCTGTCGTTGCCTTTTTTGGGGGGCACCATTTTGAACTGCACACCATCTTATGCCATGGCCATGTGTCCCGGTCCTGTGCTGCCTTCTGGGATGGGAGTCGCTAAATGACAGGCTGGTTCACTCTTTGATATCATCCTCCCATCTCTTCCTTGGTCTGCCTCTTTTTCTTCTTCCCTGGACTGTTCCTTGCAATATGGTCTTTGAGAGACCTCCAGATCTTGTTCATGTCCGTACCATCATAATTTCCTCTTTTTAATTAAAGTGAGAAGGTCCTTGGACAACACTTATTTTATCGCGGACCGTTTCGTTCGTGATGTGCGCCGTGTAGGAGATGTTTAGTACCTTTCAAAAACATCTCATCTCTAGCGCATTAATTCTTCTTTGGAGGTCTGCAGTGAGCGCCCAAGCCTCAAAACCATACAAGAAGACCAACATCGCCACAGAGCGCATTAGTTGAATTTTTTAGCTCCGGGTAGGTTCCTTGCTTTGTCAGATGCGTTTAAGTTTGCTTATTGCTGCAGTTGCTTGGGCCATTCTGGTAAGAATTTCTGGCTTTAAGCCTTAGCCTTCATCGCATATTATAGCCCCTAGATATTTAAAGGTAGTGACCTCTTTGAGTTTTTGCCCGTTGAATTAAATTTCATTTGTGAATTTACTGTTTGCCATGACCTTGGCCTTTTCTGCATTGATTTCCATGCCATAGGCCTTTGTTGCCTTCTCTAGCTTTGCAAGCAATTCTAGAACTACTACTATTATAATTTAGTAGTATAGACTTTAGATTTTTGGCTGACATTTACTCTGATATTATTTGTTGGACACCCCGTGAAATGGAGGCTATTACTATTACATTTTACAAATTACTACTAAATAAATATTAATATAATTTTATATCTATAATATGACACGGAGTCCCATTTGATGTTTGTTTTCTTCCTTACTGATTTTCATGACCGCTGGATTCAGTGTTAGCAACGGTAATAGGACCGTTCTGCTAAGCATGAAATAAGGACGAAAAACCTTTTTGTTTACCTATGTACGTCTCAATAAATAATAATAATATGAGGGAAAAGTATTTAAGTACAAAAATATATAAATTATTCATAAATTTGAGAAAATTTTTTAAAAAAGTTCTTAAATTTTAATTGAATTTTAATCGATCAAATTATTTTTAAGCAGTTAAATTTTAAAACATTTTTTAACATGTATACATTTACTAAATCCTATCCAACACACTTTTTATTTTTAGGCATCAGCTTATAAAAAATGTCTAAGATATCACAATAAGTGATTACTAACACTAAATTAGCTATTAATCAAGTTCATTTCATTCCTGTCAGTGCCAAAGGTCGGGATTTCTACAAAGTCTCTGTGTTGCCACCATATTCAAGGCCATACAAACAACCCAAGTGCACAATTTGGATATGGCATTATATTCAGCGCCTGCCAGTTTTCTCAGATCAACAGTTTTGTCCTGCAGAGAAAGGTTGTCACTAATATATTCTTGAAAGAACCCTGGGCAGTTATTGAGCCTTTATTTGTAAAATTATAGCAATTTTATCTTACCTTTTGGTAATAATTTTTTGTGTGTGTTCAAAGTTGATGATTAAGCAGGTTTACACTCTACTATTCTAAAATAAAAGTCTCCTTTTGTTTTTTGGAAAATGTGAAAATTAATATTTGTCTACAATGATCCATAAATTTCTTCTTCCAGAAAGTGTAACATTGCTGAACTATCCTGTTGTATTTAATGGTTATGCATACAGCATCATCAGAGAACTGTCTCCTTTTAAGTTCCCAGAGCTGGAAAATGACAGAAAACAGAGACTTTATTCCCCTCAGTAGGTGTTTGACTGAATTTCTACAGCCTCTTGTAATTATAGGATGTTCTGGAATGCTTCTGACATTTGAAAAAAATTTTAAAAATCCTGGGAAACTCCTTTAAATGACAAAATGTCTCCTTAAATATCCAGGACACTTATTTTCCATGAGGAATTAATGTACAAAATTTGTGGCTTACATTTTTTATCCTTCTCTATGAAGCCAGATATATCATATATATTTAATGAATGACATTTAATCTTCAATTTAAAGGAAAAATTCCTGAATTTACTATTTTTTTCTTGAAGACTCATGGAATTTGATTTTAAATTGGTGAATAACTAGTTGCTTATCAGTATCAATAATAGTGACTTAGACATTTAGTTGTCGTTGAAAAAAAATAAATATAATAAACAACTACAAAAAAACAACAACACTCAAGAGGGAATGATATTTTTATTTTTTATAATTGTATTGAATAAAAATAGGGCAAACTTATTAATATGACATAACAATATAAGCAGTTAAATGGTACAAACAATCACTTTTCTATGCTCTATTTATTTTTCAGACTGACCATTGAGTTATGGGTATATGTGGTGGATTATTGTCCCATGTACTACATGTCCCCAGCAGAAGCCTGCGGCCTGTTTCTACACATGGATAGACAAGGGAAATTGTATACTCCCTCCTTGTTGATCAACAGGCATGGTGTGTAACCATTTCACAATCATGGTGTGTAACAGATATGGGGGGCAATAAAAACATGGTGCTTAAAGGCACCAATAAAACTTATATCATTTTATGTATATGATCCTAGTAACAGAAAATCTAAATCTAAATTCAATTTTTAAAAATTAACGATTGCCAAGAATTAAAAAAAAAAGATGTTTAGTTATTATTTTTAAAAAACAGCAATAGATTATCTGAAAACAAAATTAGTTGGTGTCTATGGTAACACTTCTAAAATTAGTTGGTGTCAATGGTATCACTTCTAAAATTAGTTAGTGTCAATGGTAACACTTCTAAAATTATTTGGTGTGTATGGTAGCTCTTCTAAAATTAGTTTGTTTCAATGGTAAAAACACTTCTAAAATTAGTTGGTGTCTATGGTAACACTTCAAAAATTTGTTGGTGTCTATGGTATCACTTCTAAAATTAGTCTGTGTCTATGGTATCATTTCTAAAATTAGTCTGTCTCTATGGTATCACTTCTAAAATTAGTCTGTGTCTATGGTAACACTTCAAAAAAAAAAAAGAGAGGAAAGGTCTTTCAATCTTAAATATTAAAAAATTCAGCAAGAAACCAGAGTTATAATAAAAACAGATACATGGCTGTGAACAGTGTACCACTTTAATGTCCAATAGGTATATGCCAGTTACAGTTTATTTTTTAAGAACAAGTATTATGCCATGCTACTTCATTACTTTACTCACTTCATTAGCTGCCTATACAAGCCCAATTGACTACAAACTGGCCGTTCTCTGTCACAACTTCTTTTCTGACTCATGCCCTTCCTGTCTTACTAAACTTTTGTTGGTCTACTTACCCACTCGTCAGGTACACACTTCTGCAGACTCACGCATTCTCTATGTTTCTAAGACATGCCCTAAAACATTTGGCGAAAGTTTTTCTTTTTGTGCAGCCAAACAATGGAATTCTCTACCATTACACATCCGTAGTATTTCGACTACCAATTCCTTCAAGACTGCACTTAAGATGCATCTTTTCAAAATTTATTTTCAATGAAATAACATTTCTTTTGATGATTAACATAGCTTATGTGTAACTTACTGTCATTTATATGGTTGTTATGATATGAATGTTTATTCAATACTTATATGTATGTTGTTATCTTCATGTAAAACATGACTGACTGGAATACAGCGCTATATAAATTATCAATTTATTATTATTACCTCCCATGCTGATACTCCCTCCCTCTCTAAATATATTTATTTTGGACTTATCCAGGAAATATCCAAATAGATGTGAAGGGGGCCAATGGCTACATTGCAATGAAGTCCACAGATGTTGTTCCCAGAAACATATGGACGCGGTTGTTGTTTACATTAAATCACCGGACGGTAAGGATTAAAAAATCTTTTCCCAGACACTCATGAGAATCTCCTGTAACAAAAGTTGTTAATTAGTATTTGAAGAAAGCATTTATTGGCAAAATCATTGTCTTTGTTCCCCTGTCTGTTTACTGTAAGAAGCTTGAAAGCATCCTTGCTGACATTAGCTGCCAAAAATTGAAAAGCTGTTTGTCATAGCAAGCCAATAAAAACTTCATTGTGACTATATATCTAAAACATTCATAAAAATGAAGTGGACAGATTTGTTTGAAATTTAATTTTTCAAGTGCTAAATAATTTAATTCATCATTTTCCAAGACTTTCTTATATAAAACTTAAATTATAAATGTGATCTCAAAAAAATAGTTATTGCAAAAAATAAAAAAGAAAAAAAGAAATAAAAAAAGGAAAAAAAGATTGATGTGACAATATTTCTTGTATTTTAGTGGCTACTGCATGTCAACTACGGACCTGGTTTAAAAGACGGATTCTGGACATCCCACACATAGTGAGTTTTATCTTAAACATAGGAATTTTTAAAAAATATACTCATTTGACTCTTTGGTTTTTTGATTAGCCATCTTTTGAAATTAGAACGAAGAAACTTTTAAGCAAAATAGTATATTGCCAAAAGTTTCTCTGTAATTTCTGTGAATTTTCTTCATCAACATCTCATATCTGCTCTAGGCGGTTACCAGATATAAACCATCCATCATAATGAAACACTTTTTACGAACAATTTTTCTGGAACTATACATATATGTATATATTTTAGACTATTGTCAAACTCATTACTAGCCCCAGCATTTTATTTTCTGTTGAGGATTATGGCAATAAAAAAAAAAAGACTGTAACTATGAAGATGTTCACAATAGTAAATACAGTAATAATAAAGAATATTCACAATAAGAAGGACCACAAAAAAGAAAATCACATAGAAAGCGTCTTGGTATTTAATTAAAAAATCAACTGACTGATAAAATATCTTAATCAATTAAGAGGAGATTCATATATCAAGAGTTTAAATCATTATGTAATCATTTAGAAATTAATAAACTGAGTTTTGAGTTCATCATCCCGCAGCTCTGAGGACATGTTTGTTGATGATACTGAAGGCTTGTTGTCTATCGGCGGCATAGACTGGACGATGGGCACATTTGTTGGTTATATGGGCCGGGTGGTCTATCACAGACGCAGGGCGTTGACTCCTAACAAGGTAAAGAAACAGCCTTTTACCCTCGTAGTTATGTTTGTGTAAAAAGTCAATCAGCGTAAAAAGTCAATTGTTATGTACAGAGTATGTAAAATTAACCACCACCATTGATCTATTTGTAATCACTGTAACATAAATTTTGTATTTAAAGTAAGTTTAACAAGTCCTTCATTCTGAAAATACAACTTAATAAAAGATACATTTCAAATGAAAAAAAAACACCCTTCAACTTGCTTTGTCCGTAGCTCAGTCTGCCCAGTGCGTTACATCCCATGTTTGAGCTTCACTTGACAAGGAGGAAGGAAAAGTGTGAGAATTTTTTGTCTTGGATGGACTCTGCTGTAGATGTGTATCAAAAATACAGGCGATATGTTCTTAATCAAAGACCAGGTTTGTTTCTTTGAACAAAGATCATGTTTGGGCTACAGAATTAAGTTTTATTTTATTATTTTCAAACCAGTTAATAGTTTTTGGAATCCTTTTTCCCCCCAAATGTTTCACGTAAGAATGCGAGATCTACAGTAACCAGTCAAAACGACAAGTGACAAAATGACAAAAATGACAAGTGACAAAACAACAAAGTGAAAAAGAACTTGTAGTTTTGTCATCTTGTTGCTTTGTTTCCTTGTTGTTTTGTCACTTGTTGTTTAGTCATGGAACCGAGATCTACATATTTTAATAGAATGGGAAGTAGAAGTTTTAAATCTATTTCTACAACACTGAAAGTTAATCTCAGCTCAATACAGATTTTAATTACAAATAATTAAACTATTTTTTTTATCTGCAGACAGCTGCCCCCACCTGGCCTACCTGTTATTTTCCAGGTACCTGCGCCAACCCGAGGACATCACAACCTGTCCCCTGAAGCATCCTTACAACCTCCGTCACCACCGGCATGTCAGCCGTCTGCTCCAGAGGGTCGTGTCCACTCACAGCCTGTCCAAGAACTTCTTGCATGGGGATCTGGAGGCCTACTCCAGGAGCTTCAAGACTGAGGAGACCAAGAACGTCTTCCACAATATTTCTGTGGGGCTAATAGACAATGCAACTGAGATTGTGGTGAGCACAAGAAATGGCCTGTGTTTGTCTGGCCTTTCAATTTATTACTTTTGGTCGGAACAGTCTTACCAGCAATTGTGTTTTTTCAAGGATCTGTGTGGGAGGGGAGGACACAATCTTTTTAAAATGGTTTTTAATTTATATAAAAACAACTTTAAAATAGTTCCACAGTAATAGTCTTGAATGAAGTAATCTTTAAATCCATGACACAGCTTCCAGATTTTTTTTGACAGTTAAAAAAAACTTCTTGCTATTCTACTACTGGGCTTCTCATAAAAAAAATTTCATGCCCCTCAAAGAATTTTTACCCATCTGGATATTTTATATGTTCACGGCTATCATTCCTGTTGACAGAGAGTGAAAGGGCTGCGATATGCCGGTCGAGTGGTTCACCTGTTGAGACAAGCTGCCTGTTTGGGCAATGATGATGCCATGTTCACTCTGGCCACCATGTTGAACAACGGAGTTGGATGTGCACCTGATGAGCTGCAGGTAAGTTGTTTGTGAGCTTTTTTTAAATATGAATATGTCCACATTGGCTTACTTTTTTACAATGTCCACATTAATTCATTTTTCACTTATGTGTCCATGTTTATTTACTATTTACTAAAACGATTCATGCTTGTGCACTTATAAGAACATTTGTAATGTTATTTACTTCTTCTCCAATGTGTTAACTCTCACCATATAAAATGTCCAATGTTTTTTCACTTCTAAAAATGTCCATGTTTATTCACCGTTTCATTAAAATGTCCATGTTTTTTCACTGTTCTATTAAAATGCTTATATTTTTTAACTTAATACAGTGCATTTATATTAGAATAAGAGAATATAAATATATATATATATATCTTTTACAGAGTCTGGCATTCTTTATGCTGGGCGCACTAAACCGCCATGTGTTCTCGGTTATGGCCCTTGGGCACAGACACACCATGGGGATAGATGGTGCTCCTGTTGACAAGGATTTAGCATACAGTGAGTCTCAAACAAATTGTTGGCCTACTAAAAGTTTTGATTCAATTTATAGAATCATCAACTTATTTTCTTATGTTTTCATGTACCACTGAGATATCAAACTCCTGGGCAAGCTTCAAACCTAAGAAAAGATTTTTAAAAAAAATCAAATCAGTGTAAGGCTTTATCATCAACATTTCTTGAACAGATCTAAAACAGATCCCACACAAATTTGAAGAAGAAATTTTCATTAAAAAAAAGTTGATTGCTAATTGGTCAAATGGAATTTTGTTGCAGATTTTACAAAATTTTATCATCATAGTGTATAACTAGTAAAACGTTTTGATTTTAACAATTATTTTTTTAAGCTTATATTTTTAAAACAAACATTCATCTCTGATGGTTCTTGTGTGTGCTTTGTTGCGTCCAAACTTACTTAAAGTTAAATTTCTTACTAAAGCTCAGTTTCCTATTTAAGTTAAAGGCAATACAAAAACCTCTATGCATGTGATTATCAATTTAACCATCTCCCTGGCAGTGTACTACAAGCAGGTGGCAGACAGAACAAGGGCAGACAAAGAGGCACATAAAGAATCAGATGTAAGTTTAAATATTCATTTTATTTCAATTACTCATGTGAAGTATCAATTACAAAAATATGAGTTTTTAGATGACTAGGAATGATTGTTACTCAATGGCATTAGCGATGGCTGAAATTCTCCCATCTACAAAATTTATCTGACAAAACATGCATTTAAGAAGAATATAATTAGCCCTAACTTTTGTGAATTTTTGTTTTCAGTTCAACTCTGCAGTCCAATCATTCAAATATAAATTCCCAGAGAATCTTTTTTCCAAATCTTTTCTTTTTTAATATTTCTAAACAGGCGAAAACATGTGTTGGATGTTAAAAAAAAGTTTTTATTTATTAAATAGCTAACTATTTTATGTTAGACATCAAAAATTATTTAACAGTTTAAACAAGACATTTTCTGGATGCAGATTCTAATTATACTGAATGGAGTCTTACCATAATAAAACTGATGCAGTTTATAATGGCTATGTACTAGTCAGTGACATAGATAAGGTTAGTTCAGCCAAGTTCAGTGGGCAAAGATTTTGCTCCCAAATCATATCTTATCTTAGATATACAGACGCTCCTTCTATGTAGAAGATAAATGCGTCCACAGACCATGACAGATGATCTGTTGGCAAGTGATGTAGCGGTCACAGGCCACGGCTATAAGGGTTCCACGCATTACCCAGCCGCCTAACTATTGTCTAGTTAGGTACCCATTCAGAGCTGGGTGACTTGGGGACTAGGGCTGTCAATTTTTTGAAAAATGCTGCCCGGCTACCCGTCCAAATTTCGAACGGGTACCCGGGTTACCCGTTCAAAACATCGCATAATTTTCACCGTCATACAGCTATACTATACAACCTAGCCACCTTCCATCCCCCTTATTTCTCAGTAACCACACGGCCGACATCTAAAATTGACGTCACATCATTTTGCTGATTTATACCCCCGCCATTGTCACAAAAACTTAGAACCCCCTTAGAACAAATATTTGCAGCCGCCGCCCCCCTCCCCCATAATAGCTGTACCTCCTTTTTAAAAATGAGCATTTGTGAAATAACTTTATTGTCACTTAGGTTTGTATTTAATGTGAAGTTGAACTCTATTAAATCGATACACGTGTAAATCCATGTAAATCGTCAATAAATAAATTGTAAGCATTCAAGTTTTTAAGTGGAACTTTCATTTTAAGTTGCACGTTTTGATGTGATGTCACATTTCTAAAACACACACCCCCTTCGTCACAAATGTATGATCGCCTCCTCCGTAGGTGCTAAACGTCATTTTATTTTATTAGACTGTTAGTAACTAATTTATTGACTTTAAAAAAATTACAAATTTTGGTGTATAATTTTTTTTTAAAAATGAGGCACTCGTGGGAACGAACACGCAAAACACAATCGAATGGGGGGAGAAGAGGGGGGAGATAAACAACGTCTACAATCGGAAATCCTATGTCGCCGTATTTCAAAGTAACTTTAATGTTAAAGCAGGGATGTTTTTATTAACAATACCAAACACGGCCTCATTCATCTCTATGCAGTCCCGCCCCACGGCCGACGACTTATTCATTTGAAATTGTTAGTAACTGATTAATTTATTAACTTTAAATACTGACAACCTTGTACATCAGCTTTTCTAGGTCAACACGTATTAATTCACACAAGAAGCACAAGCAAATGCAAGGGGTGTGGGTTATATGAATGAAGGGAGGAGGGGGGGTAGATAAACAACATTAGCTAGTATCAATCGGCATATTTCAAAGCGAAGTTACTGTCACAGAAGGGATTTTTTTTACTAACAAACGCCGCTTTTATCTCTAACATCATTATTTTTGGCAGAGGACTTTTATTTTCCTTATCTATATGATTCTTTTAAAGCGCCAAAACCTTTTTGTGTTTGCGATTTCTGTTTCACGTTGAGAGAAAAAGATGTATCAAAATACATTTCCCGTTGACAGATATTTCTCCTTATATGTAATTTACTGCATTTATTTCAAAAAAACATTTTCATTTTGAAAAGTTATTTCACAAAAAAAAAAAAAAAAAAAAAAAAAAAAGAAGGCGAATGGGAGCCGAAGTTTGGCCTCCGTTAATATAGACATCGAAGTTACATTTTCACGGGTACCCGGGCGGAATTTTACTACCCGGGTAATCTGATGGCATCGGGTACCCGGGTCCCGGGTACCCGTTGACAGGCCTATTGGGGACTCCTTAGGCCCCGCCCGGGACCAAATCCTCACCTTCACGTGGATTTGAACTCGTGACCATCGGTACGCCAGTCGAGCGCGCTACCACTCGACCACCGCATCCCACCTTCTTTCTCAAAAAAACTGCAATGTCATGCCTCCATATAAAGTTTTTTTAAAATGTCACCAGAGGTGGACTGCCCCCTGTTACTATCCTACAAGGGATGGAAAGGTGTTGCTAGATGACTAATGGCCATTGCTTCACTGGTAGTGGTATTAGAAAAGACAGAGAGGAAGATATAATTTAAAAAAAAAAAAAACAACTTGATGAAGTTAAAAAAAATGTATTATTGTCTTATGTAAGTCTATCAGTGTATTACCTCTTAAATTATTTTTCCACAACAGTTTTGTGTATACTGTGTATTTATTGATTTATTATTTCTGTCAACCAGATAGCCACAGAAAGCATACGGCTCATTGACGAGGCAAGAATTGAAGCCCAGACCAGTGAGCTGGGGGATCTCTTCTTGTGGCTCAAGCACCAGGCTGAGAAAGGAGTGGAATCAGCACAGGTGAGTTCATTTTTAAAAGTCTTAACCCTTTGCTGTCTGATGCATTAAAAAAATGAATGAATTAACTTGCAAGTAACAACATAGTCAAAACATATTCTTAAAATGTCCATTCGTCATTTGAAAGGTCTTTTTGTGTGAGGGTGTGGAGTGGGGGGAAACACATATCAATCTCAACTACAGGAATTTTTTTTTTTTTTTTACAAATGAGAATAATTAGAAATGTTAAACGTACATAATTTTACAATCGATGCGCTGCACATTAATCCATGCTTATCTGTATATTGGAATGTTTGTTTCGTGATTTATGTTGTTGCTAATAAAAAAAAGAAGTTAATACTGAAATATTTTTTTTTTAGAAATTAATATTCATTATATTTTTTTATACAATTAGCTTGCTAAGCTTATAATGAGGTTTATAAGAATATCTTGATAATAAATTTCATGGATTATTAAATATTTTTCTTAATTGTGATATGAAAATTTATTAATACAGAAAATCAATGAGATATTTGTAAAGTACAAATAAATAAAGAATGTAAATATAGTAACATATACACATAAAATACTATAATATAAAAGGCAATTTTCTGTCTGGTCATCGATAGTGATTGGTCCCTCAAACTTCTACAGACTCCCTCAGCCAATCAGAAAAATTATATTTCATTTACATATTGAACAAGTTTACGCAGACATTCAAAGCGAGTTATTTTTTGTGCAGTATTTTGTTCCAAATACTTTATTTTGAGCGGTATGCATTGGGATTTATAGTCAAAAATTTTGTTTTTACAGGGTTTTTATTATAACCATAATGAATAGTATTTTTGACATGATGCACATTTATGGTCGGTTGAGAAGGCTGTTGTAAACATGCCACCGAAACGACAAAGGAACGTCCTTAGACGGGCTTTGTTGCTCGTAATTTATATATAGAAATGCTAAGTTCATTGTTTAAAAAACTGATACTAAAACATTTGGTAAATAAATGGAAAGCAGGGGTAATTCAAAAATATTAACTAAAATTTTTAAACTGATGTCCCCATATGTTAGTCACAACTAGGAGCCATGCTGTATCACGGGGCTCAAGGGGTGAAGAGGAACCTTCAAAGTGCCGTCAACGTGTTCAGAGAAGGAGCCCAGTCTGGAAATGTGGATGCTATGTTTAACTATGGCCTCATGCAGTACCGGGTAGGCTTACAAAAAGTAGTTTTCTTTTTTTTTCCTATCTCTCTCAAATACAGTTTTCAAGCTGTCCTATTATAAATATATACAAACTTGTCACAATATTTGTTGTCAGGTAAAATATTTACTTTGTAACATTTTTTCTAAGTTACTTTCTGTGCATCTGATAAAAAAAATTTCCTGTACCAGATTATCTGCTGTATTCTCACTCTGGAGGTTGTAAAAAAAATAAAAAATCAGCTATTCAAAAAATATCTATGATTGGAAAAAAGTCCTTGAATAGGGTATGAATTAGCCTGAGTAAGATGCAACAAAATCAAAAACAAATGGTAGCTAACAGTGGATCATGAATCACACAGCTATTCATCCTCAAGTGGGACAACTTACATTTGACTTCATCACTTCTTGATTAAAATTAATATGCAAAACAATTTAACCACCACAATTTTGAAACCACATTTTCAACACCTTAATTTTAGCAGTGCAGTTTTACTTTTATAACTTGCAGATTTGTAAATACATTACTGATTGGTTAACAACTTTTGTTTATTTTTAAAAATTATTCCTTTTAACTGATGTCACTTTGATGTTATAAAACAAATGATTACTCTGTCTTCTAGTGAAATTATTGTCAGATTTTTCTTTACACTTACAGGGACTTGGGACTGAGGCCAACAAGACAGAGGGAAGGATGTTGTTGGAAAAAGCTGCAGACTTGGTAAGTTTAGAACTGGACATTTTGAGCTGTGAATCCATATTAAAACTAATTTATGAGATCTTAATGACAAATTTTAAAAACAACTGAACAATTAACACAAGCCAAAGCTTTTCCAAATATTTACTCCCCCCCCACTCCTGGCACCCCACCCCCTGATCTCCTCCCCCAGCAGCCTCTCCCAACCACACATTAATCATAATTCTTCTTGAAAATGATCCACAGAAAAATCCCAATGCTGTGTCTGCCCTGGGCTGGCTGGCAATGGAGGTGGATAAAAACTACACTCTGGCATATGAAATGTTTTTACTGGCCAAGCAGCTCGAGCACATGGACAGTGGCTATTATCTGGGACACATGTTCCATTTTGGATTTGTGCCCGGCTCGCCTGTTGATTTGGTAAATTTTAAAATTAAAAAGACAATTATTATTTACCTTATGGGAGGATGTTTCAAATATTGTACACCTGTTGTTGACAGTACATAATGTTATGTTAAAGATTCATTTTTTCAATTTGATTAGTTATGGGCAGGTTGAGCATTTGGCTAACAGGAGTGAATTTTTATTACGAAGTGGTATATTAATTTTATATTTTGTAAAAATACTTTTGTCCCTGGATCTGACGATTAATATGATTAAAGACATGACTGAAATAATTGTGCAAAAATTTTTCTAGTTTAAAAAAAAAAGAGGGTGCTCATACAGGATATTTTCAAAATATTTTGTCTTAATTCTAATAAATAATCTAATTTTTTTCCATTAAGTGTTTAAAGCGAGTCACGTTTAAAGGGATATAATCCTTAAATTGTTTATGATGTTTATTAGTTCGCTGTGTTTATCAGTGGGTGATATCCCTTGTGATAACACAATGTTTTTCAATGTTGATCTTGTAGGACAGAGCAATGGAAGAATACTTATGGTCTGCCAGGAGAAGCCAGATTGATGCTGGAAATATCTATGCCTTCCTTTTATCCAGAGGGACACCAAAGTACATGAGGAACAGTCAGCTTGCTGGGGAGTAAGTGTTTATTTAGTCAATTTTTTGATGGCCTTTGGTTTTTTGAGTTAATTTTAGCAAATAAAGATTGAGACAAATACACTTACTATTACAATTGTGATAACAACAATTCCTAATACTATCTGGATAAACACCTTTACGAATATAATTGAGATTACACACTTTGTTATCCATCTGGGATAAATACACATCTTTTAATTCTAAACTGTTATATATCTATATGGGATGAATTCACATTATAATACCTAGTCCATCTGTGATGCCAATATGGAATCTGCAATGCATAGATATGGATAGATATAGATTCTTTACTTTAATTTTAATTGTGGTAATGGTTGTAACTGGGGTATCGTGGTGGGGTTGGGTTGATTTTTACCAACTATGTTGTAACAAGTTTCTTCTGACTAATCATGACACTTCTGACCCTTCCACTCAGGTGGGCTCGATTCATTGCTGAGAAGAACAGTGGCCTGGCTAAACCACTGAGGGATGCCATCAATGCATACAGAGATGACAATCAGTGAGTCTGGCCATTTGTTTTAACAGGATAAATCAAACCTTTGTTTTTTCATGCATCGGTTAGAGCTTTAAATGGGAACAAGTAAAGGATTTTGGTTTTCTTCAGTAATAAATAATATTGGTAAATGGAAAAATTACTTAAGTAATCAAGTAATTTCAAGTACAGTTGGATCCGGTTATGTCAACGGCCCAGGGGTTTGCCAAAAAGCGTCGAGATAACCAATGATAGAGATAAACGGCAACCAATATAGTGGCTAAATATTAACATTTGCTTCAAATTTCTTTATATACATGATGTGCGTTAATAAATGAGAATGTACATGTACATGTTTTTTTAGGTATTTTTTTTTACATAACAGCATTGCCTTTATTTGTTTGATGAGGTGTGATCAGCATGCTAAAAAAATGTACATACATGTTTGCTAACAACAAAAAGGCATATGTGCACCAACTGTTCGTCCGTTTAATTAGGACCGGTTAACCTTAACTTCATTTAGTCAATATATGAGCTTATTACCCGGAGTTAATTTTTTTTTGTGTCACGGTAGAATACCAGAGCCAATACGCCACCGACCCTGATATCAAAGCGTTTTCTTAATAGTAATATTCAGATCTATAAATAATATCAATATACACGTCATCACTGTTGGTGGAGTTCGCTAATGAATTATTTTTAATTTAAAGAAGTATTTTTGCATAGTAACGACGCATAGTACCAGAAGTAACACAGCGCTGAGAGCTGAATGCAAGCGGGCTGTGCCGTCACCAGGAGACCTCATGAGGTGGAAATTTGATGCCTTCCCCTTGTTGGTTCTAAAATATTTAAGGGAAAAAATGGACTGGACAGTAAAACTGGCTTTTCTTTTAACGATTAACCGGTCTGCAAAAACAAGCTGACTTGACAACAATTGATAATTGAGATAACCAACGTTAAGTGGCAAATTTGACCTTCTGGGGATATTAGGATTCAGCGACCTAAAAGAATCGTCATAACCGATGAAAAAATGCTGAGACAAAGAGAGCATTGGCGGTTCCACTTCAAAAGCGGAGACATAATAGGGTTGGCGAGATAACTGAGGTCGAGATAAGTGGGTTTGACTGTATAAAAGAAGCATGTATTTAAAATACATAAAGTTTTTTTCTAAAATTATGACCCCAAAAATGGATTTTTTTAAAATTTAAGTTCTTTATTACATTCATTCAAGTATTTTTCTAAAAGTTTAAATGTCATTAATTTTAAAATGATGATTATAAATAGAAAATGTTACAGAATGTGTTTTCATCTGGTAGGGGGGTTTAAACATAAAATTTGGCCTTAAAATTTTAACTTAGGTAGCTGTAGGTGAATTTATGTGACTCTTAAGACTAAGATCAGAGATCGCAGTCTGCTGAGACTGGAAATCTTGTTGAAATAAATGTTCTTTTAAAAAAATTTTGATTTAAAACCATTAACATACTACACATTCTTCTTATTTAAAATATCTAGAAATAGAATATTAAGTTTCCCATTGTTTCTTTTTACGACACAACAACTTTGATATTGCATATACATATTGTCAGTTTTTGAAATAAAAATAAGTCAGTTTTTTTTAAAGAAATTCAATAAAATGTATAATTTATATGATTTATTTCTGTAAAAGACCCCAATAATTTAAAAAAATCATGTTAAGCCTGGTCCCTATTGGAATTCAGGACGTGTTAGCGCATTTTTGTATTATGTATCAGTACTTATGTTAGATATCAGAATTATGTAGTTATCAGTAATTGTGTTTAGATTTTAGACATATTTTTATGAATTTTCTTGTGTAATGAATATACCTGACATTTTTTTTATTTAAAAGTCATTTCTTTACATTTTAAAAAAATTTATTTTCTCTTTAATCTAACTACAAGTCACCACAAATGATGACGTAAAACTCTCTAAACTTTTACACATATTCTAATGACGTCAACTAAAAAAAAACAACTAATTCTTTTGCACCCTTTCGCACCACTCTTCAATGCCTGAAGGATTATGCATTCGACTTCCGGCAATGGCGGCCGTTCCCTGCGCTAGTGTTACCTCTCGATTCGAAATATTTTTTGGTAGTTTTAACGGGGTTTTTTAACGGATCGAGTAACTGAGTGTTGATGCACAAATGGCAGGTCAGGACATACAAAAAACATATATACCTCATGGGTCTAGGACTTATGGATGCTGAGATCAAGGGTGATGACGGACGGACGGACAAAACGGGTGCAATAGCGCATTCGACTTCTTGAAAATGCGCTAAAAATGATCTTCATTTTATTTAGCAAAGTTATTTGACTTGACATAATTAAATCAAGCCAAAACTAATAAAGAAGGTGAGAAGTTTTTAAAAAATTCAAGTAATTTAGTTATTTAATTGAATCCACCTTTAGTTATTGCCTTTTATTTGGAGCAATTCATAAACTACTAATTGTTGATAAAACAGCAGGCATTCAAGTAATGCACTTTATAATAACGATCCCAGTAAGTTCTGCCTCAGTCTCAACCGTTGAGTTACCAAATTCTAGGTAGAGGACCTGAGCTGTATTAATATACTAATGTCCAACTCCCTTGTACACCAAAAATTTCCTATGTAAATATTTTTCTGGTATTTCTAATCGATTATTTTGAAAAAATTTAGTTTTCTTGGATTTTATTTTGTTACTGTTTCTGGAACCGATGCTACTGAACTCACTAAAAGACAAAACTTACAGTCATATAAATAGAGATGAGAATCTCTCTCTTTAGAAATCAGCACAGAAGATTTGAGTTGCCAAATTTATTTGTGCCAAGTTTTTAAATCATACAGAATGGGACTGCATAAAGCTTTTTAATAAAAAAACAAATTACACAAACTATTTGTGTAAGAAAACAATAAATTTAAGCTTTATTTATGAACTACTACAAATAATTGTAAACGTTTTGGCTCATGCCTTCAGCAGTACAAAGTACAATAACATAAATAATTACTTACATATATCTTAAAACATATTAGAGTCTATGTGATAAAAAATGAAAAGAAAAACAAAAACAAACAAGGACACAGAATATAGGAAAAAAGAGGAAGTTGAAATATCTAAAGAAACAGTGAAAACCACAACGGGAAAACGATTTTTCAGTTAGGTAAAATTGTGGATTTGATTAATTCCATATGGAGCCAACTTACCAAATCGTTTTATGAGTCTATTTTCCATGTGAATTCTATCATGGGTATTGGTTGCATATAGAATACCAGTAACTGCAATATCAAAAATACCGTCATGGTCAACACTGTTAAAATTTTTAGACACAAGACACTGAGCCTGTTTATTTATATTGTACAGGTGTTCTCTAAACCGATCTCCAAGATGATGACCTGTCTCACCACATAGATTTTATTACATCTCTTTCAAATAATTGCATAAATCAAGTTGCTACTTATTTTGAAAATATTGTTAAAAAAATTGTACACTCATTTCAAAAACAATAATTGTATCCTTTATCCTAACCTCTAGAAGTTGAGACTTAATTTTTATCAACCTTAAACTACTATACAGTGGGGAAGGGGTGGCTATGTTGGTGTCACCATTTCTTGATACGTTAGTGACTATTGATAAGGTTTGGGGGGGGGGGGGTGTGCTGGTAAACAATTTCGATAGAAATCATTAATTTTGTCAATTAAGTTCTTTTGTTTATAATAATGGAAATAGAAAACTTGTCAAATAATTTAAAAATTCTCAACATTCTCCTCATTATGTTAACATTAAAAATATTTTAACATACTTATTCCACCCTTTATTACAGTGAGCTTGCCATGTATTTGTACTTGCTGCTGGCTGATACTGGGCTGGAGGTTGCCAGCTTTAATCTGGCCTACTTGTGTGAACAAAACAAGGTCAGTCAAGAGCTAATCCTTGCAGGTTGTCTAAATTTGGCCCATAAAGCTGCCAATATTATATTGCAGAATTGAGGCAAATGGAGCTTTTCTTAAGTGTTAAGGTTGCTTTATTAAAGGGGATCACAGAATAGTCTAATCAGAGTGAGGTCATTGGTGGTCACTCATTTACACTCATGCCCTCACAAGATAACAGAAAATATAATAAGTTTTTAAACTCCATTTTCAAATCTGTGGGTTGACCCGAATATTGCAGATTATTGCAACTGGTGTGCAGTGGCAAGATTCCTTGGAATGTGTAGTGAGGGTATGTTTGATGTGGGTATGTTTTATGGTTGAGTGTGGGTGATGTATTATGTATGAGTGTTAAGTGGTTGGGATGTTTTATATGGGAGGGTTGAGTGGTGGTTGTTTTATGATGTGGATGTTTGATTTGGTGTGACTAACTCAAAACACTATCTATTAGATTACCATTTTTTAAAAAAGAATTTTGATAAGTTAATTAACTTAGAACTATATTTAATTTTTAATGTATTTTTGTGGGCACCCCAATTCCTACAGCTTGTCAGATTTTGTTCCCCAGACACCCTCTTTATTTTGGTAAAGTCATGCACATACCAGTAAAGCCTTTTCAAACTTTATAATAAATAAATAGATTTATTTCTGAAAATGTTTATAAATTTGTTTATATATCATGAACTGTCAATCTAAGTTAAAAACTTGAAGTAACTTTCACATGGTTGAAAATTAATGCTATTAATAATAGTGTTATCGCACATTTAGATACAGTTGAGTTAGTGTGACAGGAAAGATATTCTCAAATTATAGATTACAATTCACCAGTTTTAATTAATAACTAATTATTATAAATAATTAAAAATTAATGTTATTAATAGTTTTTAAAAAAAATCTATTCACTTATTTCCTTCAAATATTATTTTCTTTTTCCCCTTGAAAATTCTTTCTTTAAACATTCTTTTTAAACTTACATTACTCAATAATCCTGGCAAAGTTGATGATTTAAGTTATATATTTCTTTTCTGTTGTCCAAAGTTAATTACTGAAATCCATTTAATTTTTTTTTTCAATGTAAAAACAATTTTTTGTCAAGAAAAGAATAAAAGCTTCTGACATAGGCATACAATTTCCTTTATTTAAATTCAGACATTTTGAGCACACTGTTTTCTCCATCCTTACTTTAGGATGGTTTGAGATCATTCATATCTAAAGACTGTGAGTTCCGTCATTACAACCTGACTGTACAGAGAGAGTTCCATTTTGTGGACACTTATTGTAAGTTCTTTTTTAAACCTATGAGTGATTCCATTTTTTTCAAGATAAAAATTTCAATTTTGTGGCTGTAATCGAAATTAAAGATTAATTAATTATTGATTTTTCAAAAGTTAACGATTAAATTTAAATTAATCGTTAGCCGCCCTAATTTTTATATTTGGATCAATGAAAGAAATTATATTAATATTTTGATAATATTTCAGCTTTTCTAAAAATGGGAGACTACTCCTGGTATGGCTGTCAAGAGAAGCGAGATTTGCGAGCAGCTGCATTTTTCTACAGTTATGCGGCGGTGAAGGGTAGCCCACAGGTTAGTAATTTTACACACAGGTAAACAAATATTATTTATTGACACCTTTAGTGAAAACTGTGACACCAGAGAGAACACTTGTGGAAGATCACTCTTGACATTTTTCAGTGACATTTTAGTTAAGAATTTGAAATTTACCATTGGTAGAATTTTAAAAGAATTAATTTTTAGAGTTGTGACCAAATCTTTCTTAGAATTCTAATTGTTTTCAATTTTTAAGATTTTTAATATATTTTTTAGAAATTTTTCTGGGCGTGTGCCTATACCTCCTTGATTGCAGTCACTGTTTAAAATGGCCTGTTTCCTCTAATTTCAGTCACTGTTTAAAACGGCCCGTTTCCTCTAATTTCAGTCACTGTTTAAAATGGCCTGTTTCCTCTGATTTCAGGCCCTGTTTAACTTGGCCTACATGGTTGAGGAAGACATTCCTATAGATCCAGTAGTATGGCTCAACGTCAACATCCATCCACAAATCTTCAGCAATAAAGTTGCCCTCCTGCTGGAGCTTTACTCCAGGTAAAAATCCCATTTGTCATTTCATTTCAACAATAGATATTATTTTTCATGTATCAATCTTTGTATTCAAACACCTTGGAATGGAATATTTTTGAAATTTTTAGGATTTGCTAGTGCACCATAATAAAGATATCAGGTTGAGAAATTTGCAATAATTAATTGATTTTTATTGTGTTTTATGAGCCTGAATGAAGATATGCCTTCTTGAATTAATACAATTTAAGGATATTAATTGATTTTAATTGTGTTTTAAGATCGTGAATGAAGATATGCCTTCTTGAATTTAATACATTTTAAGTCGATTAACAATTTGTTTTTTCTCCCCATTCACCTGTCTTCATTGTCTCCTCATATGCTTATTGTGGTTTCTCAAAACTATGTCTACAGGTGCAGGGAATCCAGACAGAGTGAGGCGTTCATGCCTTGTTGCCTGGCCTGGTTCAGGATTTGGTTCCTGGACATCTGGTATACCTACAACCTTTACATGAAGGTAAGCCAGGAGTTAATGACTATCTGTACCTGCTAACTAAAGCTGGGATTAAATGCAAATGCCTTTCTCTCTCTACCTGCTAACTAAAGCTGGGATTGAATGTAAATCCCTTTCTGAAACTTTCTACCTGCTAACTAAAGCTGGGATTAAATGTAAATGCCTTTCTCTCTCTACCTGCTAACTAAAGCTGGGATTGAATGTAAATGTCTTTCTTATCTTATCTTATCTTATATGTTACAGACACTCCTTCTGTACAGAAGATTATTGCGTCCTACGTATCTCTATGGTTTGTGTTTAGTACTGTATTCTTACTAGAGTTTTAAATGATGATAAATTGTTGGCTTTCCTGGTTTCCTCAGGCAACCCATTCCACGCCCATTCTTTCTCTACCTGGTAACTAAAGCTGGGACTGAATGCAAATGCCTTTCTGAAACTTTCTCTCTCTACCTGCTAACTAAAGCTGGGATTGAATGTAAATCCCTTTCTGAAACTTTCTACCTGCTAACTAAAACTGGGATTGAATGTAAATGCCTTTCTTTCTCTACCTGCTAACTAAAGCAATTAATTGGTATGGGCAGTTTCAATCAACCCCCACAGAACTAAACAACTTTAGTCAGTGCGATTTTAAAAAATTTATTGTGATGTGTTCCATTATGCAAAGTCTTGTGTTCAAATGTTTCATGTGTTCAATTATTCAAAGCCTTGTTGAGTCAAGACATGTAATTGTGTTAATTATGAAACGATTGAAAAGAATTTGAGTGTCATTTGATCAATTATCTCATACTGTTGTTTTCAACTGTGCCATGCAATATGTTTTATATAATGAGTTTTAATTATAATAATAAGAGTGTTTATCTAGTGAGTATTCAATTATAATAATAAGATTGTTTACATGAGTGTTCAATTATAATAATAAGATTGTTTATATGAGCGTTCAATTATAATAAGATTGTTTACATGAGCGTTCCATTATAATAATAAGATTTTTTTATGTGCGTTCAATAATAATAATAAGAGTGTTTATATGAGCGTTCAATTATAATAATAAGATTGTTTATATGAGCGTTCAATTATATTAATAAGATTGTTTACATGAACGTTCAATTAAAATAATAAGATTGTTTATATTATCTCTGAACAGATCACCTCTTTCCTGGGAATATCTCTCACAGTGGCTGCCTCCATCTTCATGCTGTACAACACCATCAGGCAGAGGCGGGCGCAGAGGGAGGAGGCAGCACAGAGGGAGGCTGACCAAGAGGCTGAGAGGAAATTGCTGGATGAGGCACAGGTCATTTGAAAGGCTCCATGTAAGCGGTATCAAATGCTCAGTACTTTTTTGTTTGTTTATTAATTGTGATGAATTCTTTTTACTTGCTAATTTATTAATTTTTTTTTAAAGGAGAAGGAAAAAGTCAACATATTAAAAAAAATATTGTAACAAGTGTTTTATTTCTTTTTAATCAATACATTGATAAAACTCACATGACATGAAAACAAAAATAATGAAATGAATGATGACATTCTAGTGTAATTAAAATCCATGTCAACAAGAACAGTAACTCAGACCTATTATGCAAATAACTTACTAAAATTTAATATAATTTTATTGGTTTGTGCAATGCAAAATTAAATTCCCATGATTGCAATTACAAATAAATGTTTTTATTGTGAAAATAAAATTCTTACAATCTTAGATCAAAGAAATTATTTCAAACTTTTTTCCAATTGCCAATGAGAGTTACAAGTTTTGTGTGCCAACAAAGTAGAAAAAAAACTTTTAACATGTTACACATGAAACTATGTCCCTGCCATTCACCCAACCAATTATGTCATATTAAATTTTAAGTGAAATATTTTTTGTGTGAATGGACAAACATCATGATGAAAATAATTCCCCCCCCCNCCCCCCCCCCACCCTGAAAAAAAAATTTGTTATTTTTTAAACTCACTAAATTGTAACTTTGACAAAAAGACATCACATTCTTGAACCTATGTTTTAACTTAATGTTTAAATGACCCATCCGGTAATCCGCACACAACATGGTAGACAAAACAAATGTTTTTTTTAAAAATTAAAATGTACAAATGTCTCATGTCTATCACTACAGCAATGACACAAATAATAACTAAAAATAAGTATATCATCTGTTGCAGACGCTCCTTCTATAAGAATTCTCTAGTGTAGGGCAGTGATGATGAGTGCACCACTCCATCTCATTATGTCAGTGTCTCTCATTTACATGTATACACATTACTGTCTGTCTCATTCTGTACATCCATTGATTATTACATAAATGGCAAGTCATAGTTTTAGAATTTTAACCAGGGGCTGAAAATAAATGTCATCATCTAGTGGTCAACTAATGGTCAATGTTATACAATAATAATAATAATAATACATTTAAATAAACATTAGATATCTTTTTGTTCATAGATCTGATAAAATAACAGCTATACACATGAATTATGCTTTTGTCTTTCATTATGAGGTGAATCCTTACACGTAATAAAAGAAATAATGTCCCATTTCATTATTATTACAATTAAATGTTCTGAAAACCATGATGTTGCACATTTCAATTGATCATTTTCTCAATTTAAGACAAAATTTCAGAAAATTTAAAAAAAGGGTGTAGTTCAAATTTCATTAAGTTATTAAGCAATTAATTTTTTAAAATATGTTCTTGGCTTTTAAAAAAAAAAAAAAGATAAATTTAATCTAGCAAGTGCTCCAGAAAACCTGTGACCTTGACATTTAATACAGAAATAGACATAAATAGATATCATATAAATATAGGCATTGACAAACTCTGCTTACCTCTCTACAAGCCCAACAATATTAGCAGTAAGAGAAAGTGAATCATATAGAGTAGAAAAAATATGACAAAATATTTATATGGCAAGAATTCATGTGGTGCAGGCAAGTATGTACAGTCACATACTTAATTTGATAAAAACCTTTTTTTTTTTTAAAACTGTTTGGTTTGAAACAAAGTTATTTAGTTTAGTTGAAATGAAAGTCATTTTGTATAATTAAAAAAAAAATGTCTGCCTAATAGTATTTAAAAAAAAAAAAATCTCTGAAATTAGCTGATGTGATAGAATTCCTTTTATATATATTTGAGAATCCCTGTCCAGAGGGGGAGCCAAACATTAGAAATAGGGGCTCTCACTGTTCTTTAGCTACATATGAAGTTAACCCCCCTCATTAAAAACTAAAAAAATTAAAATAAAATTCCCTGTAGCACCATCTTACAAAGGGACTTCATTTAACTAATATTTTTAAAAAATAAAAATAAAATTAAAATGTGGTACTAATGATTATTTTCACGATAAGATGATGATTTTGCAGATATGACTTTTGTACAACATTTGTGACCAAAACATTTCTTTTTACAAAAAATTAAAAATGATATAGCAATAATATATAAATCATGTATTCTCAATACTTCTATTTTTCATTAAGTATAATATAAATATAATTACATTTTTAAAAAAGAATTGATTATTTTTACATTTTCATAATACAATTGCTCTAATTAGATCATCTTGAGCAAACATAGACAGTTTTTTTATGCTTCAGTAAATAAGAAAATCCTCATATTCAGCTCTGGTTAAAAAAAAAAAAAATATTAAGTATTAAAAACTAAGTTTCTAAAATTTTAATTGCTGAATTCTCAAATAAATGCCTTTTTATATATACAAAATATATATTTTTTACAAAAATTGGCTGGCTGCTAATGAATACATTTAAATTTCAGATAAACTGAAGCGCAAATCACTGTTAAATCAATGTTTTATAACATAAATATGTACAAGTTTCTTACATCAGCATTTATAGAGTTTTTTAACACATTGAATGGAGGAACATAAAATGTAAAGAAAAATAATATCAGATTGGCATTGGCAGACGGACCAAGTGGCACACTGCCTAGTTGGTGGACTGACCAGGTGGCATACTGCCTAGATGGCGGACTGACCTGAAGTCATACCTGATGGTGACAGACTGACCACTGTTAATTTGTTCTGATGCATAAGATGCACACATCACTGATGTGAACACGTGTGATTAAAAAGTAATCTTGCAGAAGGGGGAATTGGGACAAGGAAACAAAAAACTGCATAATATTTTTTTTATTCCAGAAGTTAACATAATGAAAACAGAACACTGATGGGGGCTTTGGGAGGAGGAGGGGTGGGATGGAGGTAGTTAGGGAAAAGGGGGGATTGTTGGTGGTTTGTAAGACAGGAAGGGGATTGGCTGATGATGGTGTGTGTGATTAGGGCCTGTGTGATTAGGAGAGCCTAATGAATTACAATAGTTAATATAAAAATTTCGGATACAAGTACAAGTAGTAAGTTTTCCCAGGATAATATATACACACAGTTATACAGTCACTAAACAAACTATGAGAGGTTGGTTTATGGCAGGGGCAGACAAACTTTTTAGGGCGAGGGTGGCATTAGTAAGAAATGAAACATCAAGTGGCCGCACCTAACCAAAATTTTAGCCTACATTCAAGTATAAACATCCATTTTTAACATAAATTTATTAATTTTTAAAAAAGATATTACCACAAGCTTCCGTAGCCCGCAAAGAACTCCGTAGCGGGCCGCAGTTTGCCCACACCTAGTTTATGGTACTAAAGCCCTGATACACTGTCCAATGTAGTGCCACACAAAAACTTACAATTATGTTATTTTAAACAAAGGTTTTCTCTTTTTAAAAAAAAAAATATTTTTTTAAAAATCTGAAATAAACTTAAGATTAAAATTCTAAACTTAAACTAAAATAAAAGTAACCTCCAAAATTTTAATAGTAATTTTGTACAAAGAAAAAGTGAAGATGAAAATAAATTACTAATATTGTTAGTGGTTAAAACAGAACAAAATATTGTAAAAGATTTATAAAAATTATTTTTTAAAACATGAATTTGACTTTGGGAATCTGAAGGGTGCTCAAACAGTTAGGAAACCACTGCATAATGTCATAGACAACAACTGACTAATGTAACAGCATGATTCAATATTTGTGCACCACAAATTTGCACATCAACAAACTCATTTCAATTTCACACTGCATAAATGGAAAAACAGTAACACACTAAAAGTAATCAGTCTCACAAGAGTAAAAGTGCACACCACAGACTTGCACACCAATGTCTAATTTTGCTCTCTCAACCTGTTCCCACAACACCAGAGTTGAGACATCCAGGGGTTAGGGCCTGGTGCCCAGACAGTCAGACATCTTGAATGAATGAATAAACCTCTGTTAATATATATCACATAGAAAAATATTGCAGCTGACAGGGGCCTTAGTAGTGTTAGTAGCATTTGTGTATTTGACACTGGAGGAGAAAATGGTGGACCACCGTGTTCTCAGAAGCTTCCAGTTCTCAGAAGCTTCCAGTTCCGGCAAGCATTTCAAACTTGTTTATACTATTGTGTAGATCCTCACATATTTTAATCTTAGAGCCCTTCCCTCCCCCCTCCTAGAAATGGATGAGACTGAATTCTCATATTTTCCTTAAGAGTTCATTCTCCAGAAACACAAAGTGGTACAGCATCATTGATGTCAAGGTCATAACCAAATATTCCACAAGTTTTCCTTTCCTCCAGAATCGACACCATGTATTGTATCCAAATGATGACATGTGAAGGGGCTCCATCCACATGTGAGGAGAGATTGACCCCTAGTCTGTTTTGGCTGGGATTTCAACAACTGACCACACAAAGCTGTGGGGGCCTGGTTGCAATGGCAGATAACTTGACCAACTGGATAAAACCTTGACCAGCCGGATAAAACCTTGACCAGCCGGATAAAACCTTGACCAGCTGGATAAAACCTTGACCAGCCAGATAAAACCTTGACCAGCCAGATTAAACCAGACTGGCTCAGATCGTCTGGACAGAAACACCCACATCCTCCCAAACTTTTTCTTTTGCTGTTTGAAAATACTTTTGCATGTACTCATGTTTCCTTGGTGAGTTTCCAACCGACATTAACTTTGGCCTGAAGTGGATGTAGTGCCGGTCAGTCTTAAGAACACAAGGGAAGGAACAGAGAGGGGTCAGGATCAGTGTGTATCCTGGCATGAGTTGGGCCAAGTCTCTGATATGAAGGTCACTGACCGGACTCTGAGGTCGCCGACGGCTACTTGGTGATTTCTTCAACTGCGACCTTGTCTCTTGTTTTTTCTAAAATAGCTGTTACGTGTTCATACTATTGGGATCTGAGGATAGGAAGACAAACAACAAAAATTAATTAAAATCAAGTCATTTGACAACTTTATGAATTTCCTTGATGAGGGTTAAAAATAGAATAAATGTCTTAAATTAATCAATGAAGAGACAAAATCAAACTTCATACTAGGGTTAGATTCTGCCACACAGTACACTAGACTAGATATTATAGTAGGTTCACTCAGCTCTACACACAACAAACTGATCAAGAGCAAATGTGCTCGTTTGATGCCACAAAAGCAAACTAGGTCAAACGTGTTGAGTTAGCAATATTTTATTTAAGAAAATTAATGTGGATGCAATATTTTATAGTTAATTTTATATTCTTCCGCTTCACCATCAGTTAAATTCCTAAAAATAAGCAGTCCAAAATGATTTAAAAGTTATGTGAGGCCCTGCAACTGATTACCCACTAAACTTAACATGGGGTAGTGCATGCACACCTAGGGACTCTTGTAAAATGACCATAATCCCTGGCCTTAAGTCATTGATGTTAGTGATAGTGTTAGTGATAGTTACAATGAAAAAGCAGTGAGTAAAATGACATCATACTCACATCAGTGTTCACAAAACTAGAAGCAGGGTTAGGCAGTCGAGAGGGGGCGGAAGGGTGGGGTATAGAAAAGGTGGGGCTAGCATAGACACCTTGTTCCTGGTCAGAGAGCATCATGGGTATTCTGTGAACACCACCGCTGGTCGAGCCCAGCGTCCCGCTATTGTGGTGGAAGGGGAAAGTTGGGTAATAGGGTCTGTGATATGCTGGAACATCCATGTCTGTGAGGGTTAAGTGGGGAGGGGGAGGACGGGAGAGCAAGGGTAAAAAAAAAGTGGCTGTGTTATAAATATAGTGCAGACTAGCAATGTAATCATACAGTGCAAACTAGTAATGTTATCATATAGTGCAAACTAGTAATGTTATCATATAGTGCAAACTAGTAATGTTATCATATAGTGCAAACTAGCAATGTTACAAGATGAGGGTGAAAAAAAGCCAAAGCTGGTGGTGTAAAAATTAATATGATAATGAAAGCATATGACATCGGGTATGAAAACTGAGATGACATTGGGTATGATAACTGAGATGACAGTGGGGATGACAACTGAGATGACAGTGGGGATGACAACTCTAATGACACTGGGGATAGCAATAACAAGCCATGTGCAATACATAATTAAATAATTAAATAAGTGATAATAAAATGACATGTGAGTTTTCATGAAACTTAGCCCCAACAAGGTTACAATGTTGGTGCAAGGTAGTGGTAGGCTTTGCAGTGGACAATTTAATAATTTTGAACTGCTACATTTCTTACACAAATATTTGTGGGTTTTTTTTATTGCTCATTTAAGAAAATTATTGTTTACAAATTTACATTCATTAGGACTAATTAAAAAAATAATTTCAAAAGTTAAAAAAAAATTGTCACATTTTAAAATTTTAGTTGATTAAATTTTTATTTTAAAAATATTTACTAATGTGATAAAAATGTGATTATAAACTATATATTTTATATTTTTTTAGAGCAAATTTTGTGGGTGTTAACTCATAATGTGTTAAAAGCAGGATAATAAACGGCTAGCCTCTACTAACAAAGAGCTCCTAGATTGTACTTTCTTTAGCAACGAAATTACAGAAAATAAAAACTCTCCAGTACGTGAAAGAAGATGTATTCGACTTCTGGAAATGGTGGCGATTGGCTTAGCTTGTGTTTACGCACAGTTTCTTGGTAGCTTTTACATTGTTTTTTTTTTTTTGGAAGATGTGATTTTGCAATACCTTTTTGTAAAAATAATAGTAATTATCTACAGGTAAAAATAGTTTTAAACTCAAGACGGTCTTTTGGATACGTAAAATAACCATTCTTATCCTAAAAGATAAAAGTCAGTATGTGAATAATATTATAAAAAATTAATTTTCGGCAATTTAAGAAATTTCATAACTAGTTGATCACAATTTGGGAAATTCTTACGGGATTGAGGCGGAAGTTTTCCTAAAACCTTATAGCACGTTAAGAGTAAAAAGAGAAATTTGGCTGCAGTAGTAGAAGGATGAACAACGAGGGAAGCAAGTCTGTTTGTAAAGCTTAAAAATTGTTCTGTTACTGACCTCCCTCTTCTATCTCCAAATCCTGCATGCCGCCATCTTTTCGTTGTCCATATTTCCTTGCTGTGAACATACACAAAAATTAAACATTGAATGATGTGAATGAATTTCTGCTGAATTTTGCATGTCACTTTTCAACATTTAACCACAACCAGAGAAGCAAACAAAGCGAATCTAAAAAGTCAAGGGGAATTCAAAGCTGGGGATATGACTTTGCTTAATGATTATACAAATCAATACGACGAAGTCAAGGGAGATATGTTACTATAGACTTAAGATACTAAGGAGCAATCCATAAAATATCAAAGTAACATTTTTTAAATATTTTTTTTTACCGTTTCAACATAAAATATTTTGACCAATCCCAAGTTGACGTCATCTGTGACTGTGACAGTTCAAAGCAACATCAAATAAACTACAACAATTCATAAATACACACTTACTTTATGTATTGCCCTTAAAATTAGTTGGATTCATGATGGGTGGAAGGAGAATGATATAAATGGGATAAAAGATTGATGATTCTAGTTCACTGATTTATCCTAGGTGACTGATTTATCCTACGTGACTGATTTGTCCTAGATGACTGATTTGTGCTAGATGACTAATTTGTCCTAGATGACTGCTTTGTCTTCAATGACTGATTTATCCTAGGTGACTGATTTATCCTAAATGACTGATTTGTCCTAGATGACTGATTTGTGCTAGATGACTAATTTGTCCTAGATGACTGCTTTGTCTTCGATGACTGATTTATATGCTAGGTGACTGATTTGTCCTAGATGACTGATTTATCCTAGATGACTGATTTATCCTAGTTGACTGATTTGTCCCAGATGACTGATTTGTCTTTGATGACTGATTTATCCTGGGTGACTGATTTGTCCTAGATGACTGATTTGTCCTAGATGACTGATTTGTCTTCGATGACTGATTTATCCTAGGTGACTGATTTATCCTAAATGACTGATTTGTCCTTGATGACTGATTTGTCCTAGATGACTGATTTATCCTAGATGACAGATTTGTTCCAGATGACTAATTTGTTCTAGGTCACTGATTTATGTTAGATAACTGATGTGTCCTACAGAATTTTATAAATCATACTTTTTCCCCTACCTTGCTCCATGAGCTGTTTCTTGCGCTCAGACTTGGGGTAAGGTTTATGCACCACTGCGCTCATGTTGCTGTCAGTGCTGTATGGGCTGTGAGGTCGGGCTGGTGTCCTGTGCTTTCTGTATTTTTTGTTGTTGCCTGGTTGGTCGGAAAGGGAAAGGAAACAAATGGTTAAAGTTAGAGCAAAACAAATGATGAGACCAAGACAGACAACCAGACCAAGACAGACAATGAGACTAGGAAAATGAGACCAAGACAGACAATGAGACTAGGAAAATGAGACCAAGACAGACAATGAGACTAGGAAAATGAGACCAAGACACACAATGAGACCAAGGCACACAATGAGACCAAGACATACAATGAGACCAAGGCACACAATGAGACCAAGACATACAATGAGACCAAGACACACAATGAGACCAAGACATACAATGAGACCAAGGCATACAATGAGACCAAGACACACAATGAGACCAAGACATACAATGAGACCAAGGCACACAATGAGACCAAGGCACACAATGAGACCAAGACATACAATGAGACCAAGGCACACAATGAGACCAAGGCATACAATGAGACCAAGGCATACAATGAGACCAAGGCATACAATGAGACCAAGGCATACAATGAGACCAAGACACACAATGAGACCAAGACATACAATGAGACTAAGACAGACAATGAGACCAAGACATACAATGAGACCAAG
>MUZC01002511.1:1107160-1119281 GCA_002072015.1 Radix auricularia
CACACAATGAGACCAAGACACACAATGAGATGAGACCAAGGCATACAATGAGACCAAGGCATACAATGAGACCAAGGCATACAATGAGACCAAGACACACAATGAGACCAAGACACACAATGAGACCAAGTCATACAATGAGACCAAGGCATACAATGAGACCAAGTCATACAATGAGACCAAGGCATACAATGAGACCAAGACATACAATGAGACCAAGGCATACAATGAGACCAAGGCACACAATGAGACCAAGACATACAATGAGACCAAGACATACAATGAGACCAAGACACACAATGAGACCAAGACATACAATGAGACCAAGGCATACAATGAGACCAAGGCATACAATGAGACCAAGGTGTCATTTTATAATTCAAACCTAACACAAAGTGTCATTTTATTATTAAAAAATATAACTATAACATTTATTTGAGTTTACACAAATAGGGAAAAAAAAAGAATTAAAAAAATAACATCTGAACAATTAGACCACAAACAAACTCGGAAACAGTGAAGGTCAAATAAATGAATGTGAAGGTTAAGCAGTCAGTGAGAAGGGGTCTAATAAAATAAAATGTGTCCAGTTTGAAGCAGGTGTGTAAATAACTTAAAAAATTACCCATCATGTACAGAACACTGTGAGACAACAAGGGAGTAAGTAATCTGACCAAAAAAAGTTTTGTCCTTTTTTTGTTACTTGGCCTACTTACTGTTCTTGGGATCTGTGACCGTGGTCCCTACCACCGTCATGCCCGACAGCTCTGCGGCTCTTGCCACGGCCGAGGCGAAGTCTGTGTCTGCCAAAAAGGAAGAATCGGTTGAGCTAGTGTTATCGTCGTCGTCGTAGCGAGCGCGGACGTTGGCGTCACTCTCATCGTGACTGATCTCATCCGAGTCTGTTTGGCTAGGCCATCCAGTCAGCATTGAGCCTGTGGTGAGGGCGGGGGAGTGAAGGAGACGAGGCGACAAGGAGGAAGAGGTTGATGAAAGGAATGGTCAGAGGTGGAGCATCNGGGGGGGGTGATGAGCCATAATTTTTTGTTAAAATTATTCAATAATAATTTATTTCTTTTAAATGAAGGGTCTTTTTTTTTTCTTTTTTTTAAAAATGAGTTTAGTTTTAATAGACTTTATACGCTGAAAGTTATTAGGACATATCACAGTATCACAGGTGAGTTAAGTTTGCGAAAGAAGACAATTCTTTTTTACAACCGGAGAATATTGAAAGGTTACCAGATAATTCTCTAGAGATTACTAACATTATTTGTCTAAGTAAAGGTGATATAGAGTGTTTCAAAGTCAGCACATCATGATTGTGATTGTTATTTCAGTTAATATGTAAATCATGATTGTGATTGTTATTTCAGTTAATATGTAAATCATGATTGTGATTGTTATTTCAGTTAATATGTAAATCGTGATTATGATTGTTATTTTAGTGAATATGTAAATCAATCTTTAGTTTTTCTACCATTGACATAATGTGTTGTTGTTTTTTTACATAAAGTATAAAGAATGTAAAAAATATTTATGCATTACATTCTACTCTCAACTACTAGTATTGTATTAACTTTTTCTTATTATTTCTAAACATCTATTAGAAACACTAAAACTGACTAAGCTGCACAATAAGGAAATTTGTGGTTTGAAATAAATTTTGGCATTCAAACAAATATGTGCATTGAATGTGTAAATAAGTACGTACATGCTCGGAGTTGCTAAAAAACTAAAGATCTCTAGACTCTGGTTAGTACGAAGCTCAGATTTATTTTGTTAAGATTTCGTATTTGTTGCTTCTTATAGAGCTATTAGAAGCGACTAAACTCAATTGGCATTCAGTAATTTTTAAAAAAAAATACTTCTAAAAAATTTATTACAAGAAAGTTAGTGCAATAGTTGATTTGTTAGAAAAAGCTGACAGGGAAATAACTGCAGAGCAAGGGAAGTAAATGGGATTTTAAAAATAAAAAGCTAAGCATTTATTCAGGGGAAGGAATCAAATAAATTCTTTAATTACATGCTGGATGGACAAGGGTTACTGCCCATACCCAAAGATGCGAATAGAGTGAAAGAGATAGTGATGAAAATGAAAAAGCCTGTAGAGAAAGAGTGAGTGGCAGAGTGAAGAGAAAGACGGGAGGCAGTGTGAAGAGAAAGACGGGAGGCAGTGAAATTAATTCACCAGAGGCTCCATGCTGACTTCACAGACTTGAAAAAAAAATCATATCACTAGCAAAGTCAAGTAATTTACAACAGATTTCTGAGTCAATCTCTACAACATCTTGTGGCAAAAATTTTGGGGGGATTAAACACTTGGTTTATGACATGAAGAAACCAAATATACCGAAATGAAATCAACCGAAATCATATTTACAATTAATTTACAACATAAGCTCTTGTGAGTTGTCTGCTCTTGCATAAGTAATTACATAAAGCGGGATATGTAAATATTTTTCTTAATACAATAAATAACATTAAAAAAAATAATAGTAATAGTAGCCACTGATGGGGAAAAGCCATTTGATTAGTGCAAGGAAAAAAAATTGATTTAAAATAAACCTGAAGTAAATTTGGTGCCGTTAAAGTATGACAATAATATGTTGATATAGGCATGCAGTAGGATCATTAAGAAAAAAAAAAACATGTTTGTACACTAATAAAGGGCCAAACTGGCACACTACCTGACAGGCTTCCGTCACCATTGACGCTGGAATCTGGCGTGTGACAGTCTGTGGCCCTGTGAACGTCCATGTCAGATTCACCCGCATAATCGGGAACTCCCTCGGAGGTAGGGGAGTCGGGCCTGTAAGATTTCATGGAACAAGTTGTGACATATTTACAAATGTCAACTCTACGTACAAATGTCAACATACATACAAATGTCAAGTCTACATACAAATGTCAACATATGTACAAATGTTAACATATGTACAAATGTCAACTCTACATACAAATGTCAACATACATACAAATGTCAAAGTCTATGTACAAATGTCAACTCTATGTACAAATGTCAACATACATACAAATGTCAACTCTATGTATGTATATTTTTTATAGCATATACTTGAATTGGTTGTGGAGGTGGCTTGGTCATACTTTAAGAAAACCTTCTTCTAATACAACAAGGCAAGCCCTGAAATGGAACCCCCAGGGTAAGTGGAAAAAAGGCCGTCCAAGAAACACTTGGCGCCGAGAATTGTAGGCAGGCATCAAGAGAATTGGCCACGAATGGAAGTTCCTGAAGAAACTGGCCCAGGATATAGAGATGCCTGGAGGTCTCTCGTAGGTTATATGCCCTTGTAGGAATCGCAGACGCGGACGATAATTGGTGGATGCCCCTCGTGGATGAGAAGGCTCATATATATATATATATATATATATATATTTTTTTTTTTATATACTTGAATTATGATCTGTTTTCTCATAACGCAAGGTTCATATTTTTCATATTCATAGGTTTATAAAGATTTCATCATTTGACATTTCAAAATGGGAAAAATTGTTTATATATTTGAAATGTCTGTAGAGCTTGCACATGCAACTCCTCCTAAACCACATTATTTAGAGGGTTCAGGTTTTTTGTAAATATGCTAAGGAGGTACGAAGGATGTGCAACCGCTACAAAAAAAAAAAAAAAAAAAAAAAAAAAAAAGGTTTACTGGATTTCCTGGAAAATCAAAAAAACATGAAAAATATCAGTACTTTGTCAATAATTGTTCGCCAACCATAACATCTATTGGGTTAAAACAAACGCCAAACAATAGCTAATAATATTTAGAACAACTTTGGAGAAGGAATTTTTAAAAACTCTTTTCTTCCACTCCTGTAATTTTAGCAACAATTTGTAGATAGCAATTGTTTTGTTTGGTTTCACAATTATTGATTTGAAATGACTTAATGTAATCTAGAATGATAGTAAATGGGGTTTTCCCGCTTTGTGAATGCTAATGTTAGATTGTTGCGCAGTGCGCATTATATTGACACATTCTTGGTGTGATGTAGATGAGGGGATATGATGTCATATTATGTTGAGTTTCAGAATTACTGATTTGAAATGACTTTTCATATAATCTAGAATGATTTCCATTGAATTCTTTATTGGAAATCGCTTTAAATACTTATTTAAAGTTACAATGTAATAAATCCCAAGACAGAACTAGTTTCAAATCAGCTCACCTTCTATTGTACCCTCCCTGCATACATTGACCGGCAAGACTGGGCAGTGAAGACTGGCAGGCTCTGTCCATCAGTGGTCCTTCGTGTCCAGGCGGATACATGCGACCTTGGAGCTGCTCAATGTCGCTTGAGTTCCGCTGATCGCTGGTCTCCATGGGGGGTATCCTGTAGCCGTGCAGGGCCGCTGGTGGGTAGGGGTAGTTGGGGTTGTAGGGGCACTGCCCGACCGCCGTCTGGGTGAAGGAAGTTGACACCCCAACCTGGGAGTAGCCCCCCACCTGAGGGTACATCCCGGCCCTCTGGTCGCCGCCCATGTCCCCGACGCAAGGGGGCCTCTGGTTAACAGTCAAAAAAGCGTCCGGGTGCATGGGGTGGTGGTGGTGAGCGTGGGGGTTGTAGGAGGACGACGAAGACGAGGAGGAGGGTTGCAGCTGCTGCCCCGATGACTGCGGTATGCTGCTGCCACAGTTGTGACATGACCTTGGCGACTGGCACCTGTGCTTGAGGGAGTCGGGACCCTGTCCCCTCATGGTGTTGAGCGGTTTTGGCGAGTACGGCCGGTCAGAGTTGTAGTTGCTCCCCCCGCTCCCGCCCCCTGCACTGCCGCCGCTCCCATCCTGGTACCCTGCTACGTCGCCGTGGTAACGGGCGTGGGCAGAGCCAGGGTGGGCGGGGTACTCCATGTCGGAGTAAGGTATGTTGGCCCTCATCTGGGGCACCATGCGGTCGTGCGGGACAGGGCATGAGCAGGCCGAGATTTTCGAGACGGGCGAAATGGGGCTGCGGTTGTCCAAGAACCGGGTCTCCGCCATATTGCTGTTGTTGTTGTGTCGGTGGAGGGAGCAGTCTCCGCCGTGATCCACCGGGGATCCCATCTCACTGGGCGGTGGATGCTCCGGAGGAGGGGGTAGCAACTCTGCCCAGTTGACAATGGGTTGTTTCCCTTGCCCACAACTGCTGCAGCCCCCGCCGCTTAATTTTGTGTACTTATTCTGGCTCCTTTTCACGGGCATTCCATTTTCATCTGTAAATGTATATTTTTAAGAACAGTTTTATAAATCATCAAGAGCTATTTATTCAAAACATCTGTGCTGATTTTTATTAAACAGTGTAATTGGTGTAATTGAAACTAAATTAATGGCTATAGGTATTTATTTTTGATGAGTCGGTTGGACTGACCTGTGGTCAAGCTGCCACTATCACTGCCTGGACTGATCATTCCTTCACAGTGGTCATGGAGACACCCTGCTGCTGTTGGGGAGACAAACCAGATACCAGTCACATTAGATGAACAGTTGTTACAACCAGTCAGATGAGATCAACAGTTGTTACAATCAAACAAAATGGGGGTGAGACTGCAATCAGGCTTATAAATTATTAGTAAATGGAAAATGGGTAAACAGGGTATGAGTTAGCTTTCATTGTCCCTTTGGATTTCAAAGCAGCTAAGTTTTTATCTTCCATTTCTTTATATTTGTTTCATTTGTGTGTTGTTTGTTCGTTGATGAAGGCTCTTTGCCAAAATGTTTGCGGTTTTGTTAAACTCATACCCTGTTTACCTATTTTCCATGTTACAACCAATCAGATTAGATGAACATTAGTTTGTTACGAACAAATCATTAGATGAACAATAGTTGTTATGAACCAATCTTTAGATGAACATTAGTTTGTTACGAACAAATCATTAGATAAACATTGGTTGTTACGAACAAATCATTAGATGATTATTAGTTTCTACGAACCAATCATTAGATAAACAATAGTTGTTACAAACCAATAATTAGATGAACAATAGTTGTTACGAACCAATCAGATTAGATAAATAATAGTTGTTACTTTGTGTGCTTTTTGCTGTTGTCTAAACAAAATCCTACATGTTTCTTTCAATATATATATATATTAGGACTGGCAACGATTAATTCAAATTTAATCATTAACTTTTGAAAAATTAAAGATTAATTTCATGAATTAATCTTTAATTTTGATTGAAGCCAAACATCTCAAAGGAAGTAACAAAAACAGGTAATTGACATTTTTTGGTTTTATTGAGTTATTTCCCATGTCTTAAAGACATAGAAAAAAATATTTTGAACTTTTTTAACTGCTATGGACTGTTCTACTATGTTCCTAAGGGGCACACATACTGTGATCTGGATTATTATATTGTTTATTAATTATTTTTTAATAAATAGAAACAAAATAAATAAATATTTTCTTAAATTTTAATAGACTTTTTATCAATTAAAATTACTTTAATCGATATACAATCAATAAAATTTTAAACGATTAATCAAGAAATTAAGCGTTAATTTCCGCAACCCTACATATGTATATTAGTTCTTTTTAAGTGGAATAATTAACAAACTACATGATTGCTGACAACATTATTGGAGTCCAAGAACATTATTCGAGTCCAAGAACATTATTGGAGTCCAAGAACATTATTGGAGGCCAAGAACATTATTGGAGGCCAAGAACATTATTGGAGGCCAAGAACATTATTGGAGGCCAAGAACAATATTGGAGTCCAAGAACATTGTTGGAGTCCAAGAACATTATTGGAAGCCAAGAACATTATTGGATAAAACAGCAAGCAGGTAAATAGTTGTTTTTTTTAAAAGTTACAATAGGTGTTAATGAATAGATATGGTCAAGTATGTAGACAAACTATTTAAGGTGTTTACAGAAAGCTTCCAGCCAACTACACTGGGTTAGCGTGTTACTGGGTTAGTGTGTTAGTGTGTAAGCTGCGTCAAGCATACCATAGGAGTAGTGACCTGTGTTGGGTCGGGAGTTGTCCGTGTTGGAGTCGCTGGACCTCATGTCCGGCTTTTGGCAGCTGTCTCCAGACCCGCTGGCGCTGGAGTGGACGTAGGCGTGGTTAATGGGCCTGAACCCCGAGTCCGCTGCCTGTGGGTGGGACAAGATACAAGGGGAGGTTAAGTGGGGGCAAGATACAAGGGGAGGTAAGAAGTGATCAACAATTGGTGATAAAGCTCATTTTTACACAAAAAATTTTTTTTTCACTTTAATAAAATATATAGCAATTCTTAAACAAGGGTTTTCGCTTACACTACTCTGGCTGGGCCGGGACATGGAATTGCCTCCCTTGTTTATCAGCGTGGTCGTGGCGTAAGGGGCCACCGACGAGGGCTGGGGCGGCCCGGGCCTCTGATAGAATGTCTTCATCTGGGGCATGGATGTGGCGGCACTGTACACCTGACTGCCGCCGTCCATCCCGTCCTTGTGGCCGCACTCAAGCAGGCTGGCCAGGTCGGACTGCAGGCCGCCATATGCCGCTGAAACACCACAGAAATCTGTTGTTTTTTTTTTTTTCATATTTGTTTTCAGTTCTCTCCCCTCTACATTCATTTCACAATCTCCTTCTGACTGGCAGGCGGATTTTAGTTTTCCTTTTAAAAGATCCTTAAAGTACTGAAGCGATATATCCGACTATACAGATGAAAAGAACTAAAAACTTGATAATTGATAATTTGCCACCAGAACAAGATCTCAAGATTCCAATCAATAAAATTCCTGCGCTGCTATCTGGCTAATTGGTCACGGGTGGATGAATTTATTTAATTTTTTTTAAAAAGTACTTTTGGCGAATTAAAACTGTAGCTGAAGCAATTAACAAGGATTACGAAACCTGTCAATCAATAGGGGGAGTGTCTACCTATTACTGGTGTACTCCCCCCTCCCCAACCCACAGTTTATCATTTCCAAGGAAATCGTTGCTGAAGTGACTTTGAGTTTGCACTCTTCATTAGTAGTTACGGTTGTAGTGAATGGATTGCTCCCCTTTAATTTGCTTTTTATTTCCCCTGACACTGGAGATGACATTTTGGAAAGGTGGGTTTTTTAATAAAAATGTATTAATTAAGTAAATTGTCATTTGTTGTTGACATGCAAGACTCTGTATAGGGTTAGTGGTTTAAAGTTTTCTAGCTTGTTAATCAAAGCATTAATTGGGTGTCTAGCTATGGTGGCTAGTAGGCAGGGACAAAAAAAGATGAGTGACTAATATGTGAGGAGGTCAGGGGGTTAAGACTACTACATTTAAACCAGTGGTATCTTCAAGGGAGGGGCAGCAACAAAAATATCCCCCCTTAAAATCCCAAATTTTTGTTGTTTTTTTTTAAATTTATATCCTATCATAATATAAATAACTGCAATAGAAATGTTGGTCTCTCCACGTAAATAACACCAACATTTCTTTGTCCTTTACAAATATATGCCCCCCCAACCATGTCCAGTACTTAACATCCACTGATAAAAGGTCCCCAACCATGTCCAGTACTTAACATCCACTGATAAAAGGTCCCCAACCATGTCCAGTACTTAACATCCACTGAAAAAATTACTGTAGAAATACCTCACTCACTAACTTCAATGGATAGTTATACATTTAACATGGTTCAAAGACAGAAAGGATGGCTCCCAGGCAGGGAAGATGGCTCCTTGTTAAAGAAGATGGCTCACACACATATGGATAGATTGCTAACAAACATGTATAGGTGGCAAAGGGACATGGATAGATGGCTCACAGACAGAAATGGATAGATGGCTCACAGACATGGACAGATGGCTCAAAGACATGGATAGATGGCTCACAGACAGACATGGATGGATGGCTCTCAGACAGATATGGATAGTTGGCTCACATACAGATATGGATAGGTGGCTCAGAGACATGGATATCTGACAGACTACGAGTCAACTCACTGTGTATGTTCCCATCCTTCTGCGAGTAAATGACGTCATCACGCGTCATGACACTGCCAGCCCTCGCCGACTCGTCAGATTTGTGCACCGGTACAGCTGCATGGATTACAAGGGATTCACTCGTTCATTAAACTTAACGCCTCAGTCTCTCTATATCCTATTTCATTTCTTTTTTCCCCCGTGTATTTTACTTTATCAATATATTACATTGAAGCTGATTTTTTTCATTGAAAAAAAGAGGGGGCTGGGTGGGTCTAGATATGTTTTCTATAGTTTCATCGATTAATTGTTTCAGATGAAGTCAAATGTTTTCATGCCTATATTCATAATTTTATGCATATATTATCTTTCTTTATAAGCCAATCCTTGTAGAAAGTTGACAGTTTATTGTATACAACACTGACACCCAAATCTCCGCTCCCCCCTCCGACCCCACCCCTAACTCCGAACAGCCAGAGTTTCCAGGACAGGCTGTTGCCAATTAAGATTCCATCCCAACAGAGACTGTAACATTATTCCTGCAGTCATTAGCTCTTGTCATTCCAACCATTCGCAGCAGCTGTCACCACCTCACTCCATTACAGACTCTAGATTCACTCCAGCTATCATCACCTCACTCCAGCTATCACCACCTCACACCAGCTATCACCACCTCGCACCAGCTATCACCACCTCACTCCAGCTATCACCACCTCATTCCCTTATATACTCTACATTCACACCAGCTATCACCACCTCACACCAGCTGTCACCACCTCACACCAGCTGTCACAACCTCACACCAGCTGTCACCACCTCACTCCAGCTATCACCATCTCACTCCATTACAGACTCTATGCGAATGTGCCTTGATGTTCCCAACCCCTCCACATTTGCCAACCCGCGCAACCCCCCATCCAACCACTCACCGCAACCCCTGTCCAACCACTCTCCGCAACCCCCGTCCAACCACTCTCCGCAACCCCCGTCCAACCACTCACCGCAACCCCCGTCCAACCATTCACCGCAACCCCCGTCCAACCACTCACCGCTGTACATCCCGTTCTGTGCCATCTTCTTCTTGTTCCTCCTCCTCCTCCTGCACAGCCAGATGGTGAAGCCGCAGAAGGCCAGCCACACAGTGCCCCCTATGGTCCCCACCAACATCCAGATGAACCACGGCTCAGTCACAATGTTGGGCTGCTCCGGGCCTGGAAACAATGGCAAGATATACAGGTTACAGTTGACAGGTGGTGACAGGTTATAGGTGACAGGTGGTGACAGGTGGTGACAGGTTATAGGTGACAGGTGGTGACAGGTTATAGGTGACAGGTGGTGACAGGTTATAGGTGACAGTTTATAGGTGACAGGTGGTGACAGTTTATAGGTGACCGGTGGGGACAGGTTATAGATGACAGGTGGTGATAGTTTATAGATGTCCGATTGCTAGTTTATAGATGACCAGTAGCCACAGTTTATAGATGACCAGTAGCCACAGTTTATAGATGACCAGTAGCCACAGTTTATAGATGACCGACCAGTAGCCACAGTTTATGACCAGTGGTTGCATTTTATAGATGACAGGACGAGGTCACACCACAATCAGGTGGATATCAAAGTTAGTAATTATTTAACTAAGATAAAAGAGGAGTAGGAGAATATATTTGATGAGTTACATTAATAATAATTAATTAATAATAATAATTGCCCGAGCAATGTTCTGAACAGCCTGGGAAATTTCCTCTGAACAGCCCGGGCAATGTTCTGAACAGCCTGAGCAATGTTCTCAACAGCCAGAGCAATGTTCTCAACAGCCAGAGCAATGTTCTGAACAGCCTGAGCAATGTTCTCAACAGCCAGAGCAATGTTCTCAACAGCCAGAGCAATGTTTGAACAGCCAGAGCAATGTTTGAACAGCCAGAGCAATGTTCTCAACAGCCAGAGCAATGTTCTGAACAGCCTGAGCAATGTTTTAAGCAGCCAGAGCAATGTTCTCAACAGCCAGAGCAATGTTCTCAACAGCCAGAGCAATGTTCTCAACAGCCAGAGCAATGTTCTCAACAGCCAGAGCAATGTTCTCAACAGCCAGAGCAATGTTTGAACAGCCAGAGCAATGTTCTCAACAGCCTGGGCAATGTTTTAAACAGCCAAAGCAATGTTCTCAACAGCCAGAGCAATGTTCTCAACAGCCAGAGCAATGTTCTCAACAACCAGAGAAATGTTCTCAACAGCCAGAGCAATGTTCTCAACAGCCAGAGCAATGTTCTCAACAGCCAGAGCAATGTTCTCAACAGCCGGAGCAATGTTCTCAACAGTCGGAGCAATGTTCTCAACAGCCGGAGCAATGTTCTGAACAGCCGGAGCAATGTTCTGAACAGCCGGAGCAATGTTCTCAACAGTCGGAGCAATGTTCTCAACAGCCGGAGCAATGTTCTGAACAGCCGGAGCAATGTTCTCAACAGCCGGAGCAATGTTCTCAACAGTCGGAGCAATGTTCTCAACAGCCGGAGCAATGTTCTGAACAGCCGGAGCAATGTTTGAACAAGCCTCTCAGACTCTCATCATCGCCCGTTTCTTTCAGCCACACATGCGCGCGCACTCACGCAGTATTGATATCTGGATGGCAAGTCCAATTATCTTTTCATCATACGCTATCATCCAAATCGTTCGTAGCTCATTAAAGTCTTGAACGGGGGATTACCGCTAAGGGCACTATTTTCGGAATGCATGTCGGGGCCATTACCAGAACGAGGCAAATCGACGCGCGCCGGCACAGCTTAGCCGTGGAGGATGACAGCCTCGTTTTCGATGACGGCCGAGGAACCTGTGACGTTCTTTGTGCAAAATAGAGATTTAAAAAATACAAACAACTTTTTTAATGGTTTGGAAAAATGGGCGTTGGGGGGTGTGGTAAAATACATCGTGATCATTCTTTATCCCACAGAGAAAGTCAGGATCAATCGCGTCCCCCCCCCCACTGCATATCTCTATCTACAGTACCACATCCGTGTAAGAGTTTGAGGAACCGTGATTCTACCAACACTGTTATACACACCCGACTTCAGCGACGTCATGTTCAACATGCTCCCCACCCAACTTCGCCGCCCATACCTTCACCACCACATCGATCTGCCAATGACCTTTGCCGCTGCAGCCATGACGAGAACAGACTGCGCCACATGTGGTTAATGGTAGCCACTGCGCCCCCCCACCCACCCCCAACACCAGG
>MUZC01002511.1:1144154-1160729 GCA_002072015.1 Radix auricularia
AGCCACACATTGGGTATTCCCCCTAAGCCACACATCGGGTATCCCCCCCCAACTTACTTTGCACAGAGAGCCTCCCTACAGCCTCCACCGTCCCGGCGCTGTTTTCTGCCACACAAACATACACACCGTCATCCACAACTTGAACCTTCTCTATCCTCAAGGTGCCGTCGTCCAGCTGTCTGGCCCTGGGAGGACATTGGTCAAGATAAAGGTTTATTTCCTGGTTGGACGGCGTGTGCCACTTATCTTCTGGTCACCAGGACAGCACAGTGACAAGAACACACGGTGACAAGAACACACAGTGAGAAGAACAGACAGTGACAAGAACACACAGTGACAAGAACACACAGTGAGAAGAACAGACAGTGACAAGAACACACAGTGACAAGAACACTCAGTGACAAGAACACTCAGTGACAAGAACACACGGTGACAAGAACACACGGTGACAAGAACACACAGTGAGAAGAACAGACAGTGACAAGAACACACAGTGACAAGAACATACAGTGAAAAGAACACACAGTGACAAGAACACACAGTGAGAAGAACAGACAGTGACAAGAACAGACAGTGACAAGAACAGACAGTGACAAGAACACACATTGACAAGAACATTCAGTGACAAGAACACTCAGTGACAAGAACACACAGTGACAAGAACAGACAGTGACAAGAACACACGGTGACAAGAACACACGGTGACAAGAACACACAGTGACAAGAACAGACAGTGACAAGAACACACAGTTACAAGAACACACAATCACAAGAACAGACAGTGACAAGAACAGACAGTAACAAAAACACACAGTGACAAGAACACACAGTGACAAGAACATACAGTAACCAGAACAGCACAGTGACAAGAACACACAATGACAAGAGCACATAGTGACAAGAACAGACAGTGACAAGAACACACAGTGACAAGAACACTTAGTGACAAGAACACACAGTGACAACAACAGACAGTGACAAGAACACACAGTGACAAGAACACACAGTGACATAAACAGACAGTGACAAGAATGCAGGGTAACTACTATCTACGAAATAAGTAGTTCAAACTAGGGCTGTGTAAATTAATGATTAATTTGAGCAATAAATCATTTTAAAAATTTAATCAATTAAAATTAATTTGATTGATTAAAATTTAAGAAAAATGTTTCTATTTTTTTTCTCTCCATTTTATTGATAATTTATATTTTATGTTACTAACATACTTTTTCCTCGTTTTATTACATTTATTTAGACATGGATATGTAAACAAAAAGGTTTTTCTTCCTCATTTCGTGCATGGCAGAACGAATTTGCTGTGTTAGGTCTAAAAAATTTGGGAGCCATGGAATTACCGCGACTTAGCCGATTTAGTGAAATATTGAATCGTGAAATAGTGAATCTCAACTTAACGGGATCTATATATGCGTTAGTAAAATAGAATTAATCGAAATTAATCGATTAATTTTTCCCGATTAATCGAACATCTAAAAAAATCAGTACCAGCCCTAGTTCAAAAACATCTGCATCCAGTCCAAGTCACGCAAGGGAGATCATTATTACTATCTCAGACATTGAGGCAAGGGAGATTATAGATCAAAATATTCCATGACATTCCAGTTCTTTGATGTAGAACAACAAAAAAAGTTCCATAAGAAAACTTAACTCGTACTGGGGCGGTAAAAACAACACGTATTGGCAACATAATAAAAAGTGTACTCACTCTAAAACTAGGTTATCTCAAAATAGTACAGCTATAGTCTCTAAACTAGGTTATCTGAAAATAGTAAAGCTATAGTCTCTAAACTAGGTTATCTGAAAATGGGTAGGCTATGGTCTCTAAACTAGGTTATCTGAAAATGGGTAGGCTATGGTCTCTAAACTAGGTTATCTGAAAATAGTAAAGCTATAGTCTCTAAACTAGGTTATCTGAAAATAGTAAAGCTATAGTCTCTAAACTAGGTTATCATGAAATTGCAAAACTTTACTCTCTAAACTAGGTTGTCTCAAAATAGTAGAACATACTCTCTAAAACTAGATTATCTCAAAATAGTAAAACTATACTCTGTAAACTATATGTAGGTAGGTTATTTCAAGATAGAAGAACTATAATCTCTAAACTAGGTTATCTCGACATAGTAAAAATATCTATCTAAACAACATAATTGCATAGTATAAGAACCAAACTCTCTAATCAAGGTTATCTGAAACAATTTTTGTAGAGTGTTTAGGAGGTGGGGCTGGACCTTACTAATGCTATGAGGTGAGGACCACTACACTAAAAAAAAAACCCACTTAACTTTGAATCATTTATTTGGATGAAACCTCACAGAAGTGTCTAAATGGCATCACGCGACATTTTTATCTAAATCCTACTTTCTATTTGCTTCAACACTCAGCCAATACGTGAAGAGCAACAACAAAAAACGAGCAGGTAATCTGACGCCGCAAACCGCACAACAGGTAATTCTAAGATTGACCACGGCACAGCAGGTAAAAAATGATATTAAATTTGTTTGTGTAATATTCTTTTTATTCGTGTTTTTTTTTAAAGGAGATATGCTATGCATGTGTGTGGTTTTAAAAACTGAACCGATTCTTAAACAGCGCGAATTGATTTCATGACGTTTGTCGAGATACGAGAGGATTTGATTACCTGGAGATGTTGAGATATGGTGCCGAGAATGGCAGTGGTTCTCACGCTAAAAACGGGTGTGAGGCATTGCAAATACTAACGTGTTTTTTTGTTGTTTTTTTTTGCTGGTGTTTCTCATAGATATGGCCCCTTAATGTTGCCGCTTGGCTAGAACATATAGAACATATAGTACATATGGATCATATAGAACATATAGAACATATAGAACATATAGTACATATGGATCATATAGAACATATAGAACATATAGAACATATAGTACATATAGTACATATGGATCATATAGAACATATAGTACATATAGAACATATAGTACTTATAGAACATATAGTACATATGGATCATATAGAACATATAGAAAATATAGTACATATAGAACATATAGGACATATAGAACATATAGAACATATAGTACATATAGAACATATAGTACTTATAGAACATATAGTACATATGTGATTCACTTATTATTTGTGCACGAGTTTAGAGCTGCTATACACAACTATTTTTTGTAGGGTAGCTAACTAACATAAAACACATGCTCTCCCCCCACCAATCTCCTCCTGACGTTGTCTATAATGGCACATATAACAGCTTGTCTCCGCTGTTACATTCCTCCAATAGTTATCTAACATCTTGTGTAGACATACCTTTTTTTTTTTTTTTACCTCGCTACCTTTCGTGATGCCAACCAACGGTTCTGTCATCTGTTAAGTACCTGTGCCATTTTTTTTATGTGCCCGATCAGGGGAAAATAATGAAATATTTCAAAACATAATACGCATCAGAGATGGGACACTTTCGCTTTCGGGGCCGCTCACCTTCCAAATGGAATCCTTCCTTCCTCTCTCTTCCACTGAATGGTCGGGGCCGGGTCCCCCGACGATCGACATTTGAGCTCGACAGTGTCGTCGACATTTGCCTGAATGTCATCGGGCATCTCGCGGAATGTGGGCTTCTCTGTGTAAACAAAGCAAAGCGGGTCAGGTTAGGTAATCGGGAGGCAAAGACCCGGGCCCCCGGGGCTGCGGGACCCGCTGATCGGTCTCTAATAGGTGTAAGAAATGATTCAGCGGCGTGTTCGGCAGGAGGTGAGGTCTTCAAGGTGGGTGAAGACGGGAGGGGGGGTCGATGAAGGTAATATAAGATATAATAATAATAATAATTGTATTAATCATAATAGTAATAAAATAATACTAGCAATGACGCTATCATTAATAATAAAATGTGATAAAATGATATCAGTGGTTTTAAACATAATAATAATAATCGTAATAATAATTTAATAATATTGTAGTATCCCATGCAAGCAGCTTTACCTAAAAATAGTAACACACAAAAGTATAAATTCATTCAATGTCAAACAATAAAAAAATATAATTAAATTTTAAGAAAAACATATGTCCCTTTACGGTGCATATGAGCTACAATAGGTAAAGTAAAGTTGTCCAGTCTGTTATGACCAGTCTGTTATGTCCAGTCTGTGATGTCCAGTCTGTTATGTCCAGTCTGTTATGTCCAGTCTGTGATGTCCAGTCTGTTATGTCCAGTCTGTTATGTCCAGTCTGTTATGTCCAGTCTGTTATGTCCAGTCTGTTATGTCCAGTCTGTTATGTCCAGTCTGTTTGTTCGTTTTGATAATTCAGTACAATCCACGTTCACCAAGCTGTGTGTTGGGTAAAATGTGTGTGTTTTCGTGTGTGTGTGATTGCGTGTGTAATTGTGTTTGTGTGTAATTGTGTTTGTGTGTGAGTGGGGGGGGGGTAATTTAATCATCGGCGGAGCACTTCCTCCAACATGAAACCACAAGAAACTGGGGGGGGGGGGTGCCCGTTTTCTTTTTCAAATGACCAAGGCCTTACACAACGTGGTGTGAACTGGTCAACGCGAAGCTTTATTCGAACGCCTATTATACATAACCAACTAGAAGATGGACCCACGTCCTAAACCGATCTCCAACAACTATGGGATAGATATCAGTGGCCCCCATTTCGTTCCCTAAGACCCAAAATCCCAAAATCACACAGCATATGTCGAACATACGCAGTAAACATTAACATATGTTCAATGGTGTTGTGTGGGATACTGGGACAGTGAGAAAGGGATTTGGAGGGGAGGGGGGACGCACGCACACCCACACACACTCACAGGTATGAGGGGCGCACGCACAGCCACACACACACTCACAGGTATGAGACTGTCGTGGTTTAAGTTAAAGGTAAGCAGGCTGATCTGATTGTCGGCAAATTTGGGAGGTGAGAAGTCAACTGGTGTGTAAATAGCACTTCACCCGTGAGTACAGTCATCTGGTGTGTAAATAGCACTTCGCTCATGAGAACAGTCAACTGGTGTGTAAATAGCACTTTGCATGTGAGAACAGTCAACTGATGTGTAAATAGTACTTCACCCATGTGAACAGTCAATTGGTGTGTAAATAGCACTTCGCTCATGAGAACAGTCAACTGATGTGTAAATAGTACTTCACCCATGTGAACACTCAACTGGTGTGTAAATAGCACTTCGCCCATGTGAACAGTCAACTGGTGTGTAAATAGCACTTCACCCTTGTGAACAGTCAACTGGTGTGTAAATAGCACTTCGCACGTGAAAACAAAGGGGCCTCAGTTAGGTTGCTTGTGAACCGGATGTGTTAAGTTTAAAAACAAAGGGCCTCAGTTAGGGTACCAATCACCAGGTGTGACGTGACTTACCTAAAACCGTCAAAGCTGCCGGCAGGCTCTCCTTCTCTCCCCCTGGGTTGGTGCCTATGCACGTGTACTTCCCAGTGTCCGTGACCTTGACGGCCGAAATGGTCAGGTGGCCGTTCGGACTGACCACCACGCGGGTATCTGGGTTCAGGGGCGTCCCGTCTTTGTGCCACACCACCTTCGGCTCCGGTTCGCCCCTGGGCGGGGTACACCGGAAGTTGGCAGTCTCGCCTGCAGCCACCGTCACGGGCTGTGGGTTCTCCCGGAAGTCGTCCCTGAGCACTGAAAAAGGTGAAGGTCGATTCTGATTAGATGGGAATTGGTTGTTGTTTTTTTTTAATGACTGGGTGGGGTGGGGTAAAACAAAATGGACAGGTGGAAAAAACTTCGAAGGTGTCTACTAAAAGTCTTCGTAAACAGTACAAACATTTTTTTTTTTCAAAAGCAAACCAACAAACATTTTTTTTTAAACAATAGAATGAAAGCTTGTTCTTTAATGCTTCTCATGGCGATACATGATAAAAAGTTTCGAGCGAATTAAAATATTTTTGAAAAAATAATAAACAAGTAATAAAAACTCTAATTACTATTTTAACGCTATTTCCAACAAAGAACCTCCGACTTTTTTTTATTAAAGGGAAATCATTCTAGATTACATTCAAAAGTCTTTTCAAATCAATAATTCTGAAAGTAAACAAAACAATTGCTGTCTACATGTTGCTGCTTAAATTACAGGAGACGAACGAAAAGAATTTAAAAAAAAATTCGTTCTCAAACATTTTTCTAAATATTATAAGCTGTCGTTTGGCGTTTGTTTCAACCCGATAGATGTTACGGTTGGCGAGAAATTGACAAAATACTGTTACTTTATCTTTTATTTTATTTTCCAGGAAATCCAGTACTACTTTTCGGCAATTTTTTTTTTTTTTGCCCGTGCACATCCTTGGGGCCTCCTTAACATATTTGCAATGGATCCGAACCCTCTATCGGGTATGGTTCAGGAGTAGTTGCTTGTGCAAGCACAAACAGACAGGAGAGACATTTGAAATATACAAACGCAATGTTTCCCAAGGGGAAATTGCGTTAAAAACTTTCCATTTAGATCTATAAGCTTTATCTTGGTCTTGCACTAGTAGCAAGTTACGAGTAGAAAATTCAATTTAAAAAAAGAAAAAAAAAAAGAAACAACAACCGAAGCTAGTTTTCTCGGATTGGAGATTTCCTTGATAAAGGGAGTTAATGGAACTGGAACACGCATGCTTAATGCAAACTGTAGCGAAAGATGGAACGTTTTGGTGATGGGGAGAACATCTTTCAAGAGAATGTGCACGAGAACAACCGAGGGCGTTAAATCAATCCGAGGGACAAGAACTGCTAAGTCGACGTAGACAATAGAGGATAAAGACATAGAGAGAGAGAGAGAGAGAGAGAGAGGGGGGGGGAGAGAAAGAGGAAGGAGAAAGTATGGAGGGGTCCGGTCGGCAGCAGAGGGGCATCAACTGGAGATCCATCACGTAAAAACGGTGCCAGATAATCGGGGGGTGGGGGTGGGAATTAAGCTGATTAGATGCGCAGCAATGCGCCCAGTTTTGTGATGGAATCCATTTGTCCGCTAGCTCGTCACCCGAACACTTTACACCCGGCATTGAAAAGTGTTTAGGCTGGGCAGGGGCAGATAAGCGACCGTCCACAAGGATGCGGTTATATATTATACTGAAAGCTTAAGATGGGAGATAATTAAAAGGTGGTAGGAGGGGCGAGGGGAGACAACAACTACTCTATCTGTTGTGTGACGTAGTCGAGAAATTACTCAGTGTCCTTAACGATATGGGGAGACGTTTAGCTAGCGGCAACTCGCTTAAAATCCAAAACAGGGGTGTGGCGAGGGTCGGTGACAGACAACCCCAGACCCCAACCTTCCAGCCCCTCAACCGTACCTGTCCCTCCTCTCTGGGATCTCAGGTGCTTTCATTCCCCCCTCCCCCTGCAGACCCCGAACTTCTTTCACTATCTTACAAACCCCCAAACTCAGGGATAACGCCCTCTATCCCCCACCCCCTATAGAGGAACTCTTCTTTAATATAAGAATGAAAACCTATACGCCTTCCAATAAGTAACTTACCCTTTCATCCACACACACACAATAACTCATTCTATCTGAAGTCTTGTTTTTCCCACTCTCCCATACATTCGCGAGCACAACACAAGAAATCTCCGAGGAGACGACGAGTGTCGTCTTGTTAAGTCCCTCAACTCCAAGATGCCGAGAGGAGAGGCGAGAAGAAGAAGAAAAAAATAGTAGGAAATAAATTGTGTCCCCTTAGCACGTCCGTGTAATCTAAAAATTGAATCGGCAGATGAAAAACCTTGGGAGTCCCGCACAATTTGGGTCAAGAGGGTCCATTTTTCTTGTCGTTACTTTGCTTCAGTGTGTGATTAAAACTGGGAGGACCCCCCAACCCCCTTACACCCCACATCCTCTAGCCTGATTTGAGGGGCGTCCTCTGGGTTGAATGGCCACGATTACAAAAAGTTTGAGGGGGGGGGGGCAAGAGTGGGGCGAATGATTTGCTTGTGGTGACAGGAAAGAGGGGGAGGGGAGATGGAGGGGAAGACGATGACCACAGTGTCCGGTGGGAGGTCAAACCCTTCACCATATAATATGGGTCAATACGTGACGTTATTTACTGGAGCCATCAAACGGACTATAGCCTGAACTAATTAATCAACACATGACCGGATGTTGCATTACCATAAAAGTGAGATGAACATTATGAAAACTTAACTTTTTGCTACGGAAATTTATTGTTTGTTTTCGTGGAAATTAAGTTTTACTTTTTTGATATTTCATTTTACCAATTGTGAAAATTTTAATAACATAACATTCTCAGGGATATGATGACATAGAATTCGCATATATATGACAATAAAACAGGCCGAGAGATATGATAACAAAACAGTCACAGAGATATGATAACAAAACAGTCACAGAGATATGATAAAAAAACTGTCACAAAGATATGATAACAAAACAGTCCCATAGATATGATAACAATACAGTCCTAGAGATATGATAACAATACAGTCCCATAGATATGATAACAAAACAGTCCCATAGATATGATAACAAAACAGTCCCAGAAATATGATAACAAAACAGTCCCAGAGATATGATAACAAAACAGTCCCAGAGATATGATAAAAAAAACAGTCCCAGAGATATGATAACAAAACAGTGTCATAGATATGATAACAAAACAGTCCCAGAGATATGATAACAAAACAGTCCCAGAGATTTGATAACAAAACAGTCCCAGAGATATGATAACAAAACAGTCCGAGAGATATGATAACAAAACAGTCCCAGAGATATGATAACAAAACAGTCCCTAAAAATGTTGATCAGACTTGCGCGTCTCGCTTACTGCCGTTCGAGGTCTGTCTGTTACTTAACCACAAACACGTGACTGGATGTGCGGAGAGTAGAGTCAACCAGTACTCAGTGAACCGGGACCAGGACACTCACATGACGTATACAGAACAGCCACCCCACCCCGCCCCACCTTCTCCTCAGAGCACGAGACGTAATGGATAAAATACCCTTAAGGGCGGTATGCACTTCCTGTCTTACCTGGGGAATATTTATGTTGGGTGTTGTAAGGGATAGACAGACACACAGACAGACACACACACACACGATGTTTGCATGTGTGGGTAACAATGATAAGTTCCCTAACAACCCCCCTCCTCCCCCCCCACCCTCACAGGGATTTCTGGGGAGGATCTGAAGCCTACCACAGGTGACGCCACTTGATTCGGCGGCGCGGTCATGGGCGGGTCGCCACTTGATTTACCGGTGCAGCCATGGGTGTGTCCATAGAGGGAGGTGCAGGGATTTAATCCAAATGTAAAATACCCCGGGGTGGTTGTGGTCCACTGCAATATAAATGTGGACCCCTATGTTAAAAAATGTGGGCCCCGATGTTAAAAAATGTGTGCCCCAATGTAAAAAATGTGGGCCCTAATGAAACAAAAAGAGGGCCCCAATGTGACAAGATGTTGTTCCAATTTAACAAAATGTGGTCCGAATGTGACAAATGTGTGCCCGATGTAACAGAATATGTTCTCAATGTAAAGAAAAAAAAATTGAGCCCCAATATGACAAAATATGGGACTCTTTGAAACAAAATGTGCGCCTAATGTTACGAAATATGGCTCAAATATCAAAGATGTGATAAGACAAAGGATAATGCAGCGAATGCAGCAATATCATCCTTTTAAAGTCAGAAACCAAAAACTTATGTCCACCCCAAAGATAGTTTTATATTCATAAGCCAAGGGTTCTCGCAATGATAAGAACCAGTTTTATATTCATAAGCCAAGGGTTCTCGCAATGATAAGAACCAGTTTTATATTCATAAGCCAGGGGTTTCTCGCAATGATAAGAACCAGTTTTATATTCCTAAGCCAGGGGTTTCTCGCAATGATAAGAACCAGTTTTATATTCATAAGCCAGGGGTTCTCGCAATGATAAGAACCAGGCATCAGCTGTGCGTGCATGGATAAGCTTGTTGTCCATAATTATCCATGGAATGATTCAAGACCGACAACTGCAATAATCCGAACGCGCTGAGCTGGTTAAGCAATCGATATACTAAAGAAGATTGCCCGCAAAACATGGAGGATAGAAAGGCCCCCCCGTCCCACGGGCCCTGAATAACTCTGTTGACAATTCGTCAGCTATATATATTCTAACTTATCTTGACAAAACATACTTTTCAGTAGTGCTGCCATCCATCCGTATTACAAGTCATCGCAGACATTTTTGTTTCATGCCCCTACAGTATATTTATATTTTAACTCCGTTTTACACACGGCACATAAGTCAAATGTACGAGGCATAAAATGTTACGCCCCAAATGCACCTCTTTGATGTTTGCGTATTCCACTTCGCTTGCATCTGGAAATTAATCTGGATTATTTATAGAACATCTTTAGTTTGTCAGACCGAGGCGTTAACGAGGGAACTGTTACCGATTCGCCGAGCCGCAGATTCAATTTTGGTCAAGATTTCTGATTCAGCTTCGACTTGTCCGCTGGGTCAATGACTCGATGATTTTGTTTTTAAGTTCAAACGTTAAAAATGCGCACTGTTAAGGATGCGCACCTATCTTTACGCACCGCGCCAGTAATTCACAAAAAATACACCTTCAAATGCGTGCGATGACGTAGGAACATCAAAAGCGTAATTCATTAAGATAAGTGTAGTTCCGTTAAGTGTCCCCCAACCTCCACCCGCCCCCCACTCACACAAACACTTCTTATAGAGAATGCTCTAACCTCACCCCTACCCCCTCCCCCACCCCGACCCACCACACACACACTTTTATTCCAGACACAGGGTTTAAAGAAGAGCCAGGCGAGTCGCCCTCTCGAAAGCTCGATAAAGTCCAGGCGCCTGGGCGGTGTGAACCTCTTCAAATTTAAAGCCTCACAAAAAAACAACGAGAGACGACCCGGGGTTGGGGGGGGGGAGGGAGTGGTGAGAAAGAAGGACCCGGGGCCACTTGTGGGGCGGGGAGGCGTAGAAGAAGAGGCCCTCCCACATATCACGTGACCTGTCTGTTGGCACGTGTTTACAAACGGTTCCTGTGGTCGACATGACGAACAGATGCAGGCATGTAAATGCCCCCTTCCCAATGCTTTTTTTTTTTTTCTTTAAAAATGTCATCAAACAACCCAGATTGAATTATTCCGATGAAAAAATAAGTCCCAGGTGCCTGGTTTGAATTTACATAGATACAAGGTAACAATTTATTGCACACCCACCACCACCATCACCCCAACCAAAAAAAAAAAAAGGTGAGAAAAAAAAAAAAAGAAACGCCATGAAATGAACGTTTCCTTTGAAGTTGATCTTGCTCCAGATCAAACTAACATTATCTGTTTCCTTCCCGGCATTCCCGGCTTGAGAAGATCCTGCGAGTGACTCCAACAGGTGGGTCGTATTACCTGGGAATTCGTGTCTGCTTCTATGACAGGTTGTTGAGAAATTAATTAGCCGCCTGGGAGAGCGAGAGATCATCTTGCTGTCTCTCGGTGCTGTCTGAAAGCTGTCCCTTGGTGCTGTCTGAAAGCCGTCCCCTGGTGCTGTCTGAAAGCTGTCCCTTGGCGCTGTCTGAAAGCTGTCTCTTGATGGTGTCTGAAGGTTGATTCTTTGCGCTGTCTGAAAGTTGTTTCTTTTTTTAGCTGTCTGAAAGCTGTGTATCAGTGATATCTGAAAGCTGTCATTTATCACTGGCTGTAAGCTGTCTCTTATAGCTGTCTGGAACTTCCTCTTATTGATGTCGCTCAGTGCTGTCTGAAAGCTGAAATCTAATTTCTGTCTCTCATTGCTGTCTGAAAGCCGACTGTTATTGCTGCCTCAAACCTTTCTCCTATTGCTGTCTCTCGGTGCTTTCTGAAAGCTGTCGCTCAGTATTTGATAACACAATAAATATTTGAGTGGGAATGAAAAAATCTTTCCCTTGTAAAAAAAACTGCACTCCGTATTTGACAAAGTAACACAAAGTATCTATTCCATTCCAGACACATCCCTTATACATCGATTTTATTTCTGACAAATCATCTGAACATCTATTTCATTCTAGACACAGTCCTATGATTTTCTATTTCTATTCCATTCCATCCAAGAAAAAAAATCACTTATTAATGTATAATATTTTTTTAAAAATACATTAACATTTCATGAGAGGAAGACAAACACAAAAGATGCCCGAAAGCTGAAAAAAAATATTTGAGCGTGTTGGAATCGGCTGCCACACACGTACACCTAAAACATGCGGCACACCTATAACCTGCGGCACACCTATAACCTGCGGCACACCTATAACCTGCGGCACACCTATAACCTGCGGCACACCTATAACCTGCGGCACACCTACAACCTGCGGCACACCTACAACCTGCGGCACACCTATAACCTGCGGCACACCTATAACCTGCGGCACACCTTCACTACACAAAAACATTTGGCAAAGCATGGCCGCCACACCCCCTCCCTTTCACGATCATATCTACTGGTAATGGGGCTCAGCCTCAACCAACACGTGAGATGACAATCCAGCGACCGATGCCCAGTCAGGGACGGTAACTTGCCCCACATGCCCAAGTGATGGATGCAAACATGCCTCGGACGTCTCTGGCTGATGGAAGCAACACGAGAACAAATAGCCCAGTCGGGTAGGATTTCAATACGGCACGAGGGGGTGGCGATAGTTTTTTTGTCTTAGTGGTGGTGGTGGTGGGGGGGGGGTGCGATGGTCAATTCACATGATAGCTTTTAAGAATATTTGTATGGGGTAGGGGAGGTATTGGGTAGATTTTATTTAAACGTTTAGGTTTTAAAAGAAAGGTGGGGGGGGGGGCAGCGGAACGACGAATAAAGACTTTGAAGGTAGAGGTAAATAAAGGAAGAGTGAAGTAAAGGAGGAGGTCGCGGTACACGTAAGATGTGCCAAGTGAAGTGGGCGGTGAATGAAGATGGTGTTGGTGTATGCAGGAGGTGGTGTTATATGAAGAAGCATTTAAGTCTGATAAGTTCGAAGGGTGTTTCTTTAGATATTTTTTTTTATACTTAATAAAAAATAAAATAAAAATAAAAAAAACTCCCACAAACTAACTCGACATAGTGACGGACGTTTTATCAGATCTGACACGAGTGATTTCCTTGTGTAGAAAACAAAATCAAAACGAAGCTAAAAACAAAATAATTAATGATACATATAACTCACTTGCATTCACAACTTTACAACGAATGACTTTTTTTTAAATAAAACAAACAACACAAATTGACAATTACCAGTTCAAAAACTTCATCACCAACACCAAAAATTTAACAGTACCAACTACACTAACAACAACTTCATCACCAACACCAAACATTTGCCGCCAGGCGTGACGTGAGTTACGTCCCCTGATAATTAGAAATCATTGCAAGGTAGGTAACTCCACCCTCCACCACCCACCACCTTGCATTCACAGTGCAATCTGCCTGGGGCGGGAAGTGTCACTGGGAGGACATAGACAAAGATGAATTGTAACTTCTTGAAAGATGAGCTCCCGGCCTCGAGGCTCCCCCCTCAGATTGATCTCGCATCCTAACCCGAGCTCACGGCCGAGTTGTGGGTGTATATAACCACTCGTGGTCCTCTCGAGTGTACATGTGTGAAGGAGAAGAAGAAGGAGACGGTAAACAGCTTCTTTGAGAGTACAATATTTATGTTTATTTTCTAGGAGTCGGCTTTGTCGGCTTCGTTTATAGTTGTATAACAATTTCCCACGCGGACACTTGTGAGAAAGATGAATGCCACTCAAAATGGCCACCAGGGTAAAAACACTCAAAATGGCCACACCGGGGTAAAACACTCAAACTGGCCACACCGGGGTAAAAACACTCAAACTGGCCACACCGGGGTAAAACACTCACACTGGCCACCAGGTTAAAACACTCAAACTGGCCACCAGGATAAAAACACTCAAACTGGCCACACCAGGATAAAAACACTCAAACTGGCCACACCGGGGTAAAACACTCAAACTGGCAACCGGGGTAAAACACTCAAACTGGCCACCAAGATAAAAACACTCAAACTGGCCACCAAGATAAAAACACTCAAACTGGCCACCAAGATAATAACACTCAAACTGGCCACACCAGGGTAAAACACTCAAACTGGCAACCGGGGTAAAACACTCAAACTGGCCTCCAAGATAAAAACACTCAAACTGGCTACCGGGGTAAAAACACTCAAACTGGCCACCAAGATAATAACACTCAAACTGGCCACACCAGGGTAAAACACTCAAACTGGCCACACCAGGGTAAAACACTCAAACTGGCTACCGGGGTAAAACACTCAGAACAACCCAACCAGAAGACAACCCTATCAGGAGACAACCCAACCAGAAGACAACCCTACCAGAAGACCATCCCCACCAGAAGACAACCCTATCAGAAGACAACCCTATCAGAAGACAACCCTACCAGAAGACAACCCAGCCAGAAGACAACCCTATCAGAAGACAACCCTACCAGAAGACAACCCAGCCAGAAGACAACCCTACCAGAAGACAACCCTACCAGATGACAACCCAACTAGAAGACAACCCTATCAGAAGACAACCCTACCAGAAGACAACCCTACCAGATGACAACCCCACCAGAAGACCAATCACGACTCACTCATTTGCGTGAAAGTGTGGCGCAAGGATTCGGGTGGGAAATATGGAAATGCCAAACAAGTCTGGGGCGGGGTATGTTCCAACAAGAGGATCAATTTTCACAGGACCAGACAGGGTGTTTATGTTGAACAATGCTATCGTGAATGTTAGCATGAAGAAATAATAGCACTTGTTTTTTTTTTTTTTTAAATCAAATTTAAAGATAGAAAAAAATTACATGAAAAGATATGAATCATTTTTTTTTAAAGCATGGATTATAATATGTGAGATTGTTTCAAAAAAGTATTTAAGAATTTTAATAAAGGACGTTTAGCTCAACTGTTGAATCATCCCTGACGTGGCTCCCCCCTCCCCGCCCTCGGGGCAACAACCTCACTTTTCACTCTCACCCTTCCAGTTATGCGCCACCGAATCTGAGGTTATATGGAATGTGGTCAATTTTTCAATTACCGCCCGACGCGAGCCCCCGGCCCGCATTTCTGTCGGAATACGCTACCGGGTGCCGACACTGTCACAGTCGGCATACCCACGTCTTTCCTTACATTCGAGCCCACCAGACTAACCGTCCATCACAGATAGCACGGCCCTGATAGCAACGAGATGTCAGAGAACGACCGAGTGCATTGCGAGGGTATTTTACTTGTAGCTAAGGGAGGGTAGATCGGGCTAAGTAAGGAATTTGACAATCATGTCACTCAGTGGTTCCCATCAAGTCAGTCAGTGGTACCCAGTGCTCGATTTAGGAAAGAACCAGTGCCGGGGATGAATTTTTTTCCTGCAGAGCCGGGGATAAATGCCATCCCCGGCGGGGATGGTAGAAGTTAAAGCAGAGCCGGGGATGGAGCCTCACAGTGCCGGGGATATCCCCGGCATCCCCGGCGGTAAATCGAGCACTGGTGGTACCTATCAAGTCACTCAGTGGTTCCCATCAAGTCACTTAATGGTTCCTATCAAGTCACTTAATGGTTCCTTCAAGTCACTCAGTGGTTCCCAGCAGCAAGTCAGTCAGTGGTTCCCAAACGGCAAATGAAAAGTTTATTTATGGTGTACACAAAAAAAAATGTCAAAAACACAAAAATGGCCATAATAGCATTTCATACGATTCTTAGCGAACAGCAAAGTAAATATTTATATTTTAGTGTCTGATTTGTTCTTTGTGTAATGATTTAACTTCTTTATATCGAAGTCCCCGTCTCGTTTGTATGACGTGGTCCCGCGGAAGTACAAAAGTAAAAAATGACCCACCTGACGGGATCCTAACGAGTTGAAATTTTGCACAAAGAGTTTTGTCACCTAACAAATGCATTCTATCAAAATTTCATATCGGTCGAATGTACTGGACTTACATTGATTAATTTGTAGATTATCTCTATGAAGCATGTAAATGTTTATGCTAGTCTGTCGCGCGGTGCGTATTATATTGAACTTAATTAATACATTTAGTTATGTCAGTTATATAAGAGATTTATAGTAATAAAAAAAAACACTGTTTTTACGGGTTGTTTCATTATGTCGTGTCTTTTAAAACTTTTGTTTTATTCGTAGGTGGGATGGGGGTAAGATGACAGCGTGTTTGTTGGGGGGGGTGATAAAGGGGGGTATTTTGGGGTGAAGCACTTTTGTTGTGTTTTAGTTTGCTTTTTAATTACGAGATCAACCAATCAATAAAGGTTAATAACAAAAGTTTTGGTGGGGGGTATCTCTTTTGACTCTGACCAATACAAAAGGTTAATCACGGGCGTGCTGAGTGGAGGGGGGTAGGAACCTGTCAGTAAAACGAAATCTCAGCGGTTGGGTGGGTGTGGGATTCCTGTCCACTTGACACCATTGTTCTTGGCCAGGCAATGTTTTTATTCAATTATCCAGAATCCCTAGAGTTATTTCTAGAGATTTTTACAAGTTGACAACTGGGCGCCCCAACCCCAAGACCCCCTCCCCCACTAACAAAATAGCTACCTCCTAAAGGCC
>MUZC01002511.1:1171021-1184814 GCA_002072015.1 Radix auricularia
CCCCCCCCCCCCCCCCGACTTCCGACCTTTCCCCGAAAGTGACTTACGAGAATTCGAAGATCAATTTAAAGAAGAAAAAAAAGAGCTTTAAACATTATAATGGATCGCCTGGAGTTGCAATGTAAATGGTTACGAACTTTAAAATTTTTATTTCGCTCTCGACATACTAAGAATCGGCAACGAGGATACAACGAGGGCCCAAAACTGCCATGGCGGTCACCAGAAATTAAAAAAAAAAACTCTTTCTTGAGAGAAAGTAGACAAACAGGACTCTAGGGTTGAAACTTGCTCAAAATTTTACACTTATAAAAGCCAACCGAGAGTGGAAGTTTTAACATTCAAATGAATAGAAAACTTGTTTGTTGGCTCATTAATGTATAGATATTTATAGTATTGTAAGAAATGCAGAGTTTGAGCTTGTGAAGTTTAAAATTTTTCCTTTAAAACTTTAAGAACCACCAATTCTTCCTCTTTGTTTTCTAAGTAAAAACTTATTTTTTAAAAAAAAACGTACCAAAACGTACCAAAGGAGAAGAAACTTTTTTTTAAAAAATAAAAAGAGGGGAAAAACACCAAAACACCCCGAAGGTTTCTTTCTAATCTCAAGTGCCTCTTGTGTGTGTGCTTGGCGCTGAGATACGGGCACCTAAATAACTGGCCCAGTGGCTCTACCGAGGCGGCGCCAGGGGGTGGGGATACATCATGGGCGTTACGCAGAGATGGCGGACTCCCGAGTCAAGTGTTGAGACTGTGGGGCGCGACTATGGAATGAAAGACCTTACCGTAGAGTTACACGTTGGGAGCACCTAACATATCGATCAGCAATCTTGACATTAGGATCGAACTCTCTCGACGGGACTGTGGATATTAGAACAACGACACGAGAAAGAGAAGGAAAAAATCCACCAGCAACCTACGAATGATTAAATGAGCGCATGAATACACGTTCCTTCCAAAGACCGAGGCCAGCGCGAGTCTTAAGTGGCACAAGCAGAAGTAAAGAGCGCCCGGAGATGACGCATAAAGGCTCTCTCTCTCTCTCTCTCTCTCTCTCTCGCGTGTTTAGTTCAAAAACATGACGACTTAATACATACTTTACGTAATCGATTACAAGTTTTATATATATAATAACGTTATTTTAAATGGATAGCATAATAGTTCGAACAAAAAAAAAAGCTATTGAATCATTTTTTGGCTATTGCTTTGTTTATTTACTGATAGCATTCGGAATGTCAATCAGTGTGAGTAATCGTAACAACTGACCACCAGAGACTTATCAACAATTTAAACACAAGGCTATTAGTGAAAACCTACAGCTCCTGGGCGCGCGTCCAGCTGTGGTCATTATCGGTTTGAAGAGGTCCAGGTAGCCAGCCAGAAGCCAGGTCATAGCATGCACGCTGACCTCAGCATTGAGGGATGCCAGAATTTAAATGGACCACGAACAGCTGTGGCGCGGACCACGAACGACGGTAGCGCGGACCGCTAACAACTGTGGCGCGTAGTACACGAGTACTTGTTTACACCAGTCTTTCTCTCAAAATGCTCTTCCACGTGCTGCCTGTCTGTTGTCGCGTCCGGTTGGAAGCCCAGTTGGTGGAGTCCACAGTTTTTCTTGTTTTTCCAAACGGCCACGTCTAATACAGGACACCGGGTCTTAATGCGACTCTCGTGAAGATATTAAACTCGGAACACGGTCTTAAACTCGGAACACGAATCTAAACGATGAGCTGAGATAGAGGCGAGTGGAATGAGAATGTTTTAATATGACGGACCGCGAGTAGCGGGGCGGACAGTGGTCGAGTCGGGACCTACTCGGACCAATGCTGAATAACAACAACACAGAACGCTAATGAAACGCATACACAAAAAATAACACGAGGAGAAAAGTTCACCCCCACACCGGCACCACTAGGGACCATCGGTTTCAATTTGCGGGAATCCCTTGTGGACGGGCTTCAAAAGCGCGAGCCAGCAGACGAGGGCGGCAACATGGTACATAAGTTGTTGTCATGTTCCTTTGTGATTGTCAGCGGCTGGATAACGATGGACATGTGTCTTTTCTAGCCCCCCCCCCCCATTTCTTTTTAGCTTCTTTTCGAAGACAATGAAAGGAGTTGGTACAAGTGTAGGCGGTAACCAGGAACACAGAGGCGGAAATTTGGTAGGGTGACCTCGCGCGGACCTAAAAAAAAGACAGTTTCTTTTAGTGCAAAAGTGAAATCAGGACAGTTTTACACATTTTTCAGAAAGAAATGAAACACCCTTTCCCCCCTCCCTCCCACCCCCTCCAGGGACGGTTCTCGTCTCATGCCCATGTTGTTTGAATCAGAGGGTAAGGTTGCAGAAGTACAATAGAACTAGGTTTTCTTTCATAGTCACATCGCACCAAGTGCACGGGGGTCACAGGCACGATAGGAATTTAATAAGAAACCAATCCGGCTGGATGCAAGAACCACGAGTCAACACTTTTAATTATCATTTTTAAAATAGACGCTGTTAAAGATATTTTTGTTGATTGAAAATAAATATTTCATTCAAACGCTCATTATTACGTCCATGTATTAAATATATTACACAAATTAATTCTTGTTTTGTTTAGGAAACAACCGAGGTGGGCTAAAAATATTTTTTTGTTAAAACGCCGCCGTATTGTTTAATTTGAATGTTATAACAGCAAGGAGCCATGACGAGATCGGGATGACTAGCTGCTCGGAATCACACAAAGACTCCTTGGATCTTCGGGTGTGGCCTCAGCCAGTAACATCGCCCACACCACAGACGCCTGTTTTCCACATCGCATACCAGGCACCCCAGCCCGTTTGTTTGGGGGGCTTGACCAGTACGGTGTTTTTTTTTACCTGTCAGACTCGCGTTGGTCTCGTGGGGCCCGCGGTCCGTGTTTTCGAAAACGGTTTCTTTGTGATCTCACATCCAACACCCCCCCCCGCCCCACGACACGGGCCCCCAGAGGGAGGTGATTGTTACACCGGGTGGTGCTTGTTGTCAGCTGCCTGGTTTACGCATTCTGTCGCCTGGTCGTTTAACGACGTACCGCTATGCTGTTTTCTCGCCCCGTGCGGCTAAACGAGACGGTGGGACGTTGTTGTCCAGCTGTACCGAATAGCGACGGGATGAGAAGCTAGTTTTTTTTTTTTTTTTAAATAAATTAATGGCTTTGATGATAAGGAGAGTTTGCTACGGTAAAAATCTGTTTTTTAAAAAAAAAAAACACAATAATATATGGATCGAAAACTAAAAGATGTTATAAGAACTAAGAATAAGTTGGTGGACGGACAACTGAGGAAGAACAAGTCCTTCACATGAAGTGCCAGAATCTGTTTTGCGATGAGGGGTGTTCAATTTTCATTAAAGTAGTAAATATGAATGAATTATTAGTGCATGATGTATTGATTCCCTATTCCCCCCNNCCCCCCCCCCCCCCCCCCCGCACCATACGTAGTGACATCTTAAGAAGCCTCGTTTGAACCTTACAGCTGACATAAAAAGGCTGTTGATTACTTGGATATCAAATCTGCTAAATCGCCGGATTATGCCCACAACTGAAAATGACAATTTTCGGACCACAACACTGTGATATACATATTTATTTCGTGTCGATATAAGAAGGAGGGGAGAGAGAGAAATGATATTTAGGGGGAGGGAATGATTCGACACCAGGTCTCCCCAAAGTCACATCCGTTTTCGAGAGTTTCGAGTTTCTCGCATAGTTTCCATTTGACACATCTTGAGGCGGTGCCGAGACACGCCAGCACCCCGCAAGTCACTACCGTTCTTATCCTTAGAGCCGTGTATTTGTCGGGGGGCTGTGGAATAAATATGAACATCTCACGGCGCTTGTCCGGGCATTCAGGTCGTGATACATTCAGTGAAAACCTCAGAAAGAATGACAAGGGCTGTCACAACAACAAAGTCAGCCGTGGAATAATACGGAATTGATTGTAAATCAAGTATGAAATTTTGACAGATAACGAGTAAATGACAAAGCCCACACACAAAGACAAGAAAAAGAAATCGTCGCGGTGTATGTTTTGGGGAAGGAGGGGTAGTGAGAGATGGCGAGAGCCCGATACAGATTCAGAATCGGTTTACTTATTTATTTTTTTATTTTTATTTTTAAAAATTTAAAATTTATTTTTTTTGGCACGTGCATATTTGTAGGCAGTAAGGTAGGGAGAAAGATATGTGTAGCCAGCAATAAAAAATTTAATGCATTTAGTTTTTGACTGAGGCAAGAGATGACAGAGAATAAAGTAACTCTTGGGTTCACAGAAGTATGTTTTAAGTCATTTGACTGAGACAAGAGATAAAAGTAACATTTGGGATCACAGAAGTAAGTATTAAGTCATTTGACTGAGGCAAGCGATGCCAGAGATGAAAGAAACCTTTGGGATCACAGAAGTGTGTCTTAGTCATTTGACTGAGTCGAGAGATTCCAGAGATAAAAGAAACCTTTGGGATCACAGAAGTATGTCTTAAGTCATTTGACTGAGACAAGAGATGACAGACACAAAAGTAACCCTTGAGATCAAAGAGAAGTGTGTCTTGAGAAAGTGTATACGAAAAAGACTAAGTATACACTTAACACTTGTAAAGAGGTGTGGAGATTATAAGTTATGTAACAGGGATTCGCTCGCTTGATGTGACAACTAGACGAGGGTAGTCGAGGGTGGGGATGTAGACAGGCCGAGGGCTTGTAAAACATGTTATCCCACTTAACAGAGCCCCCCCCCCAACACACACACACACACCAACAAAACGAATCAAGCCATAATGGGACCACCCGGCTTCTACTACCAGGGGCTGGTTCATGTGTGCGCCGCATAAATAAGGAGGGCGCGATGAGGGAAGCCTCTTGTCAACGGTACGTTTTATAGGTCACTCTCTCCCTCGGCATCCACCTCGTGAGGATGAATGCCAGGAAAATGGTGAGAGGGGGGCTGGGAGAGGGGTGGGGGCTTCAAACCCCCTTAATAACGAGTCACATTTACTACCCACAAGTGTTCGGTAGGCTGCTAATGAAATATATAATACCTTGTTTTAAAGTCAAAGAGCTGAATACAAACATGGACGGGGGTGGGGTGGGATTGTGCTGTTAGAGAAGACTAGAGAGGAACGTGAGTGATTATGGCCGGTGAGGTAGGATGTGTTTAAAAAAAAGACGTAAGAGAATAATAAAGTCCTAACTAGTGGGCGCAGACAGGCGTTTACAGCATTAACACAACTTAAAAGGAAATATTAAGAAGTCAGCGCGCCACGGCTCAAAGCAAGGCCTATATTATAAACAATAAAATCATGTCATTAGACGAGAGTACGCCGAGGGTGACAATGGATCGATCATGCTGCGACGGGCGCTTATTTATAAAGAGCCTCTGACGCCGCGGCTGGCAGAATCACGGGTATACTGAGCAGATACTTAGCAATCATAAATAACGCTTGAGATATTTTTGTTCAACAATTAAACAAGCGGGTTATAGACACAAGTTTTGTTAAAGGGAAAGTACCATTTAGTTATTTAGTCGTAACAAACTAATGCCCTAATTGTTGCCTTGATGGTTAGCTGGTGAATTGGTTGGATTGATGGATGGGTGGGTTGGATTGATGGATGGTGGGTTAGATTGATGGATGGTAGGTCAGATTGATGGATGGTGGTTTGGATTGATGGATGGTGGGTTGGATTGTTGGATGGTGGGTTGGATTGAAGGATGGGTGGGTTGGATTGATGGATGGGTGGGTTGGATTGATTGTGGGTCAGATTGATTGATGGTAGGTCGGATTGATTGTGGGTCAGATTGATTGATGGTGGGTCGGATTGATTGTGGGTCAGATTGATGAATGGTGGTTTGGATTGAAAGATGGTGGGTTGGAATGAAAGATAGTGGGTTGGAATGGTGGTTGGCTGTTTAGATTGATTGGGGAAGTTCGAAGGGGGGGGGGTGAATGAAAATAATTGCTACCAAAAATGCCCAAACGTGTTAAGTATATCCGATAATACCTTACGTAAACAGTAGCCTCGGCATTCCAGGTTCAATCCGCACAGACAAGGGGCAGATAACGCAACGCCTAGAATAGCAGCATAATCTCCCTTCAGATGCTCATTACCGACGCGGAAGTGCCGCCATTTTCTCCGGGTGTCCTGGATATTTTGGGAAGGGAGGTCAAGCTTCCAAAGCCAAAGGCTGTTGTCACCTAACAACGTGTTGCTACTCTGATTTGGATGCGGTCCCCGACAGCGGCCTGTGTGTGTGGGGGGAGGGGGAGGTGGGGGTACCACTGAATTGAGGGAGGGTGAAGGAAGGTGTCCGACGCTAACAAGGCAGTGATTGAAACGATGACGATGCAACCACGATACGATACAATGACAACATATCCACAGTGTGACGCGATTGGTGCCTTGGTGTGATTTAGAAATTATATCATTCTTTCTTTTAAAATTCCCATCAACTGTATTTTTTTTCATCGAGTCTTAAGAGGCACTTTTTTTTATCCAGGTCATTTTAATTTTGCGTTTCTCTTTAAATAGTCCTGAGGATCGCGGATGAAAAAAAGCTTTGCTGTTTGTTTTTTTATTTCAAAGTTTAATTTTTAAAAGAAATTAACCCTTGTATGTCCACCAAATTTTGTGGTAGGAAAATTCGCAAACTTGTTAGACGGGCGGACCGGATCATGGCCCGCGGGACACATGCGACTACGGACTACAGCTTTTGAGGGGGTCGGTCACTCTTTCCCGTACCTGGGGCGTATCTCGTCTTCCATCAATGAAGATTTAACTAAGGGCGCGCTCCTCCCCCCTCAACAAATGTGTGTGTGTGTTGGGGGGGGGGGGGTGTCGGGACTGCGAGGTATTTAAAACAGCGGTTGTTAACGAGATACGAACGTGGTCTTTAGACCAACCTGGGATATCAGAAGGACCCGCCCCCTCCCCCAGACAAACATATTTATGGCAGTGGGTGTAGTCTAGGTTCCCGGTATCGCGGTCATTTAGATGGTCAGCACAGATAGTGTCCCCCGGAGGAGGAATGCGTCTCTGGACATTGGTCAGTTGGTTTGTTTAAGATCCATAAACTTCACATCTTAATCGCCAAGCGGTCACCAGAAGGCGTTTATTTAGTCGTTCGTAGTGTATAATGTGGTGTATAACGATGGTGTATAACGATAGTGTATAATGTGGTGTATAACGGTGGTGTATAACGATAGTGTATAATGTGGTGTATAACGATGGTGTATAACGATAGTGTATAATGTGGTGTATAACGGTGGTGTAAAATGTTTCATGCTTCACATTCTTACTTGCCACTGCCGAACCGATATTTTCGTTACTTTTTTTTTAATACACTGAATTATTTGTGTTTGCAGACCGGAACAGAGTTGCCGAGGCCTAACCGAGGGCTTTTAACAACCGCCTAGTCGGCTGCCGTTCCTACAAGTCCGCTAATCCAATTGCCATCAAAACCGTGTGCTACAAGTACAAGGAACTGGAGACCTCTGTATATATATTTATATATCATACAGAATGGGACTGCATAAAGCTTTTTAATATAAAAAAAAAACAAACAAATTACACAAACTATTTGTGTAAGAAAACAATAAATTTAAGCTTTATTATCAACTAATACAAATAATGGTAAACGTTTCGGCTCATGCCTTCATCAGTACAGAGTAAAATAACATAAATAATTACTTACATTATATATATATCTTAAAACATGTTAGAGCCTATCTGATTAAAAAAAAAGAAAAGAAAAAAAAACAACAACAAACAAGGACACAGAATATAGGAAAAAGGAGGAAGTTGAAGTTGACTGTTACTTTAGATACGCTGTGAAGTCCGGACGTATTTGATTAGTTATAAGGCTGTCCCTGGGATTCAAGCCAAACACAGATAGTGTTGTAAGTAATGACACGTGCAGAGCTTTTTTATGTCGCAGATTAGGAGGAGTTACTTGAGGGCAGTGGCTCCACACAACTACGTCTGCTCCTATTACATAAACTAATAATCGAATGTAGCAGCTTCGGTTTATTTACTCTTAATAGTTAGTTGGGGTTTTTTCGTGTGCAAATTCAAATAAATTATTTCTTCACAGCCTACAACACATTTAGAATGCCATGTGAACACGAGAGAGATGGATTCGTGGAGAGAATGCATGCCTTACTAAAGTACACAGTTTAATTTCGCCCCTGGCGAGAGAGCTCGGTCCAGATAGACTGATGCACTCGTGAACGGTGAGTGGCTTCCCCCGGAAAGGTTTGGTCCGGTCAACTCGAGAGCACCTACAAGAAAAACAAAGGGGGAGAAACAACAGAAAAACTTCGTTGGCCTCCCCCCCCCACACACACACACCTTTTCCCGAGACCCCTCAAGAGAAAGACGTTTTCCGATGGTCAGGCGAGGGGCAGCTGTTCCCGTGTATGTCAAAGTGACCACTTGAAGAAGTCAATAGGTCTGTACCAATCGTACATTTAATGAGTCGGTAGGATAGAACGACGGCTCTAGGGCTGGGCGGGTGTGCGAGGGCCGTGTCTGGCAGGGCGAGTGTGCGAGGGCCGTGTCTGGCAGGGCGGGTGTGCGAGGGCCGTGTCGGGCAGAGCCTCTGACAATGATGAAGAGGGAGGGGTCCGGTGAAAGATGAACCTGATACACGAGGTTATACGGGGAAAATAAAGTTCACCGGCCAGGTAATAAAACAACACGAATAAATTCAATTAAATCATGTGAAAAAAAAACTCTATGGGGTGCACGAAACATAATAAACACGAGTAAGACATTACGTTTATAATATAAAAGAAAATTATGTTATAAATGTTTGTAACAATAATAATTATTATTTTATGAAACGAAATCCTACTCTCGTTGACATTGTATCGTAATTGACTTAACTGATAACGTACACACTAATAAAAGCAAATACTTCACTGATTGGCTCAGATAATCAAAGGCCTCACAGTTCAAGGCTCGGCATAAATGCTACGCGCTTAAACACGTAATTAATTAAGACTAGCTCTCAGAGTAATTCCACAACATTACTTCTGGCGTTAAAACCTATCGTTTTTCTTCTTCTTCTTCTTCTTCTTCTTCTTCTCTCTCTCTCTCTCTCTCTCTCTCTCTCGTCTATCTCATCAAAGCCGAGCCTTGCAAGCAGTAAAAGTATGACAAAGTTATTACCAGCCGTCTAAAACACCAGAATAGAAACAGTATCAGACAAGCCGAGCGCCCCGTTGAAGTACCCCTTTAATCAGCCCTCGCTAAGCCACCCAAGGAAGCTCGGTCAATGAGTAGTCCGCTGTCGTCAAGTAGGCTCTTAGTGCAGGTAAGCACTCCCCCCCCCCCTGTCTCGTGCCCTGGCGTTCTGCGGCACCACGCGCATGTCTCGTAGACACGTGAACCGTGTTCCCGGCTACACGGCCCACCGGGATGTTTCCGAGCTTTGCAATTAGCCGCGAGCGCCAAGTACTTAAGTCTCAACATAGACCCCCACCCCCCACCTTGAGTGAGTTCTACAACATTTTTGGGACGAACAAAAAATGTTGAGTTAAGTTCATTTTCAGAGTGATGAACATTTTTCACTGGTAAACTTACGATTTAAAAGCTCATTGGTCAACCAACACACATCTTACCCCTTGAGCTCAAATACGCCCCAGAGCATTATGTTCATTTACTCCCTAAGCCATAATGTTCACATACTACCCAGACCATTATGTTAATAAATTCCCTAGACGCCCTAGACTCTGGATCCATTGTGTTCAAATATAATACTAATTATGTTCGCACACTCGCTCATCTTTTAGCTCAAATATGCCTCATTATGTTCACATAATACTCCTTATGTTTACATGCTAGACAACACCCCCCCCCCCCCCCGCCGGCTCAAACTTTTACAGACCAATGGTCATGAGAAAGGGAGAGAGTCAAATGACCTTGATTTAAGGAACCGAGATCTCGCCCTCCCACATGTGCCCGTCATCTATCTCCTTTTGTCCGGCTCACATTTCCCATCCCTCATACTGTCCACCACCGATGGTCAATGAACTCAATGCCATCGCTTCAGAGCAGTGACCAGGGCGAAATTTTAATTAGGCTCGGCCAGATTTCTTCTCCATCTGCGCCCTCGTGCCACTCGGCAACACAAGCACGCCCGGAATGGCAGCATCACCCGAGACTCGGACGGGTGGTCCTCGCGGAGAGACCGGAGGAGACAAATGGAGGGACTGTAGGATGGATGAGGAGGGAAGATGGCTGGTGGCGTGTCAGAATGTGGAAGTGATCTCCGGGAGGTATGGCCAACTCGAGAGATGAGTGAAGTCGAATAACTTTTTTATATTTGCTAAACCTCGGCAAGGCTCGGATACGATGAATGATAAGGAAAAATATGATTATCAGAAACACATTGAGAGAAAAAAAATAACATCGGTACTTAAAAGAAAGAAAAGGAGAGGGTGGCAGAGAAAGGTGGGAGTAAGCGAGAGAGAGAGAGAGGGAGAATGAACATGATGTATATAGAATAACTAGGCACTGGTCAAATCGCAGGCCATAGCGGCTTAGCCAGTCATTCTGACAAAACCTTAAGCGCCGTCTAAGCCCCTTTAGCGTTTTCGGCCAAATCCCTGGCTGACTAGGACGATAGCAACGGCCGCATTAAGCCTTTAGAGGGTGCGGCCACGGAGACCCCAAAGGCATTAATTTATCCCTAATCTACACGGGTAGCCGTCTTCACCACGAGCAAGTTCAGAGGTGTCATCGAGAGCGCGAGGAGGGCGATGCGAAACACGAGGCAAGGCCCTGTGGGCCCGTTGCACTTCTCACGTGACTTGGACTCGTTGCTGCGCTCTTAGTACCGCTGTAAAAAAGATCTTTCAACTTAATCTTCAATAACTAATAAACAACATAGACACCACGTGAAAACTCGCTATCTTCCCACCACGAGGCTCAGTAGAAACATGTTTGTTAGAAAGTTTAGGTCATTGTCAAAGTACCATGGCATTTATGATTAGGATGGGTAGATTGAGATGAGCAAAACACGGTGTGAGAAACATGGCAAACAGACTCAACAAAATGATTTGTTTTTGATAATAGGAGACTTTTGGCTTGAACCTAGTCGAAGTTTGAATTTTTGTTTTTCCGACTGAGTTGTCTGTCCTTTATTGTGTAGGCTGCGGCTCTAGGAAATGAATTGTTAATGCGCTTGTTATTTTAAAAGACAAATGTATCAATGATTATGTACGCACTTGTATCTTTAAATTATGTTAGTCGGATCGAAATATAATGAATTACTCGCAGGTCCCGCAACAATAGCAGAGGAAAATGTTTCTGTGCCCAGAGGCGTCACTAGGACTGGTGTCACTCGGGGTGGTAGCTCATGGCGTCACCCCTTCACGACTAAGTCCATAAAACTCCTCCGAGTTTTCCAGTGCCAAATAAAGGGAACATAGAATTTTACATTGTGGTGTCCCCCCTCTCTGATGGTGTCACCCGGGGCGGTCCGCTCCACCGCACCCCCCTAGTGACGCCAATGTCTGTGCCATTTACAAAGCATACGAAATTTTTATACAGTCTTCAAGGTCATTAAACAAATTTCATTGATAAAAGACGTACGACTCATCACTTCTCCCTTAAATAGAGTTACGAGGCACTTCACGGCTATTTGCGTTCTGGTGGAAGAAAAGGGAAAATCCCGTGATCCGTTCAAGGGTGAGGCGAGGTGTCAGCCAAATAGCCAATCAAAACCACCTGACACCCTTAACAAACCCAATCAAACAGCAAACAGTAGTCACGTGGCTGCGCTAAGGGTCAATCAAAGCGTTAGCCAGAGTTGACATAAACGCCAATCAGCCAGTAGATTGCAGGTCTTCAGGACCAATGAAAAACGACCCGGGGCTCCTACAAGTAGCCAATCCAGCGTGTTTGTTATAGTAATTTGTCCAATCGCATCGCGTTTATCATTGAATACGTTGAGACGGCAAATAACCGGGAAGGGGGCAAAACTCCAGAGACGAGCTGGAAAAACGTGGTAATTAAGGACGGAATAAAAGGGAAGGGGTCCTGGGGTTGAGGTTGGTGGGTGGGGGGTGGAGTGGAAACCCCAACAAATGAATAGAGAAATGAATGTAAAAAAGGTGAACATCGGGTGTGAGGGGAAGGGCGGACAGGGGTCTGCCAAAGTATAGCTACTGTCCTTCCCGCTATTCGTCAAGGGGTCAACCGGTGAGGGGGGGGGAAGATCGGGAGGGCGGGGAGGTTCGTGGTGTGGCAGAAGTGGGAGCGGGGGACGTGTGGTTTTGCGGCGGCGACAACTCGTGATGAACGTTTGTCAGCGTGATAAACGAGTTACGGAACATTAATCAACTTTGTGCATACATTTTCGGGATTGAATATTCGTCTCTGCAAGTCGCGGGAAAGAAAACTTTGCCGGGAAAGATGAATTTATGAGCCAACAAACAAACTGACAGCATCATCCCGCCAGTGACGCAAAGATGAGTAATGCTGATGAGCTGTCTTACGAGCGGGGGATCCCACAACACCAAGTCACGTTTAAGAAAAAATAATAAGAAGAAATTAATTCAGAGGCGTCACTAGGGGGGGAAGGGGGTGCAGACAACACTTGGTGACACCATCTTGTGATGGTGACTCTAAAATTTACATTTCTGAAAAATCTCGCTAATTTGGCACAGACAAACACCGTGGTGGTCTGTGGGGGGGGGGGGGGGGGGNCACCTTGTGCTACCGAACTGGCTGTCAACAACAACTCTAGCGACGCCTCTGGTTGTGTTACATCGGTTGTTATAGTTCTGATACAAAATTAACGGCGCCGCTTGGTACAACGCTGCGTCGGTGGTTTCCGTGCTGTTTATTTAAATTCACTGCGTCGAGGTTGCACCGCTGCACCCCCCCCCCCCGCTGATGGATGAATTATTCACGGAGGCGTCAAGCATTGTCTGGATCTAACACAGCGGTTCTCACTCCTCTGTGCCACCTGTCCTTAAAATAAATTAGCCATTTTCGTCACAACATTTTCCCACGTACACCTGGCAATTCCACTTGGAGTCCAACATTAACGCTGGCGGCACCAACCGACACATTGCCCCTCCTGCATACCGTTTCAATACACTAAAAAGAAAACATTCTCGAGAAGTTCTACATAATACTAGGCTTGTAACAACGTACTCGGCGGCAGGGCCCCCCCCCGATTTCACCTCAACCGTTAAACGATCTCAAAACACATCGGGTCAAAAACCCTCGACGCATCCCCGAGAGGTAATCTGAGAGAAATTTTCATATTAAAACCATTACGCGTAGGTGCACACGAAATCGGGTTTTCCCGCGCGAACTGCTAGCGACGCGTTAAGACTCGGTTCATCGCTTGCGGTAGATTTTTTTTTGTTATTTATTAAGTGCAAAGTGGGTAAACGTATAGATGAATATAATTCTAGGGGTTACTGGTGAACGAGGTTCTTGAACGACACCAAATTTCCATATTTATATGAGACTTTTCACCTGGAAAATTAACACATGCTGAGAAATTCAAAATTCTTGTTATCATTAGATGAGATTTTATTTGTCATTGTGGTAGGTTGTTGGGGTTTATTTCCTTGGTTGTCCCCCGTGTCAACTTAACGTATTATCGATAGGATGATAAAACGGTCTTTTTTCTGGACGCCGGATGTGAATTTAGATTTTAGAATCTTCTTTTTTTTTTTAAAACGCATATCATTTTCATAAAATATTTTATTATTGAGAGTAGTTCACCCATTACTCCCCCTCCCCCCCCCCCCCCCCC
>MUZC01002511.1:1191138-1233107 GCA_002072015.1 Radix auricularia
ACCTTACCCCCCCCCCCTTCCAGAAGTATGCGAATAATAAAACGAGCCGCTACACATTGAGATTTAGACATTTACACAGTATTATTTGAGAACCCCTCTTCGAGGTGCCTTGTGCACGGTTGGTTTATTTTCGTTGTTTCCAACTGCCAGGCTAAAGCAAAGCTCGTCATCTCTGCAAACTGGGGGCCCAGGGACCAGGCTTTTCAAACATGACGTCAGGGTAAAAGGAGACAGAGGAAGAAAACAGCAATTAATAGGTAATGATGCGGTGGAGCAAGGATGGATGGACATAGTGACAGTCTTTGTGTCAGATCCCCGGTTGATGGTACAGCTCCTTTCTTCCCTCGGCTCCACTTTCTCAGCACACGCGAGACGCATTACTCATTCTAACACTCGGCAGTAAGCCCGGACAGGACAAAGACCCGCGCTCTCGGGGCAAGCCGGCGAGGCGCCATCAATTAAGAAAGGTGCGTTTATTGCCTGCAAGGCTTTCCTTGCCCTACACATATAGAAGAGACGTCATTAAAAAACAAAAACACAACCAAAAAAAAAAAAAGCAATGGAACTCGTGGAATGTATGTTTCCAGTTTGAGGTCATTGACAATAGAAGCTCACGAGCTGATTGAGACCTAATGTAAGATTTACACTAAAATGATTCGCGCGGCGTTCAGTTGACACTCCGATCCATCATCGAGTAGGTGAAGATCGTCTTCTGTCACTTGAACTCTTGGCGAGGGCGGAGCGTGACGTGTGAGATTTCTGGCGTAGTTCTAAAATTGGAATTCTCAATGGGTGAATTCTAGGAGATAATAAGATTCGAATGTTGTCGTAGTGTGGCTTCATTGTAAGAATACAATTACCGTAAAAGATAGGTTTTTCATACTTTATCGAAGTCTAATGTAAACAGCATCTTTAAAAATAAAAAAAATTACCCCTGATCTTAATGAATGAAACAATTTTTTTTAAAAATCAGGTTTTCTCATTTATTAACAATGTTAGCCAATTAAAATTAAAATAAATATGCCCCCCCCCCCGAACCAAGAATATACGATATAAAAATAAAAATCTTCATCGTCACTCTGGTCGCTAAATAAAGCTTACATATTTAAAATATTTAGATTAAAAAAACAAGCAAACATACAAATAAAAAAAATGTTGGTTATGCTCTAGTTTGTTTTCAATTTTACAAAAATAAATGTCTGCCCCCACCAAAAAAAATGCCAAGCAATATTTGGGATTCTTCTACGCGCCATCTCCGTGCACGCGGCTCTTTGTGCTGTAATCAAATTACAACGTTATTTAGTTGTTTTTATAGCTCGAATATAATTAGCGATGTGGTGCGCAAAGAGACGTGCGAAACGTTGAAAAGTTTCACAGCATAAGAAAAGGTTTACACGGGGCCCATCCATCACTCAAATGACATTTCAATTTTTCCTCTCACTCCCTCCTCCTCCTCCTCTCCCCCACCCTCCAAACGACATCCCGACTCTCAAACGTATTAATCATGACGGACTCCGCTACATCTGCAAAATTTGTTCCATCGTCTGCAAATTCATTTATCTTCGCAACGTTCGCGGAGTTAACACCCTCGCTGGATGGCTCGCTTCTCAGACCAAGGAGTTGGCGCTCAGACCTCGTGTCGCCGCGTCGGCCGGCCACACGGTGGTGGACCTTCATTTGTAAAATAAAAGAACCTCCAAAAATTGTTTAAAGAAATCAAATGACCGTTGTTTGTTTGACCCAGTAATGACCTCGCAACGGGCGTCCTTTTTAAAAAAAAAAAACATTTTCCCCGCGTCTAATGAACCGCTCACTCTCATTTCAAAGTGCCTAATGTTCATCCTTCCTCAAATCTTTCTCCTTCCGCCTCGACACATCCAGGCCTTTGATCTTCTCGATTTCGGCGCTATCTTATTCCAGCTTGTTAAAATCCCATAATAAGCTCGTGTATTTTTTTCCCTACTGTCATATAATCCAACCTTTCATATGATATCATTTTTCATTATTAGCCTTCTCAAGACACGAATAATTATTATACGAATGTGCGATTTTCTGCATCCGATTTGAGTACATGCATTTAATGGCCATTGGATCGCAATATTTCCACACACACAAAAAAAAAAAACCATACCAGGTAATTACGTCATCTACAATATTCCTATATTTTAGAAAGTACTAGAAGTTTCGCGTGGCGATTTATCTTTCAGCATAATCTGTTTGCTTAGAATTCGAATCGTTGAACTTCGGCCCGCGGGACATACACGGCCCACGTGAGGTCCTTTTTCCGTCATGACTATCCACAGGTGTGTTACCCGAGGCGCTGCGAGGAATGTGGAACCTGACACTGCCATTGAAGATCTCATTAACCTTACACCCCTTTCAAACATTACTAATCGTGTATAATGGTTTCATCCATTAAAAATGAGAGGTGAACATCGGCAATGTATCAAGGATTCGTTGATAATTACTGGGAAATGTACCTAGAATTTCTGTAATGCTTTGCTCACATTCTCGTCCGGACATGATAGTGTCTTAGAAACCACTGATGGGATCTGTATAAAACAATTTGAGGATCCTTGAGATAGACGGTCTCCAGGCTTTGTAAAAAATCTAAAAACCCCTACCCAGACGTCAACTATTCGCCTTTACATTCGGCTTAAGGTCTCCCAGTGCCTACTGATGACATCTCTCAGTGCCTACTGATGACATCTCTCAGTGCCTACTGATGACATCTCTCAGTGCCTACTGATGACATCTCTCAGTGCCTACTGACGACATCTCTCAGTGCCTACTAATGACATCTCTCAGTGCCTACTGATGACATCTCTGTGACATCTCTCAGTGCCTACTGATGACATCTCTGTGACATCTCTCAGTGCCTACTGATGACATCTCTCAGTGCCTACTGATGACATCTCTCAGTGCCTACTGATGGCATCTCTCGGTGCCTACTGATGACATCTTTCAGTGCCTACTGATGACATCTTTCAGTGCATACTGATGACATCTCTGTGACATCTCTCAGTGCCTACTGATGACATCTCTGTGACATCTCTCAGTGCCTACTGATGACATCTCTCAGTGCCTACTGATGACATCTCTCAGTGCCTACTGGTGACATCTCTCGGTGCCTACTGATGACATCTTTCAGTGCCTACTGATGACATCTCTCAGTGCCTACTGATGACATCTCTCAGTGCCTACTGATGACATCTCTGTGACATCTCTCAGTGCCTAATGATGACATCTCTAAGTGCCTACTGATGACATCTCTCGGTGCCTACTGATGACATCTTTCAGTGCCTACTGATGACATCTCTCAGTGCCTACTGATGACATCTCTCAGTGCCTACTGATGACATCTCTGTGACATCTCTCAGTGCCTAATGATGACATCTCTAAGTGCCTACTGATGACATCTATCGGTGCCTACTGATGACATCTTTCCCTCTCGCGATTTTCAAAACCTCATCACCATTAAAAAATGTTTCTATTTTTCTCTTACGTCCCCTTTCTTAGCTGGTGACGCCTGCTCCGCGGTCAGAAAAGGTTCAGGAGTTATTCGCCTGTGTAAATATAAAACACGAATCTTGTGGGCTCGGTGGAGAAAAAGAAACGAAAACGTGTACAAGTGCTGAATCGCAATCGAAAGTGATTTGCTTAAGGGTGCTTTTGAATGTGGGCTGTAATGTTTGCATAAATATCAAACAGAGAAAGATCGATGCCGCGCCGCGAGGATGAGACGAGGGTCGCCGTTAGCCCGAGTCGAGGGAAGTATGAAAAACGAGTCTATTCGTTTTGGAGAGCAATAATTTAAATAGTGGGTGCCGACATATTACGCGTGTGTGTGGGGGGGGGGGATTATATATTTCCAAAGCAGATTACATTGATTGTTAAGAGTTTACAAATCGAGCAGAATCGAACAATAAAAACATAATTTGGTTTTTCTAGTATATGCGGAAGTCATATGCTACATAAGTGATAAATCCTAATCCTAACACATAAATAATATTTATAGGAATAAATCTTTTATTAATACTTCATGCGATTTTAAAATAATTAATTTTTAATGTTTTATGAAAAACATTTCTAATTTGTATTCGTTTAAAAGGTCTGTGTTTATCCCTAGAACTTTCTCGTTTCAGTTTGAATCTAAAAATAGCCTGTACATCTGCATTCTGCTAGACGTCACGAGAGTGCGAGTACACAAGCACGTGCAACCCCTTCGTCCCCCCCCCCCCGGGTGTCAGAAGACATTAAAAAAAAAAAAACCTTAACATTTGAAACTGAGCGCGTCCCATCCTCCCTCCCCCCAACACGGTCCCAAAACGCCAGTATGCAAATGTGTCTTCCATTAGTCAAATGTATGACCACATATCACAACACGACATTACTTAGGACATGAACAGAATGGAATTGCTGAAACAATTAACGCAATTTTGTTTTTTAAAGTTTGCACCAGGTCGCCACAATTCGCGGCCCGTGCCCCGCGGGGCAGGTTGTACAGGTAAACAGTGGAGGTTGTGTGTGTGGGTGTGTGTGGCAGTGTGTGTGGGGGGCGGGGTCGAATCTTGGCAAGTCGTCGATAAACACACAGTGTAAGCAAAGCATGTTGAGGGAAGACAGCGGTGGGGTTGGGGTGGAATGGGGGGGGAATGCAGACGTCCGAACATAGGTTGGGGCGGGTAATCGATTGGTGGGGTGTTAGTGGGGGAGGGGAGGGGTGATTAAAGAGTGGGGGAGAATGCGTGCAATCAAAGAGTACAATTTCGGAACAGCCGTAACACACAAATCTTCTGTATGCTAAAAGTTAGAAATATGATCAGCACTGAATCTTGACAGACACAACATGAAACACTTGTCAGATGACCAGGTCCGTATATGTAAAATTAACTTTAAAGTCGAGCTAAGCAGAGAATTCTGGGATGGGGTTAGTGGTAAGGGGGCATACTTTTTTCTTAACCTTCACCTTTGACTTCAAGAGCCGCGCCTTTAAGATAAACGTACCCAGGGTTTGTATTAAAATTTTGAGGATCCCTGGCAAGGTAACGCTATTAACGCTCGGCTAATGCGCCAGTCAAACTGTGTTGCACACTCCGATAGATACAGTGCTGTTGGAGGAACATCTGTTTTCAGTTCCCAGTTACACAATACATCATTGTTTCTTTTGGTTTGTCTTGTGTTTGACACAATACATTATTTAACAAACTGTCTACAGTCTACAGCGTGCGACACGAGTGCTTTATAGAAAACGGGAGAGAAAGATGAGCAACAAAAGGAGAAGAGATGAGCAACAAAAGGAGAAGAGATGAGCAACAAAAGGAGAAGAGACGAGCAACAAAAGGAGAAGAGATGAGCAACAAAAGGAGAAGAGATGAGCAACAAAAGGAGAAGAGATGAGGAACAAAAAGAGATGAGATGAGGAACAAAAGGAGAAGAGACGAGTAACAAAGGGGGAGAAAAATAAATGAAAATGTGTGGGAGTGTGAGGGCGGGGAGGTGGATGGGGCAGGGGCGGACAAGTGGAGAACATACCGAGCGGAGATCAATTTATTATTTCCCCTTAAGTCTTACATTCCCATCTTCAGTTGGCCCGGGGGCAATATCACGTCTGAAATGAAGATGTGTGTGCATCGGGGGTCCCCGGCACACACCAGCAAGGCCGGGCCAGAGAATTAACTGCTAGTCAACGGGTACATCATCAGCAAGCATTCATTTCCCGAGGCTCGCGTCGAGTCCCATTTCACCGCCGAGGGATTTGTGGTTACACAACAGGCCCGTATCTTTCACGAGTTGTGCAGAATAAACGCAGGTAAAAAAAACAACAAAAAAACATGAATGAAAAGTTGAGAAGATAATATCGGATATGTAAATGGTGGAATAGGGACAAGGGTCCTACAGGTTTAAGTAAGTTTCATTATTTAGGCCCCTGATTTAAATGATTATATGTCTTGATGTTTGAATCAAGTTTTTTTTATGTATAACTGTCCGTTTCGTTGTATGTTTATGGGTGCGTGTTTGGTTGTATGATTATGGTTCAGAGTGCGTAGTTGGTTGTAAGTTTCGTTCTACAAAACACACACGGTTCCATGAATCATCAGTATATCTTTCATTCCACGATGCACTCGCCTCAGCATATTGGAAAAACTCCAGTCAGCTTCCCAGCCAGCCATCCGTGAACTTGCTACACATGCACCGTGTATTGACTATTTCCCCCCTCGACCGCCTCCTCGTGCGCTGGGCCGCGTCGAGCGCACACACGCAGAGACAACATCGAGACCAGCCGAAGGTAGATAGACAAAATGAAATATGATTGATCTGAGAAACGTCAAGGACTCAAACGGTGTGACGGGGGTAGGTCAGGAGAAATCCTCGAGTGCTTTCTCACGTGTGCGGGGTTGAGCTCATTCGATGAGGTCATAGTTCAAGCAAGATGATCCCCCCCCCTTCCGTTCGCAGCCTCGTTTCGGATTGAATAGCGGGCAGGAAGTCCAAGGCCCTGTATACCCAGAGCTCCTACCATTTTTTTAATGTTAAGTATAATGCAGCTTATTTATTTCCACTTTTCTTTTTGCCGACACGAGGCTGCCTATCGAGGGCTATTCAAATCCGATGCTGTATGTCTAATTGCAAGTGTTAATGAAACCAATCAGGAGTTCTTTCATCGCCGCAATAAGACCCAAGACTTTTTTTTTTCGATTTCTTTTTTTTTTTTTTAAATAGTTTTTTTTTATGATATTCATATTTATTTTGATATCCAATATCTGCTCATGTGAGTGTGGGTTAGTTATTAATCAAGAGATGGCGGGTGGGAAAGATACTTTAAATTAGATTATGTGAAAGATTAAGAAGAAAAAAAAAACAGCGCCGAAATTGATACTCTTTTAATTCTTTTGTTCTAATGTTTTAAAGATTTGTTTCGTTTCATCATATTGCCCGCCGTCTGCAAGGGTTCAAGTTTTTAAATCGTGTGAAGATGTAAGGAAATGAACACTGTTAGCGTAGGCGCCGGTAAAATAGCTCAGCGTAATCTTTTTGTATACATTTAAGTGTTTGTGTGTTTCTTGGTGTTGCCCATACATGGACAGCACCGGATTACGCGCCTGGTTTATGCGGAAAAATCAATCGGCGGAGATATTCTGCGTGCAGGCTTAAGAACGTCTGCGACTTATCCAAACAAAGTAGCGTCAAAAGTCTTATTCACACGCAGAGGGAGGGAAATAAATCCCATCAGTGGTCAAACATAGATTCATTGTAACAACATCACATGATAGTGATGATATGGGCGAGTCTTACAACTTGAGTATACTCACAAGGTGAACGAAAAGTTGGTGACGGAATGGTGAAAGGGGGTGGGGGGTTCTGAGATGGGGGCGGGTAGTGGCTGAGGAGGCGGGTAGAGGCATGGTGGGGGGAGGAGGGAGTCGTAGCTCTTTCTATTAACGTTATCTAGGACTGCTCGTCATTGAACTAAGTGCCCGCCCTCGCCCGATCCATCCCCTCCCACACCAACTCCCTCACCCGACATACCAGAGATAAAAACGCCAGGATAAATTTCCATGTCCCAGCAGCCACCACGCACGACACGGTGGAAATGAATGGCGGGCGATATGTAGGAGACGACCGGAAGATAACCGGAAACATGGTGGCAGCACTCGCTAGCAGGCTCGAACATGGACACTGACCGTTCTGTGAGTAGAACATTAATGGACTCGTGACTATTTTCCCCCCTCTCTTCTTTCCCCGTTTCTTTCTTTTTCACAGAAAAGGGCATTAACTCGTGATGTGGGTGGTTCATCTTGGACGAGTCGAGATAACGAGGTCACATGATTTAAAATCCAAAACAACAGCAACTTTGTCCTCATAAAGAATTGTGAAGGACTCAATAAATGAACGTATTTCTTCAGATTTCTACTATTGTATTTTGATAGATTACATTCTATTTAAAACCACGCTATTGAAACAGGAAAATTCTGACCTACTTGGAACAGAACAATCGAATTCGTTAATGAGCTTTTAATTTAAAAGTAATTCCGGAAACTCTTAGAGCAGGCACGTGAAAATGCTCCATTTCAATATGACGTCGCCCTTAATTAAATTACCTGTTTAATAGTTATCCCTCCCTCCGTCCCCCGGGGGGGGGGAGGGAGCTTTCTGCCCAATGGCAGACGACAATAATCATTGGTCACGACGTGCCGCTGGCCTGCACACACTGTTAATAGTGAAACCACGAGTGCACGGAGCTTTCTTTATTGATCCCTGACGAGGGCTGCAGGTGAAATAAAGGCCCCACCTATCTCCCAGGGTTAATCACTTTGGCCAATTGTAAATCCAATGACAATGTGTGTTGTCTCAAAAATTGTTACTATTACCATTATCATTATTATTATTAGGGGCGCCAGGTTAATGCATGTGTCATCAACACTTATCTGCACAGTAACGGATTGCAGATAAACGAATCGACTAGTGTGATAATGATAGAGAGAACCCCAGGATTCTCCATCACTACACCGACATTGGGCTTGGAGTTAGTGTAAGCGACGGGGGCCGGGTGTTGTTAAAACTTCAGAGATCGTTGGGGGGGGGGGGGGAAAANAAACAAGGGGGTCTTAAGTTCTTTTTTTTTAAAGGGCACTTCAACGGTAAATCGCGCTGACGAGATGCGCCCCTTTTGAGAACATCTCCACCTAATGTAAAAAAACAAACACCAATAAATCAGGCGTTGGATTTGAGTCTCGTCCGCACTAACACAAAGGTGTCTCACCTTTAGAGGTAAAACCGTCGTAAAATGCCGTAAACTAAAAGCCACCTTCATCTACATGTCTCGGTTTCTAATTATTTTTTTTAACCCCCTTCAGCCACCGGTGAAAGGTTTCTTTAAAGACGTGAAAATGGCCGACAATTTTTTTGTTGTTCATCTCTCAATCTCCTCCCCGATCTTTAAACCAAGATAGTTTGTATTCCCAACCTAATGTGTGTGTGTTTTTTTAAACATTAAAATTTTTTATGTCTTTTGTTTATTTTTAAACGTGTGAGCCGGGGAGAGGGGAGATGCTTCCCATTTCTTTCATTAGCAAGTTTTCTAATTTCCGCACTCGTCATCTCCTCGTGGCACGACTGTCGGCTGCTGCGAGGGAATAAAAAAAAAAAAACGGAAGCGATCGTGTTTCCCTAATTGTCTCCCCTGTGGATAGATGCGTTACGTAAACGAGGGGAAACAACCTGTAAACAAGGATCACTTTATTGTAGGCGGCAAGAAACGGGAGACAAGAGTCCGCGACAGGTCCTCGCAACATACGGAAAGTTGGCTGGTGGTGGCTCGACGGTGGTTGGTNCGGTCAAAGGATCTCCTCAAATTTCACTCGTTATTATTATTCCGTATTATAATTATGCTTTTTTTTTTGTCAGTTTGTTCTTTTTTTTTTAAATGAAAAAAATATTATTCACTCACATTTCACAAAAAGGTTGAAGAAATTGAACTTGAGAACTAGATGGGATGAGTAAATTTTAAAGTATGAACAGAAATGAAAGACAATTACTAGAATATGGCACTAGCAGGTTACATACCGAAATGACCACTGCAGCAGGTCGAATGGCTAAATACTTAATGACCACTGACCTCATCCAGAACTGCAAAGAATAAGCCCTTATTTTTTCTGGGTTGGGGGGGGGGTGCTTTGTTTTAAATTATTTTTTTTAATCAGAAGAATGTTGCTTCGGAGTGTGTAATAAAAAAAACACTGCTGGTGTGTACGCGTGGGGAGGGGGTGCGTTAAGTTCAACCTTAAAGTTGTCGGCGCCGGTTAACTTAACCGTTAAAACATCCAATTAGAATGCAAATCTAGTGACCCCGATCAAAGGACCAGGTGCTGGGCCAGGGACGAGCAGAGGCTTTTGGTTGTCAGTGCTGCACGTGCTCGCTCGCGCAACGACAGCTAACTCTCTCGACACACACACGCACCAGCCCGAATGTGCAATGGTTGGGCCGGTTGTTCCTCGCAACCTCGGGTCTTAAAAGCAATCGGCGGCGTAACTGGAGGAGGGGAAATGTCACGATAACATTTTTTTTAAAGACAGGAATGCTCAATCACTAACTATTCAACCAATTGCTGAACTATCTCTTTGAGCCCTCGAAAGATACCCGGGAATGATGTTTTAAACTAGAAACGAGGCTCTTGTATTAGTAGTATCACAAGTGTTAGGCGAGAAGCTGCATATAATGATGTTTGGCTTTTGTTTTATTTTAATAGCAAAAAATGCTCTTATAATTTTTTTTTATGTCCCTTAATGAAACTATTTTAAGTCATGAAAACTATACATGCTAAAAATTGTTGACTCTGGATCAGCTGTCAGTATGGATCAGCTGTCAGTGTGGATAAGTCCTAAGTCCAAAGTCCACTTTTAAACACCCCACAACTCCCCACTGACCAGCAGCTACTTTGAGACTTGTTGACGTGGTAGCACCAAGTTTTGACCAACCGGACAATGTAATTAGTATAAGAGGGGAACGGGTGGGGGGAGGGGCGGAAGACCCGATGTCCAGCTGCAACTATCGCTCCCTCTCCTCTCCCGTCGGGTTCAAATAGATGCCCCGTGTTGATGACCGCACAAATAGATGCCCCGTGTTGATGACCGCACAAATAGATGCCCCGTGTCGATGACCGCACTGTTTCACCCTGACGAGAGAATGTTGATGGACCACATACCAGGCAATACGTGGCTGTTGGCGTAACTAAATGATGTCATATCTTGATATGGAGATTGGGAAGGGGCCAGGTCGTGGAACCCATACTGTGTTCAGTTGTGGAGACCCCCATCCCCGGGGGGAGGGGTAACATTAGAGGAATGTGTTGAGCAGTGTTGACTCTACTGAACCAGTTGTCTTTGAAATACTGTCAACAACCCCCTCCCAAACATTTGCTCTGATCGTCCTTTCTTAGTACTTGGAACAAGACACGGAGATCGAATGCTTTAATGGCGATGATAATGTGAATTGGGTTCTTAATGTCCACATTCGTGTTGTATTGTTCCCAGAACTCCGATTGGCTTATTGCGTCCTCAAGCAACAAACCTGGAACCAAGGTCTTGTTGCATGGCTTAAAATAATATTCCTGTTTAACAGGTCCCGAATATGCCTGATAATAATACAAACATTTTTTTTTATAAAGTTATCTTGGAACATAATAATCTATTGGCTTTGTTAGTGTCGTGAAGACCGTTACAAAGAAAGTTCAAAGCTCTTAACGCTGCCCCAACCAACCATCTTTTAAAGTCATAACTGTTTGTACTACGGTTTACCTGTGGGCCATAACAGCACCGGAAACTATTAATAGCCCCTTTGTTACTTCCTGGGTTATGGCATATTAGGCCCTGTGCCAGAACAAGCCGCTGAACAAAAGGTATCCTTGACGCGTCCAAAATGATAAACCTGCGATGCCTCGCCCGTCTTTGATCTCGTTTATGCTATGAAACGATTTCTTCTCTTTTCTTCACACCCCTTGTCGTCTCCTCGAATAGATCCGGTGTTTGGAACTCGTGCGCGCCCCCGGTCTAGAGCCGAGGATCTCGTTAACCTAAACATTTTCTGTGTACATATATGTGGTTTAGGTAAGAAAATGGAGACAGGCCGGGTATACAACCCTGGTTACCGCTGGAATGCGGGAGGGGAGAGATTTTGGCAAAAGAAATTTCACGAGTTACACGAGCAGTGAGGAGATTCCTCATCGAGGCAACGCAGAGGGACTTGTGGGCCAGTCAGCTGAGAGCTATTCCGCCATCAACTGGTAGACTGTGCAAACCAGTGCCAGCAGAAGATGTCATTTGTCATTAAGAAATGGTGCATCGAATACTAATACTACTATATCTATTAACTAGGGCTGTTATCGATTAATTTGACTTTAAAAGTTAACTTTTGAAAAATGACCGAATAATTAATCGATAATTTTGATTAAGCTAAAAATAAGATGTATGACGTCATTAAACTGAAAATTTGAAGCGAAGTAACAAAAAAAAAAAGGGAATTAAGATTTTTTTAATTTAAATATAAGAGCTTACACAAACAAAATCTTATTTTTTAAATGGAAAAGTTTGTAAGTAAAAAACCCAAACTATTATCAATTATTAATCATTTAGTAATAAATCGGAAAAAATTATTTAAAACAAACTCTTCAATTTAATTGCTATTTTATGGATAAAAATAATTTTAATCAATAAAATTTTTACCGATTAATCGAGAAATTAATCGTTAATTTCCGCAGCCCTACTATTAACTATTACTAAGACATGAAATATTTTTTGGTGATAATAACTGTATATTTAATATCTGTATATTTGAACAATTATTTTTCATGAGAATAAGTGGGAAATAGATATGTTATTCCTCTAGATTGCTAGATAACAGTGGTGAGGGCGTGTTACAATGGATGAAAATAACAAAAGTCTTTCTTGACTTCCTGTCGTTAGAGCTCGTGTTGGACGAGACAGACAAAAAAACAAAAAACAAAATTAACTAAAGGTTAATTTATTCATGCCAACCCAACGAAAGGTCAAACCTTGGTGGCCTACAAACGAGACGGGACGAGCATTACAAGGGGATTTGCGTGTAACGATTGCAATAACATATTAGTCTACTACGTTAACCCCCGCCCCGCCGCGCAGCAGTTTATCACGACCGCGCATTTCGAGTTATCGTATAAAACCGGTGTTCATGGGGATGGAGCCTGTTCACGGGGATGGAGCCTGTTCACGGGGATGGAGCCGTTCATGAACGCAGTTCAACTAGCTGGAATTGTCGAAAAAAAATAACATAAAGCTATTCAAGAGTCTTAAGTTCACACATGACATACGCCTGTTTGGTGACCTTATAATTTCTATACGGTATTCAAATGGTGCTACAAAGATAATGATGACTTAATGATGTTACCCAACCTGGGCGCCAGGAGCGACACATTGCCGCCATGTAACCCAACCAACCAGGGTGTGAAGAATGGTCGCAGCTCAGAATATACGTTTACTCGCCCCCTCCCCCACCCCATCCACCCTTCACTCTTTACATTACTCAGTCCCTTTAGATACTTGAACACGCGATATGATGACACGACGGCCGTGTCCTCAGACCCTCGCCAAACGATTTCATCTCACGAGTCTGGTCTCGTGAATGGGGGGTCAAAGGACCGTTTCGCTGGCGGAAAGTCATAAATAACAGCCTCGCGAGACGTTCGCGAGGGCCGCTAATTATCTACCTACTTCTTTGTATCAGGGGCGTCGCGGTGACCCCGGGAACATCGCGCGTGTGAAGGATGTCAACCCTCGAACAATAAATGGTGGAAATTGTAGAGTTACCTCGGGAGTATAAATTATGGCCCTTGGCATTCTTTTTTCTTTCCAACTCTAGACAAGTTACAGATGGGTTTATACTTACTTAAATTGACGTAAACATCTACATATCGAACAGAAAGATTTTCATTACACTGACGTAAACAACTACATATCGAAATATCGAACAGAAAGATTTTCATTACACTGACGTAAACAACTACATATCGAACAGAAAGATTTTCATTACACTGACGTAAACAACTAGTCTACATATCCGTCAATAGGAGATTAATAAACCATGAGATTGACAGACAAACGCGTTTATTTTTATATACACTTTCTTTTGGAGTCCAGCCATAGAACATGAAACTAATGCATATTAATCGTTAGAAATGTTTTACAATATCTTATCTTATATTATCTTGTATTCTACAGAGGCTCCTAATATACAGAAGATTATTACATTCGACTATTAACTATAGTTTTATGTCTAGTCTAGCATTACAAAACTAATAAATAAATAAAAAATATATGTACAACAAGAACTTCAATAGTGTATTGATTTATTATTTTACAGAGCACGAACAATTGATATTAGAGACTATAGCCGGTGGACTGATAGACATCTGACAGCATAAACTGACTGTCCAAGCGTTGTATGTGAATTTGGTCACATTTTGATGTTGAGTGGGTCACATTTTGATGTTGAGTGGGTCAAATTTTAATGTTGAGTGGGTCACATTTTGATGTTGAGTGGGTCACATTTTGATGTTGAGTGGGTCACATTTTGATGTTGAGTGGGTCACATTTTGATGTTGAGTGGGTCACAGAAGGTTGTATCGCTTAACATTGAATTGTTTAATGTTTGAGCATTTATTTGAAACCTTAGACTCTAGACTCTAGACCAAACCAATCTCTTGCCGTCACAGCTTGCTCTACTTGATACGATACAAGGTTAGTAATGATGTCGAGTCGGGGTCTTTGGTGAGAGGGTAGTGTGGGACAAACGCCATGAAACGTAATGCTACTGACTACAGCTCTATGTTTTAATTTTAAAATAACAAAAACAACAACAACATAAACTTAACTTTTCTTAACAATTGAGAGAAGATGTTAGGATATGAAAAAGGTCTTTCTGATAGAGAAAGAGGGAGAGAGTGAGACAGAGAACCCCAGGGACTGAACGAGGAAATGAAAAAGAGGAACCGAGAGAGGGGAGAGGAAGAGAAGGGAGAGATATATAGACGTGGAGCGAGAGGGTAACAGAGGGAGGGTAAGAGATAGTGAGAGAAAGAGAGAGAGAGACAAGTCAGGAGACTGATATATATGTTTTCTACCATCCATACACACACATATAAGGATATGACACAAGTTATAGAAAACGCAAATAGCCTAATACATTTTCTCTTGAATTACATGCTCTTTCTCTTTCTCTTTTTCTCTCCCTCTTTCTCTTTCTTTCTTTCTCTCTCTCTCTCTTTCCCTCTTTCTTTTTCTCTCTCTCCCTTTTTCTCTTTCTTTCTCTCAATCTCCCTCTTTCTTTCTCTCTCTCTTGCTCTCTCTCTTTCTTTCTCTCTCTCTTTTACTCTTCACTTACTCTCCCTCTCCCTCTTTCTCTTTCTTTCTCTCTCTCTTACTCTTCACTTACTCTCACTCTCCCTCTTTCTCTTTCTTTCTCTCACCCCTTTCTTTCTTTCTCTCTCTATCTCCCTTTCTTTATTTCTCTCTCTCACTCTTTTTTTCTCTCTTGCTCTCCTTCACACAGATCTGCATCTACACAACATGTAAAAAAATAAAACAAGCTAATTTGTGAAATCAGTTCTCAGCTCTAAACCTCGGCCACTGCTCTATGCCATCAATTTACCGCGGCCGGTTTAAAACAAAAGACGTAATGACAACAACAAAAGCGCGCACTCGTTAACTTTTTAACATCCCCAGCGAGAACAATAAAGGGCGAGATGTTTCAAATCGATAATTTCACTCGGGCTAATCGCGTCGGGATTACGCGGCGTTTCATGTGGCACCTGACACCAGATACCTGGGCCGACCCATTTACAGCGAACGCCAACGGTCATCATCTTAAGAGGGGAGAAAGTGATAGTCCATTCACAGATGTACTGCTACAACTATTGTCATTGTCAATCTACACGGATAGTGCCGGTGTATTATGAAGTGATTGTGCAACATACACCGTGACTATCAAACATGTAGATTTATAGCTCTACACCCCACCCCCCACCCCACCGCCCCGTGACAGACCTTGTGCCGTTTAAGTGCCACATCAAGCGTGACTGTTCTAGATCCACCTGTGACTGTTCTAGATCCACTTTTGACTGTTCTAGATCCACCTGTGACTGTTCTAGTTCTAGATCCACCTGTGACTGTTCTAGATCCACCTGTGACTGTTCTAGATCCACCTGTGACTGTTCTAGATCCACCTGTGACTGTTCTAGATCCACCGTGACTGTTCTAGATCCACCGTGACTGCTCTAACATATACAGTGATTGTCCTCCATACATTGAATACATTTCCCTTAAGCCCCCCCCCCTTTTTTCCCCCAAACCACATTAACCACACCAAATATCCACACAGCCACTTAATATATATTTGCGAAAAACCTTTACTCCCCTCCCCACACTCATTTTTGAGACGCGAATGGCTTTCAAAATATTTTCTTACAAGATACATTTAAAAAAAACAACAACAGAAAACAACTCAATGACTTCCTAGTGCTGAAGTAAACGGAGCCTCAGACCTATAGTACAAGACACACTGGCAAAGCGGAAGTAGAGGCGGATTATTATTCACATCGATTTGATAATTTTCCCATCTAAACGTCTGCCATCTGATTCTTTGATCCACCAGTACACGGGGGAGGGGGTAAAGGGGGGGGGATGCTACCACCGCCCCACCGACCTCACACTGACCCACATCCGGGGTAGGGAAGCCATTGTGACGTGGCGGTCTATAATAGTGTAATGAGTTAGCGGCGTAGAAATAGGTCCTTGGACGTCTGGCATCTCTGGTGGAAATTATTTTACCACGCCTACACGCCAAATTATTGTACCACGCCTACACGTTAATTATTGTACCACGCCTACACGCCAATTATTGTACCACGCCTACACGCCAATTATTGTACCACGCCTACACGCCAATTATTGTACCACGCCAATTATTGTACCACGCCTACACGCCAATTATTGTACCACGCCTACACGCCAATCATTGTACCACGCCTACAACGCCAAGTATTACACCACGCCTACACGCGAAGTATACCACGCCTACAAACCAATTATTATACCACGTTTACACGCCAAGTATTACACCACGCCTACGCACCAATTATTAAACCACGCCTACACTCAAAGCTTAAACCATTCACACTTTCACTCAAATGATTTTACCATGTCTACGGTTCAAAGCGCTAGGAAAAATAAAAGGAGCGGTGGCTAAACACGAGATGATGTCAGCAAGATCTTTCATTATTATTAATAACGAATGGGCTCAGAGGCCATACAGATGTATTGTTTACTTTTAAAATAACGTATAGCTTCACAGGTCATACAGATGTATTGTTTACTGTTAAAATAACGTATAGCTTCACAGGTCATACAGATGTATTGTTTACTGTTAAAATAAAGTATAGCTTCACAGGTCATACATATATATTGTTTACTGTTAAAATAACGTATAGCTTCACAGGGCATACAGATGTATTGTTTACTTTTAAAATAACGTATAGCTTCACAGGCCATACAGATGTATTGTTTACTGTTAAAATAACGTATAGCTTCACAGGTCATACAGATGTATTGTTTACTGTTGTTAATAACGTATAGCTTCACAGGTCATACAGATGTATTGTTTACTGTTGTTAATAACGTGTAGCTTCACAGGCCATACAGATGTATTGTTTACTGTTAAAATAACGTGTAGCTTCACAGGTCATACAGATGTATTGTTTACTGTTAAAATAACGTATAGCTTCACAGGCCACACAGATGTATTGTTTACGGTTGTTTAAGAGTTATCTTAATAGTTATCGCGAAATACCGTTGCTGAATTATTTTTCCTTATAGAAAATTATTGGTTATAGTTTTTCTTATTGTGTATTGACTGATATAGTTGTCATTAGTTGATCAAAAACACGCGATACTTTCAATTATTCTAACTTTCCCCCCACCAAAACTACAGCTTTTTTGTTACAGTATTTATTCTCATAAGGCTTGACCTCAGTCCCTGTACTATACCTACGTATAAATAAAGAGTCTTCTGGTTCGCCCTCATGTCCGTGACCACTCGACGCTGTCCTCGTGATATGGCCCAGCTTGACAACACCAACATAGACGAGACCCACCGCGGTGGAGATACCAAAGCGGGGATGATAAGCTCCAGAGATAACCTCTCCCCCCACCAACATCCTGACCCGGCCAAGGGCGTTACCACGGGCCGGTGCAGGCCTTCCCCGAGAACTCCTCGGCTCGGCTACTTTCACCTGGCCGGTAAATCAGGGCCGGATCGATTGCTTTCAACTTGCGGGGCGGAAGGAGGAAATTAGACGGACAGACGAGGCGGATGTTTAATTTGAAAAAACTGTAATAGTTAAATGGATAGCTTTCGAGACAAAGCCGAGGGCGATGGGGTGATGAGTTACAGAGAGCTCGGTGAGTAGTGGCGCCTGGTCTGGACGATCGCTCGAGACGGACGGTTCCCTGTGTACCGCGGTTGGTCAATTAACTCTCTGGTAGTTTGATAAAACACCATAGTCAAAGTGTTTACACGAGGTAACCTTCAACCCAGGATTGCAACAAGATGGTTTATGTTGTGCTGTACCTCCAACACCCTGGCACTCGAGTTCAAAAGGTTAACTTCACCAACATCACCCCAACCTTCACACACACAAAATTTGGTATATCTACTATATGTCTGTCTTGTCAAAAAGATATTATAGCCCTCAAAACATTTTCACGGTCTCCAGGTGTTGTTTTTTTTATAAAGGCTTTATAACAGAAGACCCGGCGTAATAAATGGTCATATCAAAGAAAGCCGTGAAACTCGTGTTCATCCTTTTTTCTTTTCTTTTTTTTGGTGAAACATTTTACAATATTTACTGCGCGGTAACTCTAAACTATTGCGCGACGTCTGTCGGATATTCACTAAAAGGGAACATTGAAACAGAGATGTCGTAAGCTTTGTACATAGGACAAGGCTGTATTAACTCCTGGCTCGGGATCAAATATTCACGACCAAATAGTCGGCGTCAGCATCGATTAATTTTTCGTTAGGTTGTTCGCCGAGACCAACAGTCCGATCGGGAACAAAACTCAGCCCATCGCAGTCAAAGCCCCTCGGTAAATCCTCGAGCTCCACCTCGAGCTACGTATACTTCCAAGCACACCATCTGACCAAAATCTGGGGTTATCGCCAATTAACCCGGCGTCCAGCGTGGTCATCCCGTAACGACCGGTTGTCCGGCCTAATGGCCAGTTGCCCTGGCCATCAGCAACAAGCCAACCGTTATTTACACAAACCAGGCCGGGGTTATTTATCTAGAAATAATCCAATTAGAGGCAGGATTTAGCTCCCCTGGTAGACACCGTGGTATGTGTAATTGTATTAGCCTCCCCCTCACTCGGGTAGTACGAGGAGTCAGGCGGTCGAGAAAATCGAATGCGGCAGGCATAAGACAATATTAGAGCCACAGGACGAGGAGCCGGCGAGATTAATTGAGAGAGAAATAAGAGAACTGGGTTGCATCGATAGACGGTAGATAAGGTGAAACGTGAGCGGAAGAAGAGGTAGGGGTTTACACGAGAGTGGAAGAGGATACGTGTTGGATACGCGATGTTGTGAAAATTGATTATTGATGGCGATAGGCCTCAGTTTCAATACCCCCGGTGTGTGAGTGTGTGTAATGGGGAACCGGGCAGGGTGGGGGGGGGTCGACACGAAATAATTTAAGCCTGAATGATAATGTTAATGAAAATAGATTTACTTTAATGATAATAATACATGTATAACTGTGGTAGAAAACATTATAGCTGCGAAACGTTTGCTTTTGGAGCTATATATTCTCAACTACGGCGCCCACATTTTTTCGTTTCAAAAGCCCAAGTACCTTATCTTTGTTTGATAAACACGAAATATTCAGATTGCTGAAATGCACACAAAATATTCTGTAATTATAAATCCTTAAATCCTCTTTTTACATCGTTTCCTTTTCCAAATTTAAAACCCTGTATTAAAAATATATATAAGCTCAAACAATGACGTCATAGCGTTACGGATCCGTCCAGTCAGCGAGTAACTTTGGCTATTATATTGTTTATAATGCAGCTAGATACAATGTTACGCAAACATGTCTACGAGTCTCATTCATAATAATGACGTCCGCCTACCTAATAATGACGTATTGGTGCAGTGTCCTGGACTTGGGCCATAATCCAACACAAGATTCGCTTGTTTAACGAGTTCTTCCCCTTTTGGTATCACGTCCCGCAACCTTTTCTCGAGATGCTCTACTCATATGTAAAAACCCGCTTTCGGGGAAATGTTTGGTCTTCAAATACTATAAATATGACGGCATTAACCCACAGATTACCTGCTTTCCTGGCACTGGGATGAGGAACGGGACCGGACCCAAAAGACTCGCTGCCGGCTCGCCTTAACACGATCGCCATCTGCTTTCACGGGCCGACACAAGGACCAGGTGAACAAACACACCCGCAACAACAAACATGGAAACATTTTGGCGATAAATCATCGTGACGTGGGAAATGCCTCGTCATTTATCCGCCCCGGGGCCAGAGTTGGAGGCCCTCGCATCAGCCTCAAGCAGTTTACCCTGGCTGGCGTCATGATAACCACGAGTTGTGCTGTGCGCGTCATTACACTGACGGTAGTCGGGTTTCTACTAAACAATTCAATTATGAAGTATTTTACTGCTAGGAAAAATAAACCGGAAAGTTACGACAGGAATTTTTTTTTCCTGTTTGTCGCGGGCATGCAGAGGCATTAGTCATTCCTTTTTTTTTTTTTTTTAAAGACTAGACGAATCACCAACTGTTACGGTCTAACATTTCTTGCTTAAAGGAACCATTAGTTATATGATGTCCAATATCAAGGAAAGCGAAGTTTTTCCATTTTAAACAAAAATAATTAAAACTGGCTGTCTTAAATTATAATCTCTTTGGAGTTGTATCCAGTTATACTTAAGTATATTGATAAATTTCGTCTTTCATGAAAAAAAAAAATGAAAATATTCAAATTCAATTAAACTTTCGCAAAATAATCAAGAAAAGTTAGTACTTGATTTCAATCAGACTTTATTTATTGATAGTATTATAAACGAGAGCGATGCGCCACCAATAACGGATACAAAACGCCGTCATCCAGACGAGAGCCCTCGGAGCTTTCGCCGGCTTAAAACTCATTACGGCCTCGTGAAAGATTTATTTTCCTCCTATTGTTTGGGCGAGACGGACACAAGTCTAAAATTGTACCATCCTCTTTCTTATTCCGACGAGACTTCTCCTTCAATTCAAAGAAAACATTTTATGTAATTTCAATATTGAAAAAATATATTTGGCATTTGTTGCTTGGGGATAGCTTCGTGTGCTGGGGTGGGGGTGGGGGTCATTATTAAATTAGGAGACTTCGGAAATATCCCTATGGGAGGGGGAGAGTATATGTAGTGGTTTGATTTGTTTATTATTGCTATTATTATTACTTTTGTAATTTATACAGAAAGACGATTTTTAAAAAAAATCTGAAGATTTACAAATGGTAGGAAAATAGTTGTACACAAGTAAAAGAATTGGCGGAAGGAAAAAAGATGTGAGGTTTAGAGGGTGGGGGTGCGGGGGCGACAGGCAGCTGAAAGAAAATTGAACGCTTCCTATAGTAGTTTACAGGCCGGGGGGGAGCGACAGGCAACTGGTAGAAAATTGCACGCTTCATATAGTAGTTTATAGGCCCGAGAAATACATCTTTAACTTTCCTCCGAGACACGGCTGAAATATGTGGTCGGACGTCTCACGTGTCAGAGACCGTTGGTCACTGGACGCCTTCCCGCCCTCGGCGTCTAAATTTAGTCTCGGCAGTGCTGCTTCCTCGGTGCCTTTTTGTGTTAGGTCGTAAAAGAGTTCTGACGGGGGCGATAACTCTCGCGGACAGCTATTATTCCAGCTGCGCCAATTAACAGGGATCTACTGCTCAAACAATGCTTTAAATTGTCTCCCTTAGTCACGGCAGTACTGGCTCATGGGGGGGGGGGGTCCCCATTCCAAAAATTCACAGCATATATTTCGCAGCGAAACGAACCCGAAATATGTTGGTTGTTGCCGTATAAAAAAAAGATTGCGATATGGAGCCGTGACTTCTACAACATAAGACACTCGAATGGAAGCAAATGAGAGGGGGGGAGTGTGAGAGAGAGAGAGAGAGAGAGAGAGAGAGAGAGAGAGAGGGAGGGAGGGAGAGAGAGAGACTGACAGACAGACAGAAAAGGGATGAACAATTACAGTTAAGGAAAGAGTGAGTAACGGTTACATTGGAGACTTATCATAGTATTGACTGTCAATGTTGTTTGTCTATATTGATTGTCAATGCTGATTGTCAATGTTGATTGTTTATGTTGACTGTCAATACTGATTGTCAATACTGATTGTCAATATTGATTGTCTTTGTTGATTGTCTTTGTTGAGTGTCTTTGATGATTGTCAATATTGATTGTCAATGTTGATTGTCAATACTGATTGTCAATTTTGATATTCTATGTTGATTGTCTTTTTTGATTGTCAATATTGATTGTCAATGTTGATTGCCAATATTGATTGTCAATGTTGATGGTCAATATTGATTGTAAATGTTGATTGTCAATATTGATTGTCAATGTTGATCGTCAATATTGATTGTTAATATTGATTGTCAATGTTGACTATCATTATCGACTGTCACTAGGTTGGAGGTTAACCGTTGTCACTGTAATTTTGATCGTCTTTCATGCTAGCGACACACAAATGGTTGCAACTAACCGCGATCCACTAAGCTAGGGATATGGATAATAGATACATTTCAAATTTTGAAATTCCTGTGTGCCTGTTAGTGGGAATGGTTTAAAGAGATATCAGACTAGACGAGGCTGTCCTCGTTGTGAAATCTTATGAATACAGTACACCATTTTATTTTTAAAGAATCCACCTACTTGAAATTATGATGCCATAGATTTAGCGGTTATTTATTTTATTTATTTTTGCTTCCATTACAGCACTGACTGTCGTGCACTGCAAGAATACAGATAAGCTCGATGGGGATATCAGGCATAAACAAAAAAAAAGAAATCGGAAACGACTTGTAGAGAGATAGGCGAGTAGATAACGAGGGCCTGATCTAGCAAAACAAGAGAGAGCTGCAGTGGTGTGTAGGGCACTGAATTGTTGTTATAAAATTATGATATCATTCGTGGGTGGGGCGGGGGGGGGGATATAGTAGAGGGAGTCCGTGGAGATAACAAGCCCAGCGGGCGACATCGATACAAGCTCATTAGCGATACGATACCACAATGCGTCCGCTGTGTCGGGTGGGAGGTGGGAAGCCAGCGACACACACGAAGCTGACACGGGTGAACACAATACAAAATGGGCCGAGGAGAGATCGAGGGCGACATCTGAGTCCCATCTAATAAGAGATAAGAGCCGAATGAAGAAGATGGGGCTGGGGTGAAAGGGGTGGGGCGATGGTCTCGGGATACAAGCTTACCTTTGGCTCTATGTGACTCTGATGGGGCCGATAGGAGAGACGTCAGAGCCAGAAGGATGTTGCATTGAAAAGGGGAAAAAAACAAATAAAAATGTAAATAAGTGACATAACGAGAACTCGTGTATCGGTTTACAAGAAGTGGCTTATGAGATAAATACACGGACACGAGACGTAGTAATAAATATTAAACACTTTCAAAATAAACTACCTGTACTTTATTTTGAAAAGATATACAGATTACCCCTCCCCCACCAACCCATCCGCCCACCCCACCCCCAAAAAATAAAGAACCTGACGCGGAATGAGATAAGGGGCGGGTGGGGGGCACCCGGTGGAGTGGGGAGGTAAGTATAGAAAATGTTTTTAAAAATGTTAAGAGAGAGAATGATGAAAGAGGGGAGGGAGGGGAAAAAGAGTTATTGGTGGAAGTGCCATTTGTTGGTGGTAGTGCCATTTGTTGTTGGTAGTGCCATTTGTTGTTGGCAGTGCCATTTGTTGTTGGTAGTGCCATTTGTTGTTGGTGGTGCCATTTGTTGTTGGTGGTGCCATTTGTTGTTGGTGGTAGTGCCATTTGTTGTTGGTAGTGCCATTTGTTGTTGGTAGTGCCATTTGTTGTTGGTAGTGCCATTTGTTGTTGGTAGTGCCATTAGTTGTTGGTAGTGCTATTCGTTGGTGGTAGTGACATTCGTTGGTGGCAGTGCTATTCGTTGGTGGTAGTGCCATTTGTTGTTGGTAGTGCGATTTGTTGTTGGTAGTGACATTTGTTTTTGGTAGTGCCATTTGTTGTTGGTAGTACCATTTGTTGTTGGTAGTGACATTTATTGTTGGTAGTGCCATTTGTTGCTGGTAGTGACATTTGTTGCAGTTAGTGCCATTTGTTGTTGGTACTTGGTAGTGCCATTTGTTGTTGGTAGTGCCATTTGTTGGTGGTAGTGCCATTTGTTGTTGGTAGTGCCATTTGTTGTTGGTAGTGCCATTAGTTGTTGGTAGTGCTATTCGTTGGTGGTAGTGACATTCGTTGGTGGTAGTGCTATTCGTTGGTGGTAGTGCCATTTGTTGTTGGTAGTGACATTTGTTGTTGGTAGTGCCATTTGTTGTTGGTAGTACCATTTGTTGTTGGTAGTGACATTTATTGTTGGTAGTGCCATTTGTTGCTGGTAGTGACATTTGTTGCAGTTAGTGCCATTTGTTGTTGGTACTTGGTAGTGCCATTTGTTGTTGGTAGTGCCATTTGTTGTTGGTAGTGCCATTTGTTGTTGGTAGTGCCTTTGTTCCAAGCGGAAAGCGATTTTTAAAAAAAAGGAAAGAAAAACAACAACATAATATGTAAAATGATAAATATTATAAAAGCTACCAAGTGGGGGCTCGTCACGGACCACAGAAGTCAAAGGCAGATGCCCCACATAACATCTTTTAATGGTGAGATGATCGAATGTTAGTGGAAACAATGGAGCCGTCATGAAAGTGAAGGTATGTGAATTCTATAAATGCATCAAATGCACTTGCCGATAACACAGCGAAAAGGACGAATGAATCTCACACTATAGAAAGGAGTGCTAACACCACAATGAGCTTATGACGCACCGAGGTTAACTCGTTTAAATATAATATCAATGGATTTTTAGGGTTCGAGGGATTTGGTTATTGTTAGTGTATTATTATTTTATTAGGTTAATACAGTTAAAAGTTAGGGAGGGGGCTTGGCTTATGAGTTCACTTAAGACAGTTGCGACGCAAGACCAACATTTGCAATTCTAAAGCGGTTGTCGCTGGTTTGCTAGCAGCTAAAAAAAATGTTTGAGAACCGTTGCTCAGTTGAGATGAACGTCTGCAACCCAGTTTACGCACAACTCAGAATAACACCACAGCAACATAACTTGCAATGAAAATAACCGTTGGTAGAAATGAAATACAAAAAAATGAAAGAAACAGAAAGATCGCACGAGTTTATTGAGCATACACACAGCCGACGTAAACTAGGTTTTACGTGTGTTTCTGTAGATCACAGATTGCATTCATAGCGGTTTGTTTTTGTTTTTTTCCCGAAAGGTTGCGTGGCCATTTCTCCCCCTTCCCCAACTCACCCAATGACTTCGCCCCCTCTCCCCACAAAAATAACGCAACCCTTCGATACATCCCAGTGATTACATCAAAATCTATGTCGCTTGAGCATGAATGAAAATTGTTTTTTTTTAACGTTATTCTATTATTGAAATTAACTTGCATTTTCGAAATTTAAAACAAAAATGTATTTAGAATATCTACTTTCTATATAAATTATTTATTTAACAACGATTAATCAGTTTATTTGTGTCGTGAAATCTAAATTCCCAAGCGCTATGAAAATGTATAAATTTTAGACGAGCAAAAGGCGTTTGCCATAGTTGGTGCTATGATATGACCCCGAGGAGCTGGGAGTGAGAGAGTACCAACCAAACATTCTGTCAATATCGGCTTCATTAAAGGGAGACGAAGATGTACGTCACATCTCAGAAGAAAATGGCCCTCACCCACGAGCCGCCCCTGTTGCCCTTCTCCCGTTCCAACAAACGTTTCAACTTTAAATTTCTCCTGCTCCCGGCACGCCCCATCCCGCCCTCACCCCTCCAACTTGTCCCACCCAATTATTTCACCTGCTACTGTTGTGTCCCACAAAGCTTTTCTGAATATAAATAGAGAATAACAGAGATGAGAAAAAAAAGTCTTGCCCAACCACACCTCCTGTTACCCCACTCCCTTCTTTTAAAATAAATCAGGGAGTCGCATAATATTTAACTTGTATGCCGCAGTAAATTTATGTACTGGAATGTGGATACCTGTACTTCTTTTCATGTTTGAGAAAAATGCTTGCGTGTTTGATCACAAAAAGAAAAACACTTTAGCAATAAAACTAAATAAATAGAAGATGTGAATTTAAAATAGTTTGAGAATAGCTGAATCAGGGGGGGGGGTGTGGGGAGGAAACAACTCAACAAAGGTAGAGACGTCTGTCAAAATGTAATGAAATCAAGTCATCTTTACTATCCCCCTTCACAAGACATCTTCCCCTATCGAACCTCCGTTCTTCCCTCGGTAAATCTCAAATCATCCACCGAGTTGTTTCGTTTTTTGTCGAGTGTGTGAAGGTTATGATAACGGAGATGAAATAAGAAAACTAAGTAATCATCAATCTTGTTGTTGTTCCTCGTGCTCATTAAAAAGAAATGAAGTTGTAGGAAAAATATACAATCGTATATTTAAAAATCAAATACAGCTTTCGAATTAAAAACTCAACATTTTCCTCCTATTAGATGAATTAAAAACTCTTAAATTTCAATTAGGGCTGGTACTGATTTTTTTAAAGTTCAATTAATCTGGAAAAATTAATCGATTGATCGATTAAATATATTTACTATAACGCATATATAGATCCCATTACGTCGCGATTCATTATTTCGCAAAATAGGTTAAATCGCGTAATTCCAGGGCTCAAAAATTTTGTGACGTAACACAACAGTTTCGTTCGGCTATGCAAGAAATAAGGTAGAACAACCTTTTTGTTTACGTACGCACGATTAAATAAATAATAATAATAATACGAGGAAAACGTACGCAAGTATAAAAAAAAAAAAAATAATAATCGATAAATAGTTTCTTAAATTTTAATCGAATAAATTATTTTAATCACTTAAAATTTTTAAAGATTAATAGATTAATTAATTGTATAAATATTAATAAAAACCTTACCTGTAGCCAGTATAGTTGGGTTTAGTGGCCAAGATTTTTCTTTACCCTGATGAAGACTAAAACGCAGGAGACTAAAGTGTTTGGCCAGCAAAAAACCCGACCTATCGGAAATGTTTTGTATCATTTCCTTACCTCACTCGTGTTCGATGAAACCCTTTGATCATAAACCAATTTTTAAAATTATTTATCTCGTCGTTCCCTCGCGGAGGAACGAAATCTCCACAGCAGCTTGCGGTTCAAGTTGAACTAACCTAGGGCGAGGGCATTTTGTTGTTCCAGAAAATACATTACGAGTCGCCATACGGGTTTTATGAGTATGAAATGGAACCCTCGTGTTATTGAGTCTGCAGAGTTAGTTTACTCGTGCCATTTCCACGACGCCGTGCTTACAAATCGATATCATTTGGGAGAGATTTATCCGAGGGCGTCGCGAGGGCTAGGCGTAGATCTTGCAAAAACGAAACGAGGGATTCTCAGAGAGATGTAAATAATGAGTGGAAAAGAAGGAGAGAAACGTTCATTTCGGGGATCTGAATACTTGGAAATTAGAGGTGTAGTTTTATGTGGGGCTCCAAAAATAAGACATTTCTATAATGGTAATAATAATAATAATTTGATAATTTATATAGAGCAGTACCCTAGCCAGCAGCTGGGCTCTCAGTACTTCACATCAAAATAGCAATTCACATAGATAACTATATAAATGCATTGAGTGTAGAACATTCATATCCTAACTAGAACATTTGATTGCATGATGGTGCACATAAGCTAGGTTTCTCATTGAAAATAATATTTGGTTGTTGTTTGGTTGATTTTGAAAGTAAAGTTTCTATACATCATTTTTAACGACAATCGTCTAATGATGATTTTTAAAAAAAATTTTTTTTACTAATACAAAATCACAGAATTGAATAACAGGCTGGGATGGTAGTGCTAGTTGGTGTGGACGCTAGCGTCAGACCTGTGAACAGCATTGAAACACTAGATGGTGGTTCTTCGCTATTGTAACACGTGCGTAGAAAGGCTTGGGTTATCAGGGCTACTAGAATATAAATAGATTTGAAACATGTGTCAAAATTAAGTTTAGGGCGAAATCGCTGTGGGAGAAAAGACTTTGAGTGCAGAAAACAAAAACGTATATTTATCCTCCCCCCCCCCCGCCCAAGCACACAACGACCATCCCTCCTTTTAAAAAAAATGGGAGGACGAATTGCGAAGAGCGCACATTCCATAAACCAGAATGGGAGTGCGATGGCTTTAAAAAAAAATTAACAGTGAGTCTTTGCAGATTTTATGAAATGTTTAATTATATATTCCCATCATTAGAATTAAATCGTAATGAACGAACAAAGAATCATGTTTTGTGTTATAATTTTGTTTTCCTCCCTCAAAGGCGCAAAATGACTGAAAAGACAGATTTTAAGAGAACACACAATATGGGAGATGATGGAACGTAGACATTAAAAGAAGTACGCACGAGCACGAGGCAGAGGGATGTGTTAAAGGAGCGCGATCCCTGCGGTGGGGTCTTTGGATAGATTGACGAGCAGCTTGGTGGCGAGGGTCTGCGCAACGTCACGACACGAGGGAGTGCGGTCAAGGTGCCACTCGGGGAGTCATGTTCCCCCCTTTGGGGTGGCGAGATGTACAACCAATGTTCGTATCGCTGGTTGCCATTATTGAAAATGACGAAAAGCCGCAAAAATTGACTTTTATGAGGCGACGCGCTGTACAATAATTTAATATTGCAGTTGTTTTCAGCTTCATGAAAATACCGGGGCACTTCAATCTGAGTTCACACATACTTCGGTAGGGAGGCACGCCAGTACGAAGTACCCAAAAAAGTCCGGCTCGATGTAATGAACTCTGACTCCGTAAGTGCCAAATATCACCAAATGGTGTGTGTGGGAGGGGGGTGGGGGGTGGGGGGTAGATACTCAACCTCCAGATAATTCGTTTTCTCTCACCACTCTCCCCCTCCCTAACCTAACCGTCCACACAGTCATCAATCGCCCAAGGGTCATGCCCCCCCCAGCCCTCGAATCACCTGTGAGCAATCTATAAGCAATTTTCAGTAACCAATCCAACGTTGTGAGCAGCCGGTCAGCTAAATAAAAGATCGCTGGCACCAAGCCCCTTCTTGACCACAAGGCTGGCAATCTGGACCAGGTTTGAAAATAAAGAGTTTTTTTCTCCACCTGATTCCCCACCCCCTCCCCCCTTTTATTTTCCTTTTCCATTTTACTGACTCGTGATGGATGCTGTAGATGACCCGAGGGCGCCAGACGAACTGGGTGTTGGAGCAGTTATCTGCTCCTTCCCATAAAGATAGGTGTGCTTATATTTTTGAGCCCCTTCTTCACCGTTACCCCTGTTCGGCTGGCCCTCCCCCGGGCGACATGACTGTGTTCCTCTGTGTTTATGGCAGGTATACACTGTCTCGCGTCGATCTCCAGGCAAGATGATACCTCGACGGGACGTATTATTAATATACTTTTTGGTTTAAATTTAAGCTTCTAAAAAAGTGAGCGTACCTGATGGGCTCAAATGGCATAAATGATTTATTGTGCTATTTAAACAATCTTTGACCTTGTGAACTAGCCCCGGTGATGTCATGGCTGTTTAAGTCGCAATGACAAATAATATCGCACCATCGTATACTTACTTTCACCTTACTTATTTGTGTATCCTACAGCTGCACTTCTTATAAAGCCACTGAAGACGGTTTCCGTTTATCTTTTAGCACACTCGGCCCGGCCTCGATCTTTGTCTCTCCAGAAACAGTACCCCAAAAGTCTCACGAGCACTCGGTCCGGCCTCGATCTTCGTCTCTCCATAAACAGTACCCCAAAAGTCTCACGAGCACTCGGTCCGGCCTCGATCTTCGTCTCTCCATAAACAGTACCCCAAAAGTCTCACGAGAGCAGCGTCATAAAACACACGCCGTCACAATGACGCTGTGGGTCCCATGAAAAACTCTCAGAGACGTGTCAGCCATCATGAAAACGATACAACGAATGGTCGGCGAGTGTTTGTACAGCAAAGCTAACGTTCTGAAACATACACAATTATTATTGACACTCCCCCTACCCCCGCCGCCGCCTTAACCGAAGATGTGTATAGTGACGACGGCAAATAGACAAGAAAAACACCGAGGTCCGAGCACCGCAGTGACAAACAGCGCGCGAGCCACGACCGGTTTAACATTATTTCTCTTTAACTTTCACGTCTGCTCGTGTGCCCTCGTCGAGACCTCGGCCTGTTTTCCATAAAACCGCGCGCCAGTTGATTTCTATTTCTCTGTTACCGAATGTCCATTTATCTGATGAATGATGAAACATTCAAGACGAGACAGAAAATTTTAAAAAATTAAGACAACATACTACATGAGATACATATCTGTACCTTGTGATTACACTCACTTTGGTTACATGCTTTCAATTGGTTATAGGACTGCTTACTATGAGAGAAAGCTAGACAAAGCAACAAATAACAACGCACCACGTTAATTTCATTTTCAAACCTATTTTTGTTTTAACCTTCTTTCTGTGTTAAGGCCCTTGCTTATGCGCTCGGTTGATGATACAAGAAACGTAAAAGAAGCGATGTTTAGTAAGGTTTTTAAAAACTGCTACCTGTCACTAATCATAATCATAACAATGACATCTCACCTATTTGACCTCTCATTTTAAATTTTATAGTTAAAAATATGTCTCTTTATTATTTTCCTTTTAAAAAGCACACACACAAAAGCTTATTCCCACATCTTAACTTGAACACCCTGGTTCCAATGGCAGTTAAATTTACAGCGTTGCACCCCGAACCGTATCCCCCCCCCCCCCGACCCCGGCCCCTAAACAACAGCACTGATTACGATGTACCAAGAGCGTCGTGTTCAGCTTCCCGCGGCTTATCTGTTGGGCTTTTATTTCCAGCACTCTTCTCTCCCTCGGACTGTATTAACTCTCGCCGTAGGTGTGCTCGTGGGTTTTTTTCTTCTTGTCCTAAACCAGGGAGTCTCAAAACTGCGACCACCAAAGACCTGGACCCGAGTCAGTCTGCTCAAACCCTCGTTTAAATGAACAACACATTTTTAAAAGATAGTTTCTTAAAGACTCAAAATGCTTTTGTACAATTGCCAATCCAAAGATGTTTGGGAGTTTAATAAACTCGTTGATGGTATATTATAATCAAGATGTGTAATTTAAAAAAAACACAAAAAACTTACTATGAAGATTCATGAGAATATTCAGAACCTCTTCTTTAGACAGCATGCGACCAGGTGAGTCGGATAGAAATACATTTAATTATATTTAGCTCTCATGAAAGAAAAAATAAAAGCTACCACGTCTCTCTCTCTCTCTCTTTTTTACCTCATCCCCCCACCCCCATTTTTTTTTTTACCTCTAGACGCTTCTTCTATTTTCACCACAACCTTATTTACTCAATGTCAATATTTGAAGTTTAGAAGAAGGAAAACTGTGTGGAGGGACTGAGAGAAGTGTGTGGGGGGGGGCGGGGGAGGGAGACACACACAGAGGGAGAGAGAAATGAAGATGCACCGAGAAATATCGGTATCTGAAGATAAAATTAAACGGTTGTGATTGGTGCAGAACTCCGTGACAGGCCCGCACTGCCAGACTTGATTGGCTGTTTGACATGTGAGCAGTAAGAACCGGGGTTCGCACCGGGCCACACACACGTGGGGGCAAATGCCCTCGTTTCTTCACGAGAGCGGTACGTATGCGGAAAATTTGGAAGTTGATGTAATCCGGCAACGGAAAAAAAAGAAAGGTGGGAGGAGGAGGGGGCAGGGTCGTCGTTGTTAAGCCCTCGTGCCACCCTCGTTACTTAATTAAGAGTGTACCAACTCAATACCTATTCGGTTATGTGCCGCGGTCTTTTGAACTCGACCTTCGTTCGGTCAGGACACACAGTTCATTCACTCACAGCCGGGGAGTTCATGCAGCCTCAGCTGAGAGTTGCTCAACAAACAGCTGAAGGTTTACCCGACAAATAACTGGTTTCACTACCAAACAGCTGAAGGTTTCACCACCAAACAGCTCAAGGTTTCACTACCAAACAACTGGAGGTTTCACCAGCAAACAGCTTAAGGTTTTACTACCAAACAACTGGAGGTTTCACCAGCAAACAGCTCAAGGTTTCACTACCAAACAACTGATGGTTTCACTACTAAACAGCTGAAGGTTTCACAACCAAACAGCTCAAGGTTTCACTACCAAACAACTGAAGGTTTCACCACCAAACAGCTTAAGATTTTACTACCAAACAACGGGAGGTTTCACCAGCAAACAGCTCAAGGTTTCACTACCAAACAACTGATGGTTTCACTACTAAACAGCTGAAGGTGTCACAACCAAACAGCTGACGGGGTTCCCCGACGAAAAAGCTGAAAATTTCTCACTAAACGGCTGAAAACGTCCAGCGTTTACAAACGTCTTACCCTAATACTACTGTGACGCGTATCGGAAGAAGAGAGCTTTCGATGTCTTCGAAAACGGTGATTTCATAACCTTTAATGAACCCAACCCTGAAAAAGGTCTTCAATACAGTTTAAAAAAAAAAAAAAAAAACTGTCTTCTTGCTTTCTGCCCTCCATCATACTGCAGGACGCCGAAATTCTCATTTATTACTCGCGTTAAACTCGTCTCATTCATTCTGGGAAAAATGTTGCGATGATCAGGTCCAGACGAGTTGTATTCAGGTCAATAAAGATGTAGCTTGCAAGAGATCACGTGGTTGTTCCCTTAGACACGCTCACCTGTACCACGCAAAGGACATTGGTACCGAACTAGTGGAATCAACCAGCAAAACATCATTACCGAGCTGCACACGTTTCGCCACTCGTGGATGGAGTTGGGGGGAGTATGGAAGATTTGGGATGGGGGGGGGGCAGGCAGGTTGGAGACAACTTCTAAATGCTAAGCGTAGCAATTTATCACGAGGAAGATTAATGTCCGTCTTACCATCACCCACGCCAGCCTCTTCACCACCTAAGCTCCACAGCACCAGCAACAAAAATTCTTCACATCTCGGCATGTGAGCAAGACTACAGTAACGTTTGGTGAAGAAAAAAAAAAGGGGGGGGGGCGGTATTTCTCATTTCTCCCCACAAGATTAATTGCCATACTTCCTGTAAAAAGGAATCAAGAGTCGCGAGCTAACCACGTTCCATACATCCCCTCGAGCTGATCACGAGGGCTCCAGGATACTACTATACGACTACTAACTGTTTTTGACGGTTCCAAGGAATTACTCGCTGAAGCCCGAGTGTTGCAATAGGTAGAAGTCGCGTATTTTATTTAGAAAATTCTTTTTTTTAAAAAAGTAATATTGGAGGGAGGGATGTATGGAGTGAGTGTGTGTGAGAGAGAGAGATAGAGAGAGAGAGACAGTCAACGAGAGACGCATAAAGAGAGGGAATGGGGAATGGAGGGAGGGAGAGATCGAGAGAAAAATACAATTCCTTCACTACAGATTGGCTTTCAGCAGCGGCACTCAGTGTTTTATGGGCCAATTTGCACCCAAACGTCCTAAAACGTAAGATTCCTCCCTTGCCAGCGGTCGCGGGTGGCAGTAAAAGTGTCTTCGCCGCTCAGATACGCTGGACGTTGGTGTCAGGGAGGGGAAGGATTGGTGCAAATTAAAACCAACGGTGTGTAAGGGCGGGGGGAAGGGGGAGATATTTCGATGGATGGGGTGTCACAAGGGGTTGGGTGAAGGGAGGATTGGGAGAAGGGAGAGAGAAGAGACGGGAAGGTAATGGGAGAAAAGATATTAATGGGAGGTGGGTTAAGGAGAATAGAGGAGGGGCGATAGGAGTGTAGAGGCAGAAGGAAAGAATGACGCTTGGGTGGAAGGAATGGGGGTTGTAAGGGGAGGAGGGAAGAGGGTCGGTAGCATAAGTGGAGAGAGAGAGAGGGAGAGAGAGAGGGAGAGAGAGAGGGGGTGAGGGAATGATTATTAGGTTGGTGGAGAAGGATAACAAGCATGTGAGGGCGGTGGTGGTGGCGCTACATGTAGTGAGTTTCCCCGGGGCGTTGCCCCCTTATGAAACCGTCAACTCAACTTTTCCCATGACAATTAACACTCTTCATCGGGCCTCACGTCCTTCTTTCTGCTTGAATCGAAATTTTAACTAAGTCTTGACGGGTGTAGGTTTCGGTGGTGTGCAAGGGGGGGGGGAGGGGAAGAACTCAAACACGTTCCACTCAGCAGTTTAAAAAACACGAGCACACAAGAGGCTTGTCCGATACCGAAGAACATATGCTTGCTCTTCATTGTTTTGTTCAACATGTGGTTAGCCGGCCGTCGCGAGCCTGAACTTGGCACGAGGGGCCCAAATGGGATGGGGCGCCCCCGAAACGGGGGGGCCACGGGAGAGAAATCCCCAGGATGTTAATGACCGAATCCACGTGAAACTTTTCACACCTGATCTGCGGAATGGTCTTTGCCAGATTTTCCCCCCGACCAACAGCTTCCGCGTGTCACGTGCTTCAAATCTCGAGGCTCTGGCGAGTGTCAGACATGCCCTGAGCCATGAGGGGAATTTTTTTCCCCTTCCATTCACCCGAACATGAGTAGTCGTTGGTCCGTTGGTATCAGTGTAAAATACGGGGCTGTTATGGTGGAGGGGGCCAGTGGCATGTGTCTTAACTTTAGACAAGAGCATGCAAAGGGCCCGTCTTCTTACAAGGATTTGCTAAATAAACTCTAAGGAAATACGTCATGGATGAATGAGAATAATTTTCAAGATATGCATTATATTGCTTGGATGAATAAACGTATTCACTTTTGAAAACATAATAGAAACGAAGTATAATGTTAATCCACTATATCATGTTGATAATTGATAACATAACCTAAGCCCTATGCTTTACTTTAGTCAAGTCAGCCTTAAAAGAAGACCCAGCCTACGTCACGCGTTAAACGTCACACACACAGAGAAACTAATGACGTAAAAGGAAATCTTCAACTTATTTCGGTGGTGCCGGGCCGGGAGGAGTTCTTTTACATCATACACCACAGACACCACCATTAGGGAGTTTTCTTCTTTTTTTTCCCTCCCCATCTAAAACGATTTACTGGCAAGCACCCCAGCTAACAGTTTTCACCTTACAGGTGAACCATAAATCTGTCAGTGTAATACACAGGTGGAAACTATATACCTGAATGGCCACTGACATCCCTTTGATCCCCCTCACGTGGGGCATTGCTCCCCCTGGAATGTGAGCAGGCCCGGCCCCCCACCAGCCCTCGTTCCATGTGCTCACCCATCATGAGTTAAAACTTATTCACTTACTAATGTTAAATGGACCGCACCAACTTATTTTCAACATTTGACATTCAGTATTATTACTATTATTATTTTCTCGTTTTTTTTTTTTTGCAATTTTCTTTTCCCTTTTTATATTTCCTGTTTTATGAGAGATGGGGAGAGGGGATAATTAATATATCAGTATTCTGGATACTATCCATACTCTTATAAAAATAGGTATAATATTTTGCGGTAAAACCAAATGGGATGGACTATCTCTTCTATGTGTAGAATTTTGGCGTCGTACTCGGGCAGCATCGGCATTTTTCTTACTAAGACCATCGGGAGCGGTTTAAAACCCTCGTTGTGGGTCTCGGTGAACGATAAGGACGCATGCTTGTTAGCCATCCACTCCAATGATAAATGACTAGGATTAGGCGGCCTAATGAGCTTTGCGGATGGACGAAAAGCCCGCGTTGAGCTACCTTCTGACGATCTGCGGACATCGTTGGTCGACGTGAACTGACCATATGGTGTCCGGGGGGAGTCAGGGTGGGCGGTGGCTGAACATCTTAATTGAAATCCTAACAGTTCTGAACGTTTCACGCTATAAAGATGAACTAAGAATAAACCACAGAGCCTATAAAGACGAGTGTAATATCGAAACAGATGACGGATCCATTGGGTCTTGCCAGCCTCGATTTCCAGTCGCTTTTATTTTTACTCATATGATATGTTTCCAAAGACACAAACACAAACAAGAGAGCCCCTTCCCTGTGATCTAGCTATCAACAAATACACGTGACCACCCAGCCATTGTTTATACAAGTCTTGTGTAAGAGGAAGCTGACGTCAGAGGAATATTCCCCCCCCCACACCCCTCACCCCGCTTTCGTTCAGTCCGAACACGAAGTGGCTTCGATGGATCCTTTCCAAACGACGGACGCGTCTCTGTGATATCATTACAGGGTGTGCAATGTCCAGATATTGCTGGGTCGTTTAGAAGTTATCCACATAATGACGCCTGGCTTTTTGCCCATCCTCAGCCGGCTCCGTTATTGTAACATCATTTTCCTCCGTTATTATCCCTTTACTACACACGATTCAGTGGTGATAGTTGATGTAAGAAGGACACACCATTGTAAATTTAGTCTTCCTAGTTTCACTATCACCCCCTTTTCTATTCTTAAATTCAACGATTCAAAATTCACCTAGATAAATACACCCAGTATCACTAAATTTAAATGCACTCGGCACGTACCTCGGCTTTTGAAGCCTTTGCAGCGCCTCAACTGGGAGCAAGCGAGCGAATGTTTGTTAGAGTGTAAACATTGGTTGCGGTGAAAAGAGGAAATATACCACACAACAATAACACGGGGGCGCGATATTAAAAATATACACGGGGCTAGGAGAGAGCGACCAGACGCCCCGCGAGCATCACCGGGACGCTAACCCAATACGTTCCCCAGCACGTGGAATTAGATAAACAATATGTAAATTCAAGAATCACACACGAGTCATTAGCTCTTTTTAACCTACCGCCCCCCACCCCCGCGCCGGGAAAGGTGTACTCACTGGCCGAGAGCGCAAACTCGTTAATTGCTCGTTGGTGGACTCAATGTAAACGTGGAAATTTGTGGCGGCTCGTTTGGAGTGTTAGGTGGGTCTGTGGCTAATGGCATGACGTGTTAGGTGGGTCTCTGGCTAATGGTATGACGTGTTAGGTAGGTATATGGCTAATGGTATGACGTGTTAGGTGGGTCTGTGGCTAATGGTATGACGTGTTAGGTGGGTCTGTGGCTAATGGTATGACGTGTTCGGTGGGTTTCTCGCTACTAGTGTAGCTAGAGTTTGTGGCTGCTGGTATAGGGAGTATGGTGGGGTTTTTACGCTACTAGAATGGCATATAAGGTTGGTTTGTTGCTGCTTGTATAGGACAAATGCAGGTGTTTTTTTTTACAATCTATGTTCCCTCTAATGTTCGTTGGTCCGTGTGCAAAGTAAAAATAACAACAACACGTGTGCACAAAGATTCACAGTATCCTTTTGTGTGCCAGATCATTCAAAACTTGCTGAAAGGTAACTCTAAACTGCTGCGCGGCGTCGATCAGACATCTGCGCGGTCGCACAGCTAAAAGGGAACAATGGATACTACTATTATGGTTAACATGTAGATTGGGTGTTGTGGCCGCACACACGTTATGATTAATGTTCGTGTGATGAAATATGGTGTTAACAGAAACGGCGAGTTGACTGACGCACGCGTGTCATGTCCTGCCCCTGGCGTGTCATGTCAAGTTAAACCTACACATATTTAGGGCTCAGGCGCCACGCTTATGAATACCCATTTGTATAAAAACCGACCATAACGTCGAGACAAATTGAATTCGTTGCGCTATTCTCTTTGTCTTGAGTCTCGGATTGATAGCCACGAGATAACAACCCTCTGCGTGACCTCGGATGGTTTTAGGATCCCACACTCGATGTCAGAGATATCACAATGTTTGACAGTTTGACGAGAGAGAAAAAAAATAAGAACGATTGTTTGAACAATGCGTTCTTTACCTCGCAGCACCCGCCACCATGTCGTTGGTTAAAGTAGTTTACGAGGTGGTGGCCGTTAAGAAATTAGAAGGGAGCTTTTCTTTCTGTTGATAACCATGTTGGTTTTTGTTGAATGTCTATATTGGTCCAGGTGAATATTTGTATCGGTCCAGGTGAATGACTATATTGGTCCAGGTGAATATTTGTATCGGTCCAGGTGAATGTCTATATTGGTCCAGGTGAATATTTGTATCGGTCCTGGTGAATGTCTATATTGGTCCAGGTGAATATTTGTATCGGTCCAGGTGAATGTCTATATTGGTCCAGGTGAATATTTGTATCGGTCCAGGTGAATGTCTATATTGGTCTAGGTTGAATGTCTCTATTGATTCAGGTGAATGTCTATATTGGTCCAGGTTGAATGTCTATATTGGTCCAGGTGAATATCTATATTGGTCCAGGTGAATGTTTGTATTGGTCCAGGTGAATGTCTATATTGGTCTAGGTGAATGTTTGTATTGGTCCAGGTGAATATCTATATTGGTCCAGGTGAATGTTTGTATTGGTCCAGGTGAATGTCTATATTGGTCCAGTTTGAATGTCTATATTGATTCAGGTGAATGTCTATATTGGTCCAGGTTGATTGACTCTATTGATCCATGTTGAATGTCTGTCTATATTGGTCCATTTTAAATCTCTATATGGGTCCATGTTAAATGTCTTTATTGGTCCATGTTGAATGTCTGTCTATATTGGTCCAGATGAATGTCTATATTGGTCCAGGTGAATATCTATATTGGTCCAGGTTGAATTTCTGTATTGGTCTAGGTGAATGTCTATATTGGTACAGGTGAATGCCTATATTGGTCCAGGTTGAATGCATATATTGGTCCAGGTTGAATGCATATATTGGTCCAGGTTGAATGCCTATATTGGTCCAGGTTGAATGCATATATTGGTACAGGTGAATGCATATATTGGTCCAGGTTGATTGGCTCTATTGATCCATGTTGAATGTCTGTCTATATTGGTCCATTTTAAATCTCTATATTGGTCCATGTTAAATGTCTTTATTGGTCCATGTTGAATTTCTGTCTATATTGGCCCATGTTGATTGTCTTATTGGTCCACGTTGAATGTCTATATTGGTCCATGCTGAATGGCTATATTGATCCATGTTGAATATCCATGTTTTCCCTGTGTATTGTCTTAATTGGTCCATGTCTCCTGTGAAGTTGGTCTTCAAATAAGTACAAGTACTTCAAGAATGAAACATGCTAATAAGTACAAGTACTTCAAGAATGAAACATGCTAGTAAGTACCAGTACTTCAAGAATGTAACTTTGCTAATCAAAAGGTCCGAGTCACGCGAACCAGTTCATTAGTTCATTTTCATTACGGTTTCTCTTTTGAACAAAAAGAAAAATTTCCCAATTTTTTTTTTTAATTGAAACATTAATTCACAATTACTATTTAAAAGTTTCTTTAAAGGAATCAGCAAACAACTAAATGACCGGATGCCATGCTTTCATCCCTGAAACACTCTTTTAAGCGAGATACGTCGTATGAACGCTGGCAACGATGATGATTAAACCGGAAACGACGAGGATTTCAACGGAACCAGAGAGAGAGTAGCAGACGGAGCTGGGAACTGGACTTTGAACGCATGAATGGACATCGACAAAGGTGGAGGAGCCGAGTGAAAGGGTGTAAAAAGGGGAGAAGTAGAAGGAAAATCCATTTTCGATCCATTAAGTTCGACGTAGCGTATCATACGTCTATTGAAACCGCCGGAGAGTTAGCCGAGCTCAACGCGAGGGCTCATGCTGCGAAAAACGTTCGCAAACATTTTGTTGTTGTTTATTTTTTTAAATCTCACTCCAAAAAAACCCTACCTTACATTAAGCAGGAAATTGGCGAACGTAAAGCTGGCGAAAATCTAACAAAAAAGTTTGGTTTGCGGGCGGAAGCACAAACCATTATCTTAGCTAGTGCTCGTATTTCAAATGTAACCATCCGTGCTCCGGTAGCCGAGTCGTTGATCCCCGAGGGTACAGCACACAATGTCCTTCCGGTTTGACACCCAACTGTCCTCTCGTCATTAATCCTAACCACTTTAAATCGACATCACAAAATCCCGTAGAAAATAAGATTCCCCACCAACTTTCCAACCAAACCGTGCACGTCCCGTCGCATCGCACGTACGACTGTGACGAGGATGGCCCAATGCCCGGATGCAGTGAATTTTTTATATAACCGCATTGAACCGGATCCCTGCAAGGGACATGTTTATGCAATTATCTACTTCGGCCATGGAACGCCAGATACGAGAATATGATAAACATTTTGGCTCAGCGCCCTTCAGTATGTACACCAAATTCGCATTTCGGCTCTTACGTCATCGCGGTTCCTATCTCCTCGTGCCCAGTGATGCGTGGAAAAAAAACCTCCAACCCAAACGATAAGCAGGCACGAAGCGCGCGGCGGGAAACGCCACCGAAGCCATCTGGGAAAACAATGGCCGTTCACGAATTTCCGCTTCCGTCTTTTTTTCTCGCTTCACGGGGTACCGAATGCACGTAAGCAGTACCAATCCCACCTCCCCCAACTTCAGCTCTTAAAAACAAATTTTAGCCGATCACGAGGCCCATGCGAGGGTTTGAGAGTCGAAGGTTGTAACCATATTTAACTGCCATGTTTCCCATCCGAATAACCCGATGAAAATTTTTAACGCCATTTTGACTCACATTAATTTGTTGACAACGTTCTTCAAGAAGACTTTGCAAAAAACGGAAGCCTTTAAAATACGGCGGTCGAAAGCTTCAATATCAAGTATAGAACAAAAATCTGTTTCTCATTATTTCTAAGTTGACGGCACATACATAGATTAAATCACATAATTTACATAATGTGGTAATGCTGGCTGGAACAAAAAAAAAACACAATTTGGGGAGCTAGGGGGACATGGTGAGGTGGGGGACATGGGGAGGGGGGACATGCAGAGGGGGGCCTATAACAAATACCATCTGTCACGGCGTAACATAAACCGGCAAGAGATTTCTATAAAATGCTGTCCTAAATAACAAGATATAAAGAAACATTTTTATTCTATTTTTTTGAAAGTAGAAATCATTTATCGTAGACTGAATTCAATATGTATATGACCACGATCAGCCAGAGATCCGTTTAATCGCTGGACCACACGGCATCGAAAAAAACTTCAGCGACACGCAATGTTCTAACAGGAAACTGTGATTTAATGTCCTTGTATACAACCTCCACCCTCCCCTTTCTCTGTGTCTCCCTTTCTCTCTCTCTCTCTCTCTCCAATATTTCACGGACACACACGGTAAAGAGATTACGCAATGGTTCCCAATTCAAGCATCTAAACACTCAGTTGTACGGTATCATTTTGATGTCTCTTAAAACCCCAATTCTTTTCTGTCCACTTTTTAAAGCATTTTAAAAAATTTAATTTGATTATTTAAATTTTAAATGATTCTGTTTACATCGCAATTTTTTAATGCTATCATCAGGGCCTTTCCCCAGCTCATCTAAGCTGTGTGGTTAGGCCTGCGTGGTTAGAGAACCCTTGATCGGGGAGCCTTGAGGCCCAATTCAATCCCCGGTATTAGCCCATTTTCCCCAAACACCTCAACATCTCGTGCCTGCCTGGGTTCAATACGCCCGGCACGGCGTTGTTAATTCGCTTCAAAGACTAAATGAAGCGTGGGTGCATCTACCGTTGAGGTGTGAGGGAGCCGTTTTTTAAACCCAAATTAGCCGCACTTTCGCTCCCCTATCTCCCAATGTGGTCCTAAGCCGCCCCCCCTTTTCCAGAACTTTTCTCCCCTCGCCCCAAAGCTCGACATCTACCAGCCTCCCCCAGCCCTCGTGTACATGGTTTGGTGACGTCCGATTCGTGACAGAGAGACACGTGATCACACGCACGCACAAATGACTGTGCACCAGAATAGGCTACAAGTGTCAAGAGTTAGAAGAAAAAGAGTTAGAAGAAGAAAAAAAAGAAGATGATAAACAAAAGGTAAAAAAATGGAATCGGTAGAATTTGAGACATGGGCGTACCTAAAATACGACGTGAGTCCTTGCGGGAAGGGGGGGAGGTCAGATTTTGGGGCTATGGGCGTCTCTCGAAGCGTTTCATACGATCTGGCTAAACCTGGTCATCATCTCTCGGCAATGACAGGCTTACTGCGTGTGGCCCCATCACGTATCGACCCGTAGGGATGGAAGCTTCCAACTAATGGCCAGCAGCTACCGGACTCAACGAGCAGATTCTCAGAGGCGGTTACACTGGGGCAAAGGGGGGGGGGGGGT
>MUZC01002511.1:1233150-1251559 GCA_002072015.1 Radix auricularia
GGTGAAACACCTCCCTCCCCCCCCCCCGAAAGGTGCTCTGTTTCAATAGGTCCCTAGTAGGACTGGTACTGATTAAAAACATTTGATCGGGGGGTGGGGGGAATTTAATCGACTAATTATATTTTTATATCGCTTGTATAGGTGCCGTTAGGTCGCCTTTCATTATTTCGAGAAATCCGTTAAGACGCGGTAATTCCATGGCTCCCAAATTTTGTGACGTAACTCAGCAAATTCGTTCTGCTATGTAAGAAATAAGGAAGAAAAATCTTTTTGTTTACGTATGCACGTCTAAATAAATAATAATAATAATAATAATAATAGGAGGGGAAAGCATGTAAGTGACAAAAAATATATATTATTAATAAACGTAACAAAAACAATAATAGAAATATTTTCTTAAATTTTAATCGGCCATTTTAATTTTAATCGATTAAAAATTTAACGATTAATTAATCGTTAACTTCCGCAGGCCTAGTCTCTACAGCATTTCTAAAAAATATGATTATATTGAGATCCTCACACTATAAAAAAAGACAGCCCCTCGGCCCACCTTACCCCAGCCCGTTTCTTAATTACAGTTTACTCCGCTCCGCTCCTGTAAGTCACAAATCACGTGTGTATTCTATTAGCAACGGCGCGATCCCCTGGCATTAACATTCTTATATGGCCAGTCAATGTTCATTAAGATAAGGAGCGGGGGACGCAAAAAAAAATAATTTTAAAAAAAAATTGAACTCTTAGATCACATTCATGTCAGTCACGAGAGCGGCTAACTGTGTATTTCGCATGTTCTCGAGCCTTCACGAGTTCGGATAATCATTAGGTGCAGTTAATAATTAAAAGGAACTCGTCGCCAATTACAGAATCAGTCTTATCTTTAAGTCCGTGCTACATGAGCATCAGATTCCTGGGATGGAAATCACTGTCTCTCTCAGGTATGTCACATGGTGTGTCACATGGCATGTCACATGGTATGTCACATGAGACGGTGTTCAGATGTATCAAATCTCTACGGATGTGATTCCATCGTCATTTCTCGTTAACCGACGAAGCTGCAATAAATAAAATAACACAATCCTTCTTTTTTTTTAACGAGGATCGGGGAAGTGGGGGGTGAACTTCAATTGTTTGATAAAGTTTCCTATGTTTAAATTACATGAAATGTAATAATGTCTTATAATATAAAACAGAAATCATGTCACAACTTGCGCGCCATGCGATGTAGTTATCGGCGGCGACAACGCATGCATTCACACGTAACGTCATGTTTTTATGTCAGGTGCCAGGACACTGTTTTATGAATAATAATCGGATGCGTTTGCTTGCCGGAGCTGGTGGGGTGGGGGGGGGGTCTATGCCGCGGCGAGCGAGGGCATGATTGCCGTATAACGGATAGCTGCGCCACCAAAGGTCAGAGAGTGATAAAACATTTACACTCCCTTTAAATAAACTCACGAGTGACAGGAGACATGCGTGGAGTTAAGGGTTTGGGGGACGGGGGAGGGGGGATTATAATTTTTTAACACGCGGTTCCGTGTAGGAAGGTTGTGTTCTTTAAAACTCAAAGAATCGTTTAAGTAATCTGAAGACCATAAGTACAGAAGAAAACAACATATGAAATTTTCTCATGGGATTGCACTAAAAACAAACTATTATAACGTGAGAAGAAGAAAAAAAAACGTACTTAAAAATTCCAATGCTCAGACATTAAGGATCAATAAGTACACATGTTTTTTTTCTTCCTTTGAGACACGAGAGTTCTGGTGCCGAACCGCCAACCATCCCCTCCACATGCGCGCAATCCCATTTCTCTTCCACGGGCTATTTGCTCCTCTCGAGACCAATTGTGATATCTCTCTTCGGGTTTCCCCCCTTACATGAATAAGCACTGATTAGCTGTAAAGGGCGCGTCCTAATTTTCCTCGTGGCCTCCTTTATGCCCTCTCCAGCTCGCTCGTTTGATGATAAATGCAGCTCGGGGTGAAAAATAACAAAACTGTTCATTTGGAAATATAAAAATAAAAAAAAATTATTTTTTTAAAAATCTCCCGTTTCCTAAATCGGAGCAATCAAAAGAGGTGTGTTCGTCGTCTTAAGAAAATGTTAAAAGGAATGACGAGTTCCGGTAAATACTCAATACATCAATCTGAATATGCCGTCCAAGTGGCCATTTTTTACCCTCTCGGCTCAGACGAGAACTGGACGTTGGACATTCGATCAGAGACGTGTCATCTTTCGGATGTTTTTTAAAATTATTTTTCTTCAAATGTCATTTATCGGAACGTCAACACGCTCACTGAGACAGGCACAGACTGAAACGCACACAGAGACAGGCACACAGAGACACGCACAGACTGAGACGCACACAGAGACACGGACACAGAGACAGGCACACAGAGAAACGCACAGACTGAAACGCACACAGAGACAGGCACACAGAGACACGCACAGACTGAAACGCACACAGAGACACGGACACAGAGACAGGCACACAGAGACAGACACACAGAGACACGCACACAGAGACAGACACACAGAGACACGCACACAGAGACACGCACACAGACTGAAACACAGACACGGATCCCATACAGATTTTCTTGGACATGTTCGAAATTTCGTCTCATAAAATTTTTTGCTGAGAAATTGTCTGTTACGGTTGAAAGGCTCCATAATGTAACCAATTTTATTCAACATCCACTGCCTGCCTTTATCAATCAACAAGAAGCCCCACCCCCTTTTCTTACATTGTTAACGATTGTTAAAATTCATCCCAAGAAAGAATACATACATACAAATAAACAACATTCTAGTTGCAAACGTTCTTCTTTAACAACACAACTTTTTTTTTTTTTAATGTTGGCTGACACACAACACCAACCCAGTGCCTGAAATCTCCTGTGGGTTAATGTCTTTGTCAGTGACGGCGAACCCATGCCACGCGTGCCACATGCGGCACGCAGAGCCTCAACAGCCGGCACGCAACTAAGTTACTACTTCCTTAATCAAGCCACTTTGCTGGCACTTTGTGTTCGCAATTTGCAATATAAAAGTAGGTTTTAATTGAATTTTCGGCACGTGGACCCAAAAAGGTTCGCCATCACTGTGCTATGTTAACTCACTGCCTACCTCGGCACTTCGAAGTATACACAATTGTACAGTCAATAAATATTCCGCCCATCAAAAGGTGGTATTTTTTAAAAACTATAAATATCAGTATTGCGCTAAGTAAGTATATATGTGGTTAATAAACGAAAAAAACAACAACAAATGGTCGTTGTTTCCGAATTTCTGTTCTTGCGCCTGGACATCTGCAGTAACACGTGGTCTAGGCCAAGATGACCGACTGTGCTAATCTTGACCATTAAGGGTTTTATCAATTTTTCGCTTAAAGATAAACCTCTGGAAACGAAATTAACATTAAATAACACGTCATTTATAACTTCTAATCGAATCCCGTTTTTTTCTCTTAGATCCAGGACGAGCGGCCGACGAGGGCCCTTCATTTCCTTTAAACATAAATTCGCTCATTGAATTTAATTGAGTATGACGATGGTGATAAAAAGAATATCACATCCTGATAAACAGATGCCATTTTCTTAATACTGACACAACTCCAATCGCAATTAAAAGGTCAATTTTTTTTTTTGAAAAAAAAATTATTTTATTTTTAAGTTATTTATTTTTTGGAAAGGGGGTGGGGTGGAGATGTGTCTCAATGCGGTAATTCTGCGTGTTCTCTAGCACACACACACACACACACACACAAAACGACCAATCAAAACAGTTTTCTTTTCGCCAAGACATTAGCTCTCTTTTACGGACTTTTTTTCTTCTCACGTATATTTCTCTCTTCGCCTTGAGTCAAGAGAAGGGCGCAGCTCTTGGTTTCCTTTGAAATGTAGATATTCAACAGTTAACGCTAGCGTCCGCATACATAATATGGTGCTAAGGGAAATTACACTTCAACGTCAAGCCTGGGAGAGGTGGGGGGGGGGCGCTCCCGGAGTCGGTGGGAGAAGGTTCTGACACATTTATGAGTGAAATCGGAATCGTGGCGGTATTGGTATAATTGTGGCATTTAAAGTAATCGAATAATTTTAGGAAGAGTGAATTCCTTTGAAAGTCTCAAAAAAGATTCGAAAATGTATAAAAATTCGGACTGGTCATTCGACTGTCGGTCATAAGTCAATGTCAATATCTGGACGTCACATTTCGGTAGTCAAGTAGTCAAGAAAGACATAATCGAATACGAAGGGATTCTGAATTCCCGGCAAGGTCCAACCCGTTAGAGGGCAGGTCTCGTTTTCAAAGACAGGAGTTGGCACAAAAAGGAGGGGAAGGGTGGTATGTAGGATTTGATTATAATGTAAAGTATTCAGGATTGATAGCCCCTCGGCGAGAGCTTCTTAAACGCCCTCAATTCTAATTCTTCATTAAGAACCACTCGTTCACATGCTCTTGGATCTACGGAATTAACGCTATCTCTTAAATTTTCTCTCCCCCCCCGCCGCCACCCACCTCCACAAAAAACACGCACTCGCCACCAACCCTCTCACACACTCCCCCCCCCCCCCCACTGTAAAATCCTTTCTTCCAGCTGTAATCTCTCACGTGTCCTGATATCTAGGGAAATAATAAAGATCTTCCGCGAGGAGCTGCCAAAGATGGAATTGCGTCCCACCCACCCCCAACCACATGTTTTTTCCCCCTTTAATTTGAAGAAGATTTCGTCAAAACAAGGTGATAGGCCCCAACAAATTGTGAAGCAAAGAAATTTATATATTAAAAATAAGCTGTTTAAAAATAAAGAGAAAATAAAGGACGCAATCTCGCCTATCATTAATGCGCTCTTTCTGTTTCCTATTTTAATGACAGTATCAATGATTCCTTTTGAATGTTCAAGACGAATTCCCTTTCCCCCCCCCCACCACCACCACCACCAATTTTTTCTCCCTAAAATTCCCAAATTTATTTCTTAGGACTCAGTTTTATGTATGAAATGCGCCTATTTTAAAGAGGGGAAATTCCCCGCACACATTCAAGGGTTCATATCCCAGAATCTAGTTCCATCGAGACCCATTTCCTCGCCAATGTATTTCCGCCCTCCCCAAAGCTCAGCATCTGTCTAGCGGGATGAATCAACTTCTCGAGAACTCCCTTTAAAGTCGTGTAGACAACACTGTCCGTGAAACTTTGTGCGTATACTAAAAATGGGGATAAGGACGGGGCGCTTCTTTTGAACATCCCTCCCCTAGCGTCACCCCCCCTTCCCCACCACTTTTTCCCTCCCTGGCTTATCTTCTTATGAAAGGATGGATGCTTCGGGGCGCGAGGGGGAGGAGAGGGCTGGGAGCACTTGAACACGTTATCCGTTGCCGCATGCCAGGCTCCGTTACAAATCGTCGGCAGATAAACACACACCATAACACATAGAGAGGCTGATAGTTCATTTTTATTTTAACGTCAATTGCCTTTTTTTGTTGTTGCGCGCAAAAAACCAGATGCTTATATATGATGTGTTCCACGCGTCATAATTAAATTATCTCCTCACGTTAGTCGCCATATTGAAATGGTCATATGTTTCTAGTGGCAATTGTCACTAGCTGTTAAACCATGAATATTACTTTTAAAGGATCACTTAGGAACCTCCAGACTCTCCAACAACTTATTCAAACGCCCCTCCCCCCCTTTTTTTTTGCTCCTCTCTGAGTCAGGAATGGTGCACGCCGGGTGGGGGGAGGGGGGTACTTCAGGTATTCTATTCTCTCCTACACACCAGTGGTCAAAAGGTCCAGCACTTAACAAATTTGTAGGACAAAAGTCAGGCTTGTTCCCTGCCAACTCACTGATCTCCCTCCGCAGCTCGCATTCGAACCAAACAATGCAAGGTCCATCCCCCAGAGAACAAAGCGGTCATCTGTAGACCGATCACCGCTCTACCCTTCCTATACCTGCGCCCTGCCCACCTCAATTCCACGTCAATTACAAGCGGTTGCCCACCACGCCCACAGTTGTTTCCACTTTTGAACTTTTTCTCTTCTATGAATCTCCAAAATTACAGAGCTTGTCCCCAATGAAAAGGGATGGTCATCTTTGTATAGCTGACCGAGCCCACCGGACCTGTCAGCGACCACAGCTTCTGCTGACATGTCCAGTGGGGGCCCAGTGGGGTGGCCGGTGTCATAAACATGAGTGATTTTATTTTAATAGCACTCGGGTATTTAATGGACCACCTCGTGTTTGGTGCGCATCACTATTTAATGGGCCACCCCGTGTTTGGTGCGCATCACTATTTAATGCGACAACCCTGGTTTGCCGTTTGGTTTGCCGTTTGATCAGTTATTGTATTTTTTTGTTTGGGTTTTTTTTTTACTCGGGGAACCAGATTGACTTAGTAGGTTTACCTAATCTTTTCCCACGATGCCTATTGACCACGCTATGGTGCCCGATACTGATACGACATGCAACTAACCACGTTATGATTCCCGATGTGCACCTAACCACACCACCGTGCCCCATTCCGTAACCCGGTCATAACCACGAGAGCTACCCTTCTCTCCCCCCCCGCTCTCCCAGCCAAAAATCCGCCCATGCGGATGACCATAAATCTGATGTGGACGACAACATCGATGGTACCAGCCAGGTGTGAGAGACCACACCCAAATTGCCTTCTTTAACCCACGTCTGCCACGTCCAATAAGACTTTTAAGTCTGGCAGACGTCAACGAGATCGCACCTGGGGATATTTTCCCGAAATACATAATCTGTTAAAATAATATTTTATTACCTTATTTTTTTTTTTAAAGGAATAATTTCAAAAACTATTTTTAAAAAGTATTTTTTTAAGATCTGACTTAGGCATGTAAGAGAAATAGATTTTGCCATTACATTGTGAAAATCTATTAATAGAACTACCTGTATTTAATTTGGTTTAGATTTTTAAAAAAAAAAAAAAAGATATGAATGCAATGTCAGCAATCCGTTGGAGTAAAGGTAAAGGTCTCGCTATCAGAATACATGCACCATCGTCTCGCGAGATGGAAGGATACCGGATCAGAATACAACGATTCAACGATAGTTTCGGTCGGCGTGTTGGGACTTGACCCCCCAAAAAAACTAAACGTATGCACACATTGATAAAATTCGCAAATAATTTAGTTCACATATTTTTACTTCACCGATTATGGCTGCAATACAATACTATGTTTGACAGCTGTCTTTTCTAAAAGTAGCAACATTACATCGTGACAAGTGATGTTCTCCGGCGTTCACCGACAAAGCGGCCCCTGACAAAACGGCCCCTGACAAAACGGCCTCTGACAAATTGCAAACCCCCAAACTGAGACAATTTTTTTTTTATAGAGAATCTTAAGCACTTTCACTTACTCTTGTTCAGGTAGAATTCCGACTTAAATAAGTTTTTATGCTGCGGCTGATGACATTAACTGACGAAGTTGAGTTTTTTGTTCGCTTGTTTTTTGTTTGTTTGTTTTTGTTGCTTTTTGGTGGGGGTGGGGAAGCTGGGTGGGACGGAAAGTTACATATTATAATTATGAGTCCATTCCCCTAAGACTAAGATGGCGATCATCAGCTCCATACCATTCCACCGTCGGCACCCCATCGGTGCGGATTTGGTGAACTTTGGTTGCCTAATCTTAGAGCCGCACCTGGGTAACGGCAGAGTAAATCTAACGATAACTGGACTTATCTCGGCCATTTCCGTGTTAGGTACCACGTGATCAACTGTTAACGACCCGGTTAAGCCGAGATTTAATCAGAGGGCGCGTGAATTATGGGAACGGCGTGGTGGAAAGAGAGATGGAGGGAAGGAGGGAGGGAGGTGGCGGGGGTATTAGGGTGAAAGTTTGGGAAATAAATAGTTATGGCTTTTGGTGGTTGGGACGGGTGGGTGGCGGAAAGGAATGGGTGGATGGAAGGAGATAGCGGGGTGTCAGGGTGTTAAGTGGTGATTGGTGAGGCGGGGAGTGACACCACGAACGCTATTGATAAATCTCTACAGTTGTTACTCGTTCCTTTAAGTGGTAGTGAGGCCGGATTTTTAAAAAAAACTGGTTATACCTTACCACCGATAAGCTTTGGAATGCACCACCACGGAAACAGAAATGAAGAAAATTAGAAAATAATGAAATAATTTTCTTATAATCAAATTAAAAGTGTAGCTATTGGGCATTAGCTTTGGTGTTGTTAACGGTGTCCTTTCAATTTTCCTCAAAAAATTTTTTGAACAAGAACCGAGGAAACCACGAGGGTAAAATCCAATATAATCATCTATTTTTTTATATTTTATTTTAAAATTATAATTTACTGTATTGTGCACTTGGAATGTAATTGTATATTAATTATAATTATTAGTGTATTATTACAAAACTTGGGGCTGGTATGCGGTTAATTTTTTCCTAGGTACAGTTACAAAAAAATTTCAATGATCCGCTTTCTCCTACGCGAAAGCCGCCCCCCTTCCGCCCCCCTCCCAAACCCTCGACCACTCGCGTATCCTAGTTGCTAATCTTCTAACCAGGTGGAAGAGACTGTGGCGGCCCCAGGACAGCGGCATGCCTGGATTATCTTATATCCTGACAATGTGGGTTACGTTACAAACAAAACGAGTCGACCAACGGCACACCTGATTGGAGAGACTAGACAATACCCTTGGCACAGGTAAGCAAAACAGGGGAGACAGCTCGACGCTTTGTTGGGTGGGAGTTGAAAGGGGAGAATGGTAACAGCTGATGAAGAGGGTGAATGGGGAGATCATGGTTAGTGGGGGGGGGGTGAAATCGGTTTGAGAGAGCACGGGAGTGAAAGAGCAAGGGGGTGAGAAAGGATGAATAAAGAGGTGAAGGGCACTGCCACGATTTAACGCACTGAATGAATAGAGGTATACGTATATAGATGTGCATGTTAATTTTGAGTACAGAGAAACAGAGTAGGGGGTCAGCACGCAACACCTGGATCATTGAGTCAATTTAGGTATGTAGATGTCAATTTAGGTATGTAGATGTCAATTTAGGTATGTAGATGTCAATTTAGGTATGTAGATGTCAATTTAGGTATGTAGATGTCAATTTAGGTATGTAGATGTGAATATATATTTATGACTATGGAGAAACATTGTTGGGGTCATCACGACCCACAAAGTGCAGGGTTGAATGGCGTTAACACCAGGTACCCACTCGAGGTTGTGTTAGGACTTCATCGAACCAATTTGATTGGGGGGGGGGGCTGATATCTGCTGTATTTTGGTGTCCAGGTGAGAGAGGCGAGAGAGAGGAAAACGGTGCCGGTGGAGCGAGGGGGTATTGAATAGCGGAAAGGCGTGGGCGTAGACGAGACCATTGTGTAAATAGCCAGACATCCTGTCGATACTCTGGGCGCCTGTTATGTTCCAGGGACCACTGACGGGAGTACATCGTAGACAAGGGAGGGACGGGGGCCGCCGGGGTAGTGGGCGTCAGTGGTACATCAGATAAGCCGAGGCGCAACAAAGCTCCACCGGAGCAACAAACAGCACAAGTACAGCACACCACTGCGAAACAAAACATTCCAAAGTATCGGCTCAACGGTGGCTTAAGACTGAGTGGTACAGTCAGTAAGCATTTTTTTTAAAAAATGTCTTAAAACTTAACGTGTTTTTTTTTTCAGTTGTAAAAAGCCCTCGCTTGTTCCTCGGGTTTTCCTCGCATATTTGATAAAGTCAATGCCTTGAGGAACTGATTTAATCACAGACGAGAGGCTAACGAGTGCATATCCGTTTTGTAAAGAAAATAAAAAGATAACAGCCCAGAATATAAATGAGGCGGCGAGTTTAATGAGCAAACTTTTTATCTTTCAAAAGAAATGACTCGCGTCCATTTAAAAAATAAATTGATAATCATTGAGAGTTTTAAATTTCTTGGGTGGGGGGAGGGGAGGGGAGAAGGGTTAAAACTGGGGTGTGGGGCGGGGTTGATGTTGTCTCCTACACAAAGAGAGATGATCGTTTTCAACCCCTACATTTCAAAGTAGGAGTGTTTCTTTCTACCTTGTGAAACTAGCGATGGTGTGAGAAGGAAAAAAAATTAGAAGAAGAGAATTAAGATAACTCGTGGACAAAGGATTGATTATCATAAAGCTGAAAGAAGAAAGGTCGAGGGTGCATTACCGAACACCTGGGTAGATTTACTGGGGTGAAAGGCACGTAACTCTAATTCGTCATAGCACATTCCTCGTGTGCCACAAGGTTCAGAACTGTTTCAATCTAGTTAATACTTGGATCATTGTGGACTCTTTGGTGATTTTGATTCGCTGCCTTTTTTTAAAGGGCATGAATGAATCTGTTCAAACTTTGGTTATTGGTTTAGAAGATAAGTTCGATATTTTGGCTTCAGAAATGGAGATGGAGCCTCAATCACAAAGTCAAGAAAAAGATTGGGGAGGCGGTTGAAAAGATTGTTTACGTACTGGAGGAATAAACTTGGCTTCTCGTGGTTTAACCAATCTGAAGGATCACACGCAATAATTGAAGATATCAATAGTGAGGACAAAGCGAGTGAAAATATTGTTTCCTTTCCCTTACCGGGGGTTGGGGTAAATTGTACGAGGGTAAAGAAGAGTAATGTCAGACAGCAGAGATGCACAGACTCAGACGAGGAGGGTCTCACTCTCAACACCGGGAATGCCGCTCCCTTGGTCACGGTCTCTTACATCACACGTGGGAGCACTCGTTAATTGTCGTAGTTGTTGAAACCCGCGGCGAGAATTCCTCCAAGGTTTCCCCCTGAAGCTTCGCCCAATTTATACAATGGATGCTCCCCTGGGGCGTCAATTTTCCTTTTTCTCCTGCCTAGTGATTTTTAAATTATTTTTGGGAGGAGAAAGGAGAGAGAGCGGGAGAGAGAGAGAGAAAGAGAGAGAGCTAGAGAGAAAGAAAGGGAGAGACAGAGATAGAGAGAGAAAGATAGAGAGATATATATAGAGAGATGGAGAGAGAGAGGGGGTAGAGAGAGAGAGAGAGAGAGAGAGAAAGAGTAAGCTATACTGTAGGTCGTCATTTTAGTTTCTTCTTTGAAACTGTGCACTACAAACAAAAATACAGTTTACTCCACGGGATAATCTGAGCAAATCGTTAACTTATTGGCTGACTTTATAAACAACTTGAGAGTTGAAGTTTCCGATGGCAGTGCTTCTTAAATGCAGCGGCGTTGCTAGGAATTAGAATAGGTTTGGGGGCCTGGGGGGATTTACCTCTTAAGGGTCCCCACATACATGGCGGTAGGGAATATTTAATGTAAAAAACATTTTCAGTCTTTTGAATTTTACTCCCCATATATATGGATATAGATAGATATATATATATAATAGAAATTGTATGGTTTATTTTTAAAAACGCATAATACGTCATTAAAAAGACATTTCCTCACAAAAATTGAAAGAAAATATTCTCCTTTCACAAGCCATTGAAAGACCACAAGAAGTATGTTGAAAGACCACAAGAAGTATGTTGAAAGACCACAAGACGCATGTTGAAAGACCACAAGAAGTATGTTGAAAGACCACAAGACGCATGTTGAAAGACCACAAGAAGTATGTTGAAAGACCACAAGAAGTATGTTGAAAGACCACAAGAAGTATGTTGAAAGACCACAGGAAGTATGTTGAAAGACCACAAGAAGTATGTTGAAAGACCACAAGAAGTATGTTGAAAGACCACAAGAAGTATGTTGAAAGACCACAAGAAGTATGTTGAAAGACCAGGATGTTGTACGAGAAAACTGGTGGTACTGTAACACGTCCAAGCAACATGACATACGCACGCCATTAACTTGTGACATACATATAACAAAATAAGAACAATGTTATTGATTGGCGTTTTGTTGCTACAAGGTTAAGGAATAAACGGGCAGCTTTGTTAGACGGTAGAAAGGGAAAACAACAAAGAGTTTTGTTTTTTTTCCATGGAAATCTAATCTACTGCACATCAAATAAGACGGGTTTACTGCTCTGACAGCACAGGCATTTATTGACAGAAAAATCCAAAGTTACCCCCCCCCACACACACACACACCCACACCCTCCCATCTCTCCCATCCAAGTAATCCCCAGACCTGGCCGATGAATCACAAAGACTGAAAAGGGTGGGGGGGGGAGAATCGTTGGGAGGGACGGGTGTTGGAGTGGGGGAATTAGCACGACAGAACAATTAAAGAAACCATCATAATATCTCACTGGCGAGGGCTTTTATAAAAACGCGAGTTAAAAGCATGCTGGCCAGAACAAGCGTGTTGAAGAGACGGTGGAGAGGAAACAGAAATACCTGTACTTCTCACCCCCCAAAAAAACTTTTGTTTATTCAATTTTTGTTTGACTTTTCTCTCTCTCTCTCCTCTCTCTGTGTGTATCCCCCCTCCCCATCACCACAGTTCATAATATCTTTTCAAGTTTATTGTTTTATTTCCCGGTGAAAAGTAAAATTTAAAGGCGATATTTTTTTTTTTTAAAAAAAGGTCTTGTCATGTGATCCGTTTCTTTATGCGGATGAGAGGCGGACCGCCGATACAGCACTGAATTTAAAAAAAAAAAAAAAAAGAAAGAAAGAAAGGCACATTGAAAGGAAAACGCAATCTACTTGGAGATTTGCGAGTTGTCTTTCTAGGAAGTTAAGTCTTTGGAATGACCAGTGATCAGAGCAGATGTTTGCGTAAGGGGTTTGGTGGGGGTGGGGGTAGGTGAGTGAGTGAGAGCGGACTGAGTTATATGTAGACGAGCCCCCACACTAATCGCTGGAATCGTATTAACTTCTTTGCAGCCGTTAAGAGAGCCGTTAAGACAGCTAATACAGTAAATAAAACAATTTACGTCATGGTTACGGTTGCGGCGAATTTCAATAAGGTGTGGACCGTTTTTCGGGGCATCCCAATTTGCCCCATTGCCTCGGGTAATTTGCATAACAAAAGATCGCATTGCTCTGTTTACCGAAGCCAAATTGTATTTACGCATAAGCGACGGTTAAAAGTAATTGGACACACGGCTACATACTGTAAGCAGCCCTCCGTTTCGGCTCCTACGGTTTTCCATCTTTTCGCGAGCGCCCAGGTGGTAGGTGTAAAACTCGTAATTAAATTGAAACAAAGCTCGAGCTTGTGAGGAGGGAGGGGGAGAAAGGAGGCGAGGGAGGGGTGGAAGCTGTAGGTAAGCGAGCTCCCGATAAGTGGCGCTGTGTGTCTCGTGTTGCATCTTTAATTGGCCGCGTAACGGGCCGAAATGAAACCGAGGGCTGCGATAAAAAGGGGGCGGGTGCAAAGAGGGAGGGACATTCCTGAGGTAAACTTCACTCGTTAAGTGAGAAGTAGACTGTGATGTCAGCGACTGTTAGACCAGGTGATTATTCCAGTTCTTTTAATTGATAGAATTTGCTGAAATAACGCGGGGTATGCAGACGTGTAAAAGCTGACGTGCAGATGGAGAAAGGTTGCCTGCCGTCCCGCCATGCTTTGTTCCAAGTATATCTAAGGATCAATAATTGCTGAGGTTGTTGTTTCTTGTAGATATTGCCTAATCATACACGTTTATCTCCACTCTACTCTCTGGAAAATTGAGCTCTGCATGCGACATGAGTTCATATCAAGGTAAATTACAGTCATTACAATTAGGTCAAGGGAACACATGCCAGACCTTAATTTTGGGTATGGCTAAATACTTAATAGTTGTTATACAAAACGTTGTAAAGGTCGAAGGTGTTCACCTGGTTGCTTTAACTTTGACGCCGAGTGAACTACCCTCACTAAACGACTATTGTTGCCTTTACTTTGACGCCGAGTGAACTGACTTCACTAAACGACTATTGTTGCCTTAACTTTGACGCCGAGTGAACTAACTTCACTAAACGACTATTGTTGCCTTAACTTTGACGCCGAGTGAACTAACTGACTTCACTAAACGACTATTGTTGCCTTAACTTTGACGCCGAGTGAACTAACTGACTTCACTAAACGACTAGCTCGTTGCTTTAACTTTGACGCCGAGTGAACCAACTGACTTCACTAAACGACTAGCTCGTTGTTTTAACTTTGACGCCGAGTGATCTACCTTCACTGAACGACTAGCTCGTGGAATACTCAATACGCCACCAATCCTGGCATCGCTGATGTGTTACGGGACGTTTAAGATTTGAAACTCTGCGGAAGGTTTGAGAGTAACGACTCGCTTCAGCTGTTTCAAAGAGGAGCTACACTTACTAATGAATCTAATGCTTTCATTTTAAAACTATAATTTTCTGTACACGTGCCCGCTATAATTATGTCCAAATCACAACCCCACCCACATCCGGGCTTTGCTAGTGGTGCCACTAAATCTGGGCGGTGCGGTGGAAAGATAATCGTTATGGGAAGCTTGTTAAGATATTGACCAACCTATAGAGGGTTGGGAGGGGATGGCTAATTGATTTCTGATGTGCAAGCGTGGAGTGTTTGGTNTATTTTTTGGAAAGGGGGTGGGGTGGAGATGTGTCTCAATGCGGTAATTCTGCGTGTTCTCTAGCACACACACACACACACACACACACACACACACACACACACACACACCCCAAAATCTGCGCACCAATATCCAAGGGGATCAACATCATTCAAAAATAAACCTCGGCCATACCTCGTACGGTGACGGCTAACATCAACAAATGTGCCTTTATGAGTTTATATACGAGTGAGGTTAGACACGGCCGACCCAAGAAATGGCTGAGATGTTTTGTTTAGAGTTTAGACCTTCCTCGTTTAGACTTTCCCAATAGAGTATGCTCCTAATTGGGATTTCTAACAACAAAACAAAAAAATCATTGCTTAGTCCGTACAAATGGCGGTGGTGAGGATGGGAAGGGGGGTAGGTCTTTTATTGCGGGACATAAGGGAGTGCGTCCGACCCAAGGGGAGAGAGTTATTAGTGTCGTTAAGGATGACCATAGTTTGGGATCAGTTACGGCCCCTGTGGGAGCGGGTCGCGTCTGATGATGAAATGGCGGACTGAGAAGCTTGAAATGTGGGCCAGGCCAGGGAGAGTCAATGAATAAACTGATGAATAGAGCAGGGGAGGGGAGGGAACGGGGATTGATTAACTGAAAGCAGGAAGAAAAGACAAGACACGAACAGAAAAGTAAGGAAAAAGGAAAGAAAGAAAGAACGAAAGAACGAAAGAAAGAAAGAAAGAAAGAAAGAAAGAAAGAAAGAAAGAAAGAAAGAACAAAATAAAAAGGCCAAGAAAGAAACAAACAAAAAGAAAGAAAAGAAAAGAAAGAAAGCAAACAGAATGAAAGATAGGATGGTAATATCCCAAGATTAACACCTTTCAAACATAAAAAGTCTTTTCTCCCCTATTCATTAGTCCCAATTATTATTTTTAATTAAGACAATTTTTGTCTTTCATCCGACCCTGACTGCAGCTGGAGCCGGCTTAACACGTGTAGCTGTGAGTCGCTTTCATGTCGTCAGTTTGATAATTCCAGACGTAGCAATGAATACAGGGAATGTTTCAAAGCTTCCTATAAATATTGACGTTAACAAATCTACTGCCGGAGACCTTGGCTTTTTTTTTCCCCAGAGAGGAGAGAAATTGTTAACAGGAGATATTATCGGGATAAAGACGGGATCTTTGGATCCCAGAATTGTAAGAGGGGGAAAATAATCAATGAGTGACCAAATTTTTTTATATAATTTTTTAATTTTTTACGAACGAGATTAGCTATAAGGTTTTAGTGATCTTTTCTTCCTACACAAGGGCAATCGCCTCATTTGAAAATTTAACAATACATTGGATGTTTCGTTAAAAAATAAGACATTTTTTAACGTCCAATTACCGGTAAATTTACGTCAGGGTTAATGCTCATTAATTTTTATCAGCAACTGATTGACCTTATTGACGAAGTAGAAATTGTTGAGATTTTGTGGATTTCCAAGCAGCAAAACTGTACAGTTAAAGCATTACTGATTTCTTTTTTTTACATTAAAAACCTCTTCAGCCCTCGGGATGGCCTCATTAAGTTATCTACTGAAATGTTTATTTCCTCGAGTATATTTCTTTAAAACACCTTTTGTTGCCAATACAGGAGCGTTATAATTTCGTTGTCTGCTTCTTTAACTGTCGCTCTTTTTTAAATAGCCTTATTAAATGACTATACAAAAACAAAGCAGTTCTCTTAGACTTTAAACTTATAACAGATTGTCGTCTTCTGCCAAAGAAAAACCCAAGGATCATCTCTTTGCCCACGTTATGCGGCACGTTAAACTCAATAAACGATTGAGAATAGTTTTTCCACTTTCTTTGACGTTCGATTGAATTCATTATAGGATAAAATTACAATTACAACGTGATAGTTTTACTAACGGTTTTCAAACACCTATCTCCCGTGAACACGAAAAACAGAAACTATTACAGTATGAACCCAAGGCTAAAGTTCTTAAACGATTCAACCTGTCCTTTTATTTTTAAAATAGTCGACTTAGCTTGGCCCCCTAAGAGTCCATGAGCTATAAAGGCGTTTAACACAAACTGATGAACGAACTATTGCTCTGCCCGCCCTCTTCTTACCCTCGCCCAACTCTGGGCCTGGTTCGACTAATTATTTAATTTTTAAATTCAATTTTAGTTAGAGAAAAATGACCGCCTCGTGGTGTTCAGTTACACAGAAAACCTGACATCACATGAGGTGCGCGTGTGTGTGTGTGGGTGGTGGGGGAGGGGGGAGGAATGAAGAGCAAAGATTGTTAACTTAATGTCAACATTATAATGCTCTTGTTAACTTTGAGTCAACACGAGTCCCCCGCCTGTTGGAAAAATGTCAACATCGGGGGTTCAAACAGATCAATGGGAGAGTTGTCATGTAGGTAAATGTGCAAACATCCAACTCACCGCTCGTGGTGTTGATTTGCCAATGGTTTGTGTGTGGTGTGGGGGTGGGAGGGGGTGTATTTTTTTTTATTTGGGCAAAGATCGAGATCTCAAGCGAGGGTTTACGAGTGCCAGTGTGTAACGACGTTAGGGCATGTTTGTTGATGGGAGCGTGGACAAGACGGCGTGAGTGCGTTTACTTTCAATCTGTGCAGGTTGGGGGCTGTGAGCGTGGCTCGCTGGTGTTTGGGGGGTGGGGGTACGACTTAATGGTGTTGGCGTGGATTAAATAAAACCCACCACTAGCATAAATAAAAGCGACCAATAAATTGTTTGATTTTCACAAAGTTTAGCACAGACGACTTGAATCAAGGGCAAAGTTGGCGCGTTTAGGATGAGGAGCGATGGTTTGATATCCCAATTTATTTCTTAAGCGGCTCCATATAGAACCTTTTTTTAGCGAGAGACAATAAAGAATGAGAATAAAGAAGAGAAGAAAAAACACCGATGTTGGGGGGGGGGGGTAATGGTTGAATCATAGAGACAACTAAAAACCCTCTCCACTTCCTCGGAATGGATATTTCAGACGTAAAATGTTTGTCCAATGAAAGAAACGATTTCGATTTGGACACTGTGTGAGTGTCTTCGTGTGTGTGTGTGTGTGTTTGTGTTAGTGCGAGAAAGTGAGGGGTGGAAAGGGGGGGGGGTGACTCATGTTCAGTCAAATAACAATATTGGACTGGAGATATTTAATTAATGACGGATTCATAATGCTAGAATAAATTTGAGTGGATTCCGACGCGTGCGTGCAAGTGTGTGGTTGATTAAGTTACAATGTGTGAGAGAGGGAGTGAGTGAGTGGCGAGTGTTTTATTGAATTACGGTGAATGAGGACTGACGGGCGAGGCTGCTGTGTCGAGTTCTTAGGACCCACCACCCCCACCCCAGCCCCATAACAACTTGTTCAGTTAAAAAATTATCGACGGATCACTTTGACTGGCACGACACTTGAAGAAATCTAACTGAACAAAATGTCTGAATTTCACGTGACGCGTGACGCATCGCGACTCAAGTGTCTTTAAAACTTTTTTTCCGAGACAGTGTAGAACAAATTTTCTCGACGTGGTCAAAGGCTTCAACGACGTAGGCCAATATAGATGTAGTCACTACATCTACAGGTAGTGACTTTTAAAGAAGTTTGATCACAAGACTTGATCTACGTAAACGTGAATGGAATTTAAAAACTAGAACTAATATTTACGTTTGTACATAAAATATTTAGCGCCGTAGGCCGTAGACAAAATAGTTTAATAGTATAGACAGTAGACACACTTAGTGATGTAGAGAGAGATACTTAGTGATGTAGAGAGAGATACTTAATGATGTAGAGAGAGATACTTAATGATGTAGAGAGATACTTAATGATGTAGAGAGAGATACTTAATGATGTAGAGAGAGATACTTAATGATGTAGAGAGAGATACTTAATGATGTAGAGAGAGATACTTAATGATGTAGAGAGAGATACTTA
>MUZC01002511.1:1259228-1272428 GCA_002072015.1 Radix auricularia
GGCTGAGGACGGGCGAGACAGGCGCCACACCGGACTTCATCTGTTTCCTGACTAGAGACGGAATTATTAATGTGAAGAAAATGAAAGGGCACTCTGCCATTCACTGATAACAATAACACTGATAATGGCAAGAAAGAGGGGGAGAATAGAGAGAAAGAAGGAACAAAAAAAAAAGGAGAATTCTACAACTTTTAATACTGGTAATGAATGTTGTGTGAGGGCCTCATTCAATAGCCACGAATTCGTGCACTAAATCAGCAGCCCTTGACAACCGGCTCGGAAATCGGACGAGCGCAATGTGAACATTTTTTCCCCGCCCGAAGACAAATAATGACGACGGATGGCTCTGTCATTGTTGGCCCCGACCCCACCCCACCTTTTTTTTTTAAAATGTGGCCACGTGCGGGTCATTACACGGCCGGTAAGGGGCGGTGGGGGGAGGGGTGGATCGCGACCGAGGGTCGAGTCGCGTGGGGTGGTCCTTCTTGGGTCAGAGCTAAGCAAATACTCGGGATTCAATTAGTCAACGAAAGAACAAAGGGCCTGTATTGATTTCGGTCGGCTATTAGACGAGGGGCGATCGAGAGGGGAGGGCATGAATGAAGACGACACACTTCTTTTAGGTGTGACACTCTGGAGGGACTGAATGAAACGACGGTGCCAGGGGGGACATACGGTCATTGTGGTGGCAGAGGAGTGGGGATGGGGCGTAGATAGGTCAAGGGAAGCTTTCACTTCAGCCTGCTACCAGGTCATATGGTGGCTGGTGAGATATTTTATGTTATCCTCTTTTTAAAAAAAACCAAACCTAAACAACATGAACAAACAATGTGCATTCAGCAAGAATAAGCATAACTGCACACGAGCTGCATTTACATATATCATCACTGCCGCGAGGGTGAATTATGAAATGACGTAAGTGAGGGGCGGGCACAAAACTCCAACCGCAGCCATAGACAGCAAATCTGTACAGCCAATCAGGCAACTTCACGCATTGTGTCAGTACACAAAATGCTGACCGAATCAACGCTGAGGGCATCACTACAGAAGCTGATTATCTAAGAATCTACGGTCCATAGCTTTTGAATTTTAAGACGCGAGTCAAATCTAATAAACAAAACATACGACATCTAACGAGCCTCATTCACACATTGATAAACATAAAGAGACACGAGACGTTTATCGAGCCTCATACACACATTGTTAAACATAAAGAGACACGAGACGTTTATCGAGCCTCATTCACACATTGTTAAACATAAAGAGACACGAGACGTTTATCGAGCCTCATACACACATTGTTGAACATAAAGAGATGCGAGACGTTTATCGAGCCTCATACACACGTTGTTAAACATAAAGAGATGCGAGAACAGTTGCAAATATGTGGACTTCATTTAACTTGCATAAATTAACGCTGCGCTCTCTACACAAATACTGGCGTGTATTCGTAGCGTTGCAACGAGTCCAAACAACACTGGCACGTTTTCTAACGCTGAGTGGGAGAGAAAATGACCACGAGCAACAGTGACAGAACCTCTGAAATAACAACAGGTGACGTTTATCAAGGGGGGGGGGTCAATCATGTTTAAAACGTTTTATTTAAAACTCCACTTTCAATCTGTGCAAGTGTTAGGTTTCATCTCCAGCGTCAGTGTGCCAGTGTCGATCTCTTGTTATCGTTTAAACTCCACAAGTACGGGCACGTGACCTTCTCGCCATTGTCCCCATCACCGAAACCCTCGGACGTGTAAAAACCCTCGCCTAATCCTCATCTTCGGCAACTCCGATCCCAGCCCCTGCTCGTTAACTCGTGTGGACAAAGGAGAGAGAGGGGGGAAAAAACCCACCTGCGAATAAACTAAGAGGCGTAGAACTAACCAAGACATTAGTATGCACAGACAGACATGAGCGCCGTAAATTTTCCCCCGGCCCTGGGACTTTATGGGGCGGTGGCTATTGATTAACTATTAGATTAGATACGGTAGTGGATCTCAAACAGGGCCTGAAAGTACCCTCCCTCCCCATTCCCGGCCCAGCAACACGCCGGGCAGGAGGGTGAGCGCGTGCCAGCGTCCATAAAAAGTTGACGTATGTGGCAGGGAAGTGGAAGCCCGGGCGACGAAACTGACCACACCATCCACCACACCATCAATGACCGCCACGATCAAACGAGGAATTAGTGCGCGTGCTGGGATGTGTTATACACACCTGGAACCTATGTCTTGATGAGGTGCAGGGCGCATGTATGTGTGTGTATTTGTGAATTCACATCCAACGTCAACAACACACGAGGACTCTCGATTAAAGCTTTAAAAGATCTACAATCCCGGGATGGCTCATGGTACACCTCCGTTTTTTGAAAATCTTTACACTGCCTGCACAGACTTCACTGCCCGCGCCCTTATTAAAAACGAACACACACACACACACACACACACACACACACACACTATTACCTGTGTCCTGTGGCGGACGAGTCACTCTATGGCATTCACAGATCGCATTTTGAATATCAATAATCATTGCTGCTAACTGGTGTTAAACTAATACTTTCTGGCCTCAGCCAACCGCAGCAACCGTGTAATCCAGTTTGAGCTCTGCTTTAGTCGCGAGTGGGTTTAACCTGGTCAGGTACAGGACTCAGCATGTCACAATTAATTTTCAGCCCAGAATTAACTTTAATTAGTAAGCAGATTTTCTTTGAATGAAGGGAAGCACAATCGCTAAATCTCGTGTTTGCGGGTCGTGCTCCGCACTCAGGCAACCTTGATCTACAGCTCGGTATAAGACGACAACGCGAGTGATTTTTTTTTAAAAATAAAGATAATTTGAAGTCGCTTTTAAAAATGAAATCCATGTCTAAAAAGCACGATTAATTGTTGCTCGTGAACTGACTCACTCGAGAGCCTTTGGAGAAAATTACCACTGTATAAGATAATTTAGGGTCCCCAATTTGAGGGTGATCAATTTAGTATGATAATAACTATTGTTAGGCAGTGCTGCATCATGATAACATGATGTATAGCATCACCTGGTAAAGGGTGTCGGAGCATGGTGTTTACATTGCAACGGTTTTGAGAACTGTTGCTTTAAAAAGCTCCCCCAGGATTTTTAGCTCTACTCCCTAGGTGGGTGGGGTGGGGATGGGGGGTGGGGGGTATCGCCTGGGGTCATGATTATTTCATTTCCGCCCCAGTTAGTAACTGCAGCGATGCAACGTCTTGGCGAAACAAACGCTACAGTTCTCGTGAACCACCGGAGACCGATTCAAGGTTCGAGCTTCCAAATTGACGGCACTTAAGCAATTACTACAAACAACCTCTGCACAAAGTTTATGACTGCGCTATTACATCATTAACCCATTATATGGAAATAAACATACGCCTAATAACGAACCGCATAATGCTATTCTAAAGGTGAAGATAACTAATGACAATAACAACAAAGAGGACTTACTTTTTTAAAGTTTATACTTAACTTATAAAACAATTGCGATTGCATTATTTTTCTTGTTTAGGTTTAGGCAATAAACGAATGTTGGAGAAGAAAAAAAAAAAAAAAACATAGCATTACAAATGTAATTGTTTTCTGTGGTAATGTTAAAAAAAGTTAAAATCTCAGCTTACAGAAAAGAGGAAAAGAATGATAACCTTTTGAAAAGTGAAATGTTGATCTGTAAGTGATTCAGCTTCCATTTTTTTTAAAGGCCTTGTTACAGCAGGGATCACCTTTCTTAGTTTACAACAACTCGCCAAGAAAGCCTTTCTCGGCCCTCGTTAGAAGCCTCGTTTAGTAGCACCGATCTGTTCGAGCCACAATTCCATCGTTTCGTCATCACCCCCGCCCCGTCATCATCTTTATTTAGAACTTTGGCACCGAGGGTTTCTCCCGGTCTTTCCGGGTGGTCTCCCTTTCATTTAACTCTGTCCCCGGGTTTAGAATTGAAGCTTTCAGCGTGACACGGAAGGAGATTTGGGCGAGGGGGGGGGGGAAGGCGGTCAGAGAGGGTCGGGGATCGGGGCTGGAAGGGAGCGGAGTGGCGAGTGCGTCATTAACGTCTTCGACCTGGTCATGTCATGTTCACACGAGTGAGTATCTACTGTTCCCCAATGACAAGTATCGTCAAATATAAAGACAGATTCTGTCACTCACATCAATATGAGAACAACATTGTGGTGTAACTAAGAGGGGGAGGGCAAAGCTCAGGGAGGGGGTAACTAAAGTGTCATCAGCGATGCACAAGGTAAGACGTCTAAATGTGAAGACAATACAACTACCACAACCCATACAATATGAAGATACAAATACCGACTTTACATCACCATCCATAAAATAAGAAGATACCAACACCAACTTTACACCACCATCCATAATAGGCCCCACGTGCTCAGTCTTTAAAAACATGTATTGTTAAAATTTAGGACGTTTTTGAGCAAGGTATGGTTAAGCCTGAAAAAAAAAGATCAAGTATACATCGGCAAAATGCCTTCCTCAACGAACAAACATAAGCAAGAATAAGTATGCAAAAATGCTTAATTAAGCTGTGCTGAGAAATCCAAAGTAGATCTGGACAAGAAAGATACGATTTAGCTGTCCAAATCACTTAATGGATTATAGTCGAAGCTAGGCAAAGAAATTTCTTATCGGTTTCAAATCTGCTCACAAAAGCTAGGTGGTGTCCTTTTTTTTCTATTTGGTCAAGGACTCAATGGCGTATAGTAATCACAGGCAAACCAGGTAAAGACTATACCGCGGTTTATCGAAGCAAAGCAACGACCTCGGCGAATAAATATTTTCCTACTACAGTTTCGTGGCACGAGTTTGTGCCGACTCCAGTGAAAAGACAACTAGCCAAAAAACTCGACTCGACGTCGAGGGCAACAACAATGGCCTGCAATCAGGGGAGGGGGTATGAAAACCGCGCACTGCTGAAATCTATGCACCGATACCATCTGTTTGACTTCACTAGCGCATCTGCAGAGAGTAAACGTTACCATTCGGCGTCATTATCCAACTCACCATCATATCGGGCCACGTGAAACACACCTCGGAATAAGCTGCATCCGTTAATTTTAACGGAACGTTGAAACTAAATAGGAAGTTAAAGGCTTCACTTATGTGTGTGTGTTTTTTTTTTGTTTTTTTTTTAAAGAAAGAAAGAAAAGGAAAAAAAGCATTTCAAAGTCTATTTTTAGACATTTTGACTTTTTCACGAGAGTTTTGTGATTTATAAATTTTTTAAAACAAGTAAACTATATTTTGCATCAACACTTTCCTGGTTTAACTCATGGCCGAAATTTCCGCCTCACGACTCGACTTGCTCTCGGCTACAAACCTCGCCCCGAGCGGAAAAATGGCATCAGCAACGCGCGCTGGAAGATCGAACCCGGGACACGGCTGAGGTCACTTAAGAGAGGGCCGATTCTAAAAACCCCATCATCAGCGTCCAGTCATTATCCTTCACTGTTATTAATTTTCCTTTAATGCCCGGGCACCGGGAAGATAACCAGTGGGGGAGAGGGGAGGTTATAAAAACGGGAATCCAATGAGCATTGTTAGAGTCACCGGTGCTAAAACTCAGGAGGGTCTCGTCCTCCACCGGGGGCGCCACTCGTGGTCTCGTGTTTATATTACACGCGCGTGACTCACGCTGACATTAATTTGCATAAATGCGCAACGCAGGTGCGTGAGAATGAATGATGTGAAAGAGGGGAGGGGGAAACAGCAAGAGAGAGAGAGAGAGAGAACTTGGCGAAAGAGAGAGAGAGCATGAGAGAGAGGGGACAGGATATAAGGATCGATTGGTAGTTGAGGCAGTGCCGGCTACATAAGCCAGACCAAAAACACATCCGCAGACCCACACGTACACACGGAACCGTTACATTGTGTTAGTAGGGGAAGTCACGGGGGAGAGGGGATGAGCGGCTGTGAATGGGGGATAAGGGAGGGAGGGAGAGGGCGGGGAGCGGGAGTGGCGGGGGGGGTCACACGTCCCAGTAAGGATGAATGAGTGAGCGGAAATCGATCCGGCCAAAATAAGGGTTGTGTAGGTCCCTCAAACAGAAGCTCGGTATAGGATAAGTGAATTGGTAGAGGGCGGGCACGAGTCACGTACGTATAATACAGAGTTGATGGTCCCAGAATTAGTTAGGATTATAAAGCTTTGGACTGTTGTGGAAGATGGGGGGGGGGGTATTATATGACATGGGCTGGTGGGCGGATGATCGGTGGGATACTGGGTGGGTCAGTGGATGGGTCGGTGGCTATATTAGTGGACAATGGGTTGCTGTGTGAGAGGGTGGGTCAGTTGTTGTGTTAGAGGGTGGGTCGGTTGCTTTAAATGGATCGATGGGTTGGTTAAAACAGGGGCTTTGGGATTGGTTAGTGGCTTGGAGTATGAGGATTGTGATTGGTGGCTGAAAGGTTTAATAAGAATGCACAAAATCAGACGAATAAAAACGGTGTGAACAGCTTTGAGAAAGCGGTTGGGCGGGGGTCACTAGAAAATTTAAATAACTAGGTGAAGTCTTAGGAACTATAGACACGAGAGTACTCGCAGGATTGAACAGCTAATTTGTAAAGAAAGAGACATTTTTAAATTTTTTCCTATAAAGCATTATATTTTATCTGAAATTGATGCTGTATCAATTACGTATTTTTGTTGAAATAAAATAAATATATTGATCCAGGACTCAACAATTCTTCTCCGCCCCCTCCCACCCTCTTTTTTTTTTTACGGTTCCCTTTGACACTGAACAGTTTTTTGCGGAGCTCTGCACTTTTCTTTAAATCTATTCACTGACGCTGAAAATTTCAAATAAAGCAAAAATTAGAAAAGATACAACTTCTTTTTTTTTTTTTTAAAGAGCCCTCGACCATTCCTCGTTTAGTTAGTTCAAGATTTATGTAAAGGTAAACAATCAATAAATGATGGCGATATATTCAGACGAGTCAACGGGAACACAAATAAACATCATTAATCAGAATCAAACACTGGGGCTGAATAGCACTTCAGGTGGAGTTTAGTTGGTTCGGGGTGGGGAGAGAGAGAGAGAGAGAGGCGGTGGTAAAAGTTAGAGACAGGGGTAACGTCCAGAGGTGGGACCGAGGGAAAAGATGGAAGTGTTTTAATTAGTTTAGCCGGTGGTTGGAAGAGAACGTTGGAGAGAATAAGTCGGGCGTTGACTGAAAAGGGGGGGGGGCTAGAAGCGGGTATGATGTGTTAGTGTTGTTTGGTGGATTTGTTGGCTAGTGAATGGTGGATGAACGGATTGTTGTTTGATGGATGTGTTGTCTGGTCGATGTGCTGTTTGGTGGATGTGTTGTTTGGTGGATGTGTTGTTTGGTGGATATGCTGTTTGGTGTAAGTGTATGTGCTGTTTGGTGGACGTGCTGTTTGATGGATGTGTTGTTTGATGGATGTGTTGTTTGATGGATGTGTTGTTTGATGGATGTGCTGTTTGATGGATGTGCTGTTTGGGGGATGTGTTGTCTCGTGGATGTGATGTTTGGTGGATGTGTTGCTTTGTAGATGTGTTGCTTGGTGGATGTGTTGTCTGGTGGATGTGTTGTTTGGTGAATGTGTTGTTTGGTGGATGTGTTGTTTGGTGGATGTGTTGTCTGGTGGATGTGATGTTTGGTGGACGTTTTGTTTGGTGGATGTGTTGTCTGGTGGATGTGTTGTTTGGTGGATGTGATGTCTGGTGGATGTGTTGTTTGGTGGATGTGTTGTCTGGTGGATGTGTTGTCTGATGGATATGTTGTCTGGTGGATGTGTTGTCTGATGGATGTGTTGTCTGGTGGATGTGTTGTTTGGTGGATGTGTTGTCTGGTGGATGTGTTGTTTGGTGGATGTGATGTCTGGTGGATGTGTTGTTTGGTGGATGTGTTGTCTGGTGGATGTGTTGTCTGGTGGAGGTGTTGTCTGATGGATGTGTTGTCTGGTGGATGTGTTGTTTGGTGGATGTGTTGTCTGATGGATCTGTTGTCTGGTGGATGTGTTGTCTGATGGATGTGTTGTTTGGTGGATGTGTTGCCTGGTCCGCTGAGTACCTTGTTACGTTAACTTAAAAGCGCACGTAAGAATAAATACTGGTAAAACTTAAGACAGCAGAGTAATCTTCGCTTCCTTTGTTGTTGTCGTTGTCGTTTCATACTGTCGCGTCCCACACGACAAGTCTCGCAACACACCAACCAACGGACGTTAAATTGGGATGTCAACCGAAAATTGTGCCTGCCCGCGGGGGAGAGGGAAAAGTGTGTGTGCGGGGGGGGGGTGATTTTCAGAACAAAATGAAATTTAATCAGAGTTGTTCCCCCTCAAGACAGGAAGAGACTGTCTCGTGACTTCACACAAAAATTACTCGTTTGCGGTGGAGATGATAAGAGATTGAAAAAAGTCAACAAATTAACAAAATGTGAGTGTTTGGGTACAAAATGTGAGTGTTTGGGTTCAAAATGTGAATGTTTGGGTTCGTGTCGTTTCTTTTTTTTTTTTTTTTTAAGCTCCATCAATTTTTACTGACTGGTCTCTTTTGTTTGGTCTTCCTTAATTTAATTTTGATTTTTTCTGTATTAAATTATTTCTGATAGCAGGAGGAGGGAGGGGGTATTTGTTGTGAGGTCGTCACAAAAATACAGCCAGGCTGTTGGTTTTCATTGACCAAAGGTGGGTGCCCTTGCGGGGGGCGGGGCATTGGTCTGTTGTCGGGCCTGTGTCAGGCAGTCCATAGTAAAAAGAGTTTGAGGGAGGGGGGGTTCTGTTTGTGTTGTTATTTTCTGTATGAGATTTTGGGTCAGTTAGTTGCTGGAAGAAACTTCGCCAAAAACAAACAAACAAACCTGACTGACGTGTTTGGACAACTCGTGGCAATATGAGCACGTGACAGAGTGGACACTAGGGTCAGAAACCCTCGGGGGCGGGAGGTACTCTGCGCCACTTTCCCGATATCTACTCCACAGTAAAAATACGTATGTAAGGGGGAGTAATGAGTCAGGGATGGAACGTAATTCAGAATATACAAGTTGCAACACGTGAGCAGTTTTATGAGATCTTGCCTAATGCTTGATCCATCCAATTGGTGTTTAAAAGGTAGTAGAATCTATGTGTCAAAGTGATCTACTAAATGGGTGGAAACGTGGGGCGGTGTACTAATTTGGTCACCTACTCTCTTGAAGGGTGGTTTGCGTTTGTCTTGTCCGCCTTGTTGGAGAGTTAAGATATCAGTCCTACTGTGTGGCGGGTAGCTGTGGGGCGCGAAGTTATTCTGAAAGTAAGCATGACGTGGGCGTCGATTTGGTAAAAGTTGGTGGGGGTGGGGGGAACGAGGGCGTCAATATGTCACAATGTAACGTGACCTCTCTGTACGTGGTAGGTGAATAAGGAAACCAGCAAAGGAGGGGGGAGAGATGCATTTTCAACAATCACCGGGGATTGCCCACTCTGCAAATAACCCTCGCCACCACTGCTGCAGGATAACTTTTAAAAAAATTTAAACCCTCGCCACTTCCTCGATGTGGACATCGAACCTACAGCAAGACAGTGCAGCATGAGAGTGAAATATTTACACATCACCCCGAGTACGTGCCTGAATCAAAGTCAACGGTTAGACGCGATGACTCCGGACTGACGATGACTTCAAGACGGGCGCACTATTCCATATGACGTGTGTTTGCCCAAGAAACCGTTTGAAAATTTCGAAATGGTATCATATTAATATAACACCTGAAAGGTAAAAGATTGAGCTCGGGTTCGGGAAAGGTTAGTGGTCCTCAAAATGTCTCGGAGCCTATCAAAGTATATTCCAAAAAACTTAAACAAGGTGACAGGAAGGTATAGTATAAGACAACCTTTACGAACAGGTGTATGTCAGTGTGTGTATGTGTTTGTGTGTATGTGTGTGTCTCTGTGTGTGTGTGTTTTAATATGTTGCAAAGCTCGTGAAGAACAAATATATACATAAATTTATGTGTACAATTTTCGTCTTAATTGCACGTGTTCTGCTTGTGTAGCTCTCGCTGCTGCCTTGTGGTGTGTATACTCTTTTTTCATACACTCGTGTTTGCTTGAAATGCATGTACGTGGAGTTAAGTGGTTTTCCTGACCGCTTGTTCATTTTTTTTCAGCCGCTCTTTTAGAAGAAGAATCTGGTCGAAACATATTTTAGACCTTGTAGAGACACGCACAAAAAAGATTGAGTTGTGGGGTGGGTAATAACTTCTACCCTGACCCGGTGGGGGATGGAGGGATAGGAGGCGAGTTGGTGAGATGTTAAGATAAGGCGGACAAATTCACGCTGTAAGGATCGCTTCATGTTAAACTGGTTGTCTTTATCTAACTGTAGGTGAGGATCGCTTCATGTTAAACTGGTTGTCTTTATCTAACTGTAGGTGAGGATCGCTTCATGTTAAACTGGTTGTCTATATCTAACTGTAGGTGAGCCAAGGCGTTATTAGTGCATCGCATAAAACTAGGTAAAGATATATACCCATACAGATGGAACATTGACCATCAGCTATAGCTAGGTACAAAGTACACACAAATATCTGACATGGTACATTACCTATATCTAGGTACAAAGTGCACACAAATATCTGACATGGTACATTACCTATAGCTAGGTACAAGGTAAACACAACTATCTGACATGGTACATTACCTATAGCTAGGTACAAGGTACACACAAATATCTGACATGGTACATTACCTATAGCTAGGTACAAGGTACACTAATAAAGATCTGACATGGTACATTATCTATAGCTAGGTACAAGGCAAGGTAAACACAAAGATCTGACATGGTACATCCCATATAGCTTGGTACAATGTACCATAAAGATATAACAACAGCTACATATAATATGTTGTACATGAGCTTAAAAGTCCCTACTGAAAGCTAAAAATAGAGTGGCTTGAGCCCTTCACAGTTTAAATAAATTCGAGTCAAAAGACATCAATATGAGAACCGCTTCCATCGTAATTGCGTGCCAATGCTACACCTCCCACGCTGCTCTTCACCACACCTGCCCCCCTCCCCCCAACCTTGCTAAATACAAATATGAGACGCAGACGTTAACAGCATATTTTTAATAACTTATTTTCTAATGAAACATAATATATTAACATATATTTTAGGTACCCCATACAACAAAAACACCGCGGTGGGTGGGAAAACACATCGCAACCTTCATACTAAATACAGCGTTGATGGGTACAAAAAGTCCGGAAAATGCCGAATTCAACTAAAAGTTATCTGTGTAGATCTATACCCAGTGCTTTTTTTTTTTCCAGAAAAAATGTTTGGGAACTCATTTCACATCAGTTTTTTAAACTTATGTCAGAAAATACTATAATAGTCTATAATATAAATGTACACGAATCTAGCCAAAAAAAGGTATGGGAACTCAGTTCCGATGAGTTCCCACTGAAAAAAAAAGCACTGTGTATATTATGATAAAACTGCATACATTAAAATAAAGGAATATTTGACCGGGATGTCGTCAGCCAGTCCTCGTGTGGCTGTCGGTGGATATTATCCGCGGTTTTCAACTTCCGTATAGTTTGAACTCCGTATCCATACTTATCAAATCCAACTGCTTTCACACAGGCGGCGAGATAGGGTAACACCATTATTTTGGCCCTAGATCCGAAAACAAAAAATATATTCAATTTAGCAAACATTAAGTAGCTCCCGGTTTCCATATGGCTTAAAAATCTGAATTGCGTTTATTAGGTATAAAAAAGGGGGGCCGGGCAACACAAGTGCACAAACATATTTAAACAACACGTCCGCGCCTCGCAATCTTTTAACAAATCTCTCTTTTTAAACGAGTTCCTTTGTTGATATAACCACTTAATGATCCTTAGGAATATGTAATTGCAACAAATACGAATCCTCGCGAACTTGACGCGAGGGAAAAATGTTCACCCCTCGCGTGAATGTACAGAAAGCCACACACGAGAGAGACTACGGCATAAAATATTTTACAGAACAAATGGAAAGGGTGTGATATTTTTTTTTCCTACCCTTCTTTATCATTTTTCTTTCTCTCTTTGACCTCTCATTTTTTATTTAATAAACACGACCGGTTGTCCCCCTTTCATATTTTCTCCGCTACAAGGGAGCCAAGCCACGACAAAAAAAAAAGTCTGGAGTGCTTGCAGGTGGCTCGCTTCTTCCTGAGAAGTTGCTGGCTACAAGACCTTTGAATTGTATTCCTCCCCGAAACTCTTATACACAATATTTCTAGTGGAAATGAGGAGTGAGGTCAGGAGACCCGCGGAGGGGGGGCAAGGATGACAGGGGGTGCATATTGTCAGGGGGTATTATTGAAAATTTCAAGACTTAGACTTTTAAAAAAAAGTATTTATTTTTTTTTTTTTTTAATTCAATTATTTACATGTATTATGTTGAAAATGTGTTTCAGGGCTCACCTACAATTTAGAGAAGCGGGATGTAAGCAACAAAATTCTTTTTTTTAAAACCGGATATAGTTGAGTGTACTATTAAAAGAATATAAAGAGAGAGATCACTATTGTATATTTTAATATTAAATTTGCATTTCTTTAACTTTTAAAAAGAATTTCGAGCTATTAGCGGCTTTGTTGTATTTCCATTGATCAATTTTCCAATTTAATAATTAAATAATTCTTGGGAAAAAAATGTTTTTTTCATCCTTGCAATACACTTTTTAGAACAGTGAATTTAGGCACTTCTCAATTTAGGCACTTCTCAATTTAGGCACTTCTCAATTTAGGTTAGGCACTTCTCAATTTAGGCACTTCTCAATTTAGGCACTTCTCAATTTAGGCACTTCTCAATTTAGAATTTAGGCACTTCTCAATTTAGGCACTTCTCAATTTAGGCACTTCTCAATTTAGGCACTTCTCAATTTAGGCACTTCTCAATTTAGACACTTCTCAATTTAGGCACTTCTCTAACTATTCTGTACATAACATATCTACTAAAGCCAATAACATATAATTAGCGTCGAAAGTTCATCATCTATTCACTATTGAAATTAGAGCCCTCCAGTTTAGGGTATACATTACTAAAACAATGTTGTTTTGTTTTGATAATCAATGAAACAAATGACCAACAATTCCCCATAGATCATGGAACGCATGCGGAATTATAAGTATAAATCCAAGGGGAAAATTTAATCTTTTGGACACAGAAACACATCGAGATGATATAT
>MUZC01002511.1:1275700-1299978 GCA_002072015.1 Radix auricularia
CGCCTCTCCCCCCACCCCCGCCTCTCCAATTTATCCAAACCTGCATGAAACCTAAGAGAGTATCAACCAGGCTCTGCCGCCGGATGTATATTTACACCCGCCTGGTGCCATCGAGGACAATGGCTAACGGCCCCAGCTCCGCCGTGACGTGGCAGCAGGTGTCGCCAACATGGAGCCCACACCCCGGGGCCCGAATCCGGCGCCCTTCTAGCTCGCGCCCTTAAGACCCGTGTCATAATCAGGGGGTTCAATCAAACTCTCAGTAACGCCGGAGCTATGTTATAAACTGACATAAAAAATGGAGCGTTTTTTTCCTGTGTGTTTTGAAAATAATACATTCGATCTAACGGTTGTAATTATAATGTAATGTAAAATAAAAAGTAAAATTTAGTTCTTTATTCACCGTCTATAATATTAAATGGTGTAGGGGACAGCACTTTTGTTTAAACACGTGAGCTAGTTGTTCATCCGTCGGGATTCCCCAAAACGAGGGCTCATTTCTTCAATTCTTTACATTCAATTCAGTTAGATACGTGGATTCCACTTTTTTTTTTAAAATTGAGTCATTGGGGTGGGAACCAGGGGGGTGCGGTGGGGGCGGACCGCCCCGGGTGACACCATCAGGGGTGTGAAACCAACATGTAAAATTGTATATGTTCCCGTTATGTGGCACTGGAAATCTCGGCGGAATTCTATAGGTTAAGTCGTGAGGGGGTGACCCCATGTGCAACCGCCCCGGGTGACACCAACCCTAGTGACGCCTCCGGTGGGAACACGTATTTGCAGCTATATAAAATAGGGGGGGGTACTTAAAATAAGGAAGGGGGTTGGGTGAAGGAAGGCGGGGCTTACTGAATATCCAATGGCTGGATTTCGAGCGCAATTAACATGGTTAACGACTAATCCAGGCAAATCTTATAGTCATCTACCTTTTCGAGCCGACACGAGCGATCGGTTATAATGTGTATAACACACACGCCCAGGACATTGAGGGATCGGTTATCAGACACAGGTGCGGGGGGAGGGGGTCGGGGGTCGTCGTGGGGAGAAAGGTGAATAAATGTTTTAAACGTACCTAAACTCCACCCCCCCCCCTTTTCCAACTCGACGTTTAAAAAGATGTATTCTAAAAAAAACGAGACAAGACGTTATTTTGAAGTTAAATCTTCATCGAGGAGTAGACAGGTGACATTATTGGCTTGATTATCGGGTTGGGACGGGGGGTATCTTCTGCTACACTGCAGCTGCCAGGGCTGTGGGAGAACGTTTCTGGTGAATAAAGTTTGTTTCATGTCTTTGTATGTATATATATATATATATATATATGTATATGTATAAAAATATACAAGCACACACCATATGTGTTTCAATAAAGAGCTGTTAATGGTAAAACATTAACAATACTATATCTATATTGAATCTAGAAAAGGGAAATGAAGGGATTTTCGGGATGAACGATCCCCTAATGTCAGGGTGCGCGTGGGTAGAATGTGTGAGTTTACAGGATGTGAGTGTACAAGATGTGTGTGTACAAGGTGTGTGTTCAAGGTGTGTGTACAAGGTGTGTGTTTACAAAGCGTGTGTACAAAGCGTGTGTAGAAGGTGTGTGTGTTTACAAAGTGTGTGTACAAAGCGCGTGTACAAGGTGTGTGTAGAAGGTATTTGTGTGTTAAAACGTGTGTTTACAAGACGTAAGTGTACAAGGTGCGGCTACAAGATGTGTGTACAAAGTGTGTTCTACCGCATATATATGTTAAAATAAAAAATGCTGCATACCAATACTTGTTTGGGGGTGTGGAGGTGCGAACAGTTAAATAAACAATTGGGTAATCATCATACAGAGTCACGGACTCACCAAGTAACACAGTCACAGACTCACCGAGTCACAGACTCACCAAGTAACACAGTCACAGACTCACCGAGTCACGGACTCACCAAGTAACACAGTCACAGACTCACAGAGTCACGGACTCACCAAGTAACACAGTCACAGACTCACCGAGTCACAGACTCACCGAGTCACAAAGGCCCAGAGTCACAGACTCCGTGGTGAAGGAGAACACAGCGGAAATGAATGTGAACGGATCACAAAAATTACAAAAGGCCGTTGTTTGTTTTCTCATACTGGCATAGGTAGTGGCGCGTGTGTGTGGGGGAGTGAGGGGGGATAGTCGTACCAACTCTGCACAGGTAGGTTCCCCCCCACGCAACCCCCACCGGGTAACGGTTCTAAAGACAACACAATCAGCGCCGTTTAAATCATTATTAACGGCTGCAAGGAACAGTGGCCGGGACTCAATATCCCCGGCAAAAACGGTGAACCCTCGTTAGGACGTAATTGACCTTTCAGTGTCTAACGGAATATACAGGGGGCATGTACTCGCCGAGACATCGGTATGGTGGGATGGGTTCACACCACCAACCACCCACCCACCCACCCCCGGGGGGGGGAGTGCATTCATGAACGAAACAAAGCCGAGTGTTTATTTAGGTCACGCCGCGAACCGTTATAAAAGGATAAGAGTGCTCCATACAATAAGCACAGTTTGGAAATGACTTGGAGATCAATTTTCAAAATCTCTTGACACCTGAGCATTAAAATACAAAGGAATCAATCAGCAGACGCCTCAGACGGCAGGGCGGTTGGTCCACAGGGTCATGCCAGTCCAATACCACATAGGACCAAATCACCATCATCAGAGCTGCTTCTCATTACTTAAGTCGGAACAAAATGTGGTTGAGACCGCAAACAGGCCTATAGATAGGTAGATGGATAATATGTAAGCGGGGTGTGAGAGAGCCTGACAGGTCGCAACAAAACATGGTAACTGTCACAGGATAGTATTTGATATATGATTGGTAGAGAGAGATCATGTGAGGGATTAATCCCAGAATGCAATATCAATAAGAGTTGAGAAGTGTGTAAGATGGAGCGAGATGCTCAACTAATTTCATTGATTATCTGTACATAAGTTCTAGTATTGGATTAAAGTTTATTATGTTATAAAGGACTTATGTGTTTTAATGTGAGACGGAAAGTGTCAGTAATACACACCTACAAGTGTGAAAGCGGACCCAACAGACACATAAGTAACAGTAACATTGTACGTAACTAGTTACGTTCTGTCCGGCTCCCTCATACCCCGTTTACATATTATCCATCTACAGGGGCGTCGCTAAGGATGTGCGGTGGGGGCGGACCGCACCGGGTGACACCATCAGGTGGGTGACACCAAAAAGTAAAATTCTGTATTTTCCCGTTATTTGGCACAGGAAAAATCGGAGGAGTTCTCTAGGCTAACTCGTGAGGGAGTGACACCATGAGCTACCACCCCGGGTGACACCAACCAACTCTAGTGACGCCACTGTCCATCTACTTACCTTTAGTCTGCAGTTGACGACGCGTTGCTCTCGTAGCGAAAAAAAAATAAAAGAAGAAATACTTAGAGATAAATTATTTCATTCTACCATATGGGAATACGCAACAAACTCACAATTCTTTGCACATACTGAGCGGTGCGCATAGATCTATGTAGATAGAAGGTCTTGCGTTAGTTACGCAACCTGCCACACTGTAAGTAAAGAAAATTGAATATCTTGAACTCAAAATTCACACACTCCCCACTTTTGGCATTCTTTCACCACAACTTCTTCGTCTTGTGATCCAACACCGATTCTATAGAATTTCGCAATATCATCATTAAGGTACTACTTAAATAACTGTACTGTACCGTTGTCATTAAAGTATATACCAAGCACGACCTTTAGTTTGTGTGCGTGTGTTAGGGGAGGGGGGGTACTATCGCAGGTTCATGATTTAAACATGTCTTGTCTAGCGGTGGTGCGCGCGAATCTTTATAATTAGGTCTGGTAATTGCCGGTGCTCGCGGATGTTCGTGACCGTGTCTAGTCCCCTTTATATCCCGAACATGCACTCGAGGGCAAATAATATGTAAATAATACCCGCTCAAAACACGGGGTATTTACAAAATCATTAATATTATTATTACTCCACATCTGAAGTTTTCTTATAAATAGTTAAATGTTTACCCCCACCCACTTTCCCCCCTAAAATAACATTGTTTTGTTATGACAGTTTTCTTTTCACACAAAAATAATTGTTTCTCTGTTGTTGTTTTTTAAAAATCGTTCCCTTTTTATTCAAACTTCATGCAACCTTAGCTCCAGGAGTTAAACAAATCACGGGTTGCAAAACAATATGATAATTTTGTGCCCGCCTTATATTATAAATAGAAGTATACATGTAAATATATACATATCTGTATGACAACTTAATTACATACATACTCACGACTATCCTTATATACACAATAAATAACCAACCTCATGTAGGTTTTGAAAATTCTGTTCCAAGATTTGAGTTTTTGGGTAACTTGAGGTAACACCCTTACGATCTTTTACACGTACTTATGGTTTTCACAATTTTTTTTCCAACACTTGGGTTGTACGCGTTCAGTTTATTCAATAGAAAACACATGCATTTTTTAAAAAAATGTATGTTATACAGACGAAAACCAAACCAGCTACATGTTTAACATAGTCAGAATCTTTGTTTATCCACCCCCAAACCCCACCCCGCCCTTATGAAAACAGCGAACGAGAAAAGAAGCCACAGCAACGTTGCAGAACTATGATTTATGGCCACCCAAATCACGGCTTAATGCACTCAACAACATCTAAACGCCACGAACTAAATGATGACTCGGCGTACCCTCGGTCTCCAAGACATCGCGGCTAATCCTCGTGTTACCGAGTGACAGATCATAGCGCTTGCTGCGACGACAAGTTTATTTGGCTGAGCTGTTAGTCCCCTTTAACCTCGACCCCAGCGGTTCTCGCGTTAAGCTTTCGCTTACCCCGGAAAAAAAAAAGAAGTGTTACTCTCGATTCTACGAACGTCGATCGCTCGTTAAAGCTACGAAATATTGAACGTCTCATAACAGCGTGTTGGCAGTGGCGAAACAACGACTTGGCATCGGGGCAGCAGCCAAGGTCGCCCAGGGCAAACCGTTCAATTTATTCAAATGTAGTATTTTCTTACCTTTTGGATTTTAAAAATGTTCATTTGTCAAGGGCGTTAAAAAAATTAGCCATGGGCGGATTAAACCCAGTTACTCTAACTGCCTGTTGGAATCGAACTAAGAGCTTTGCCGTGAAATGTCTTCTCATGCTTGTTCTGTTATCGACTCCTCTCATTCCCAACCAGTGGCGTAACTACGGAGGGGAGGGGTACAAATTCAAAAATACCCCCGGGCACCCACTTGGGGTGGCCCCCAAAGGAGTGTCTGAAAATATATTTAACATTAAATATAATATATTACGCCTTCGGTCATAATGATGGGGCCCCAAAAGAGGCCAAGCCCCCTCCCCCTGGCCACAAAATCCCTATTTACGCTACTGTTCCCAACATTAATACAATTAAAACTTAATACTATGTTACCCCAATAATCGTTATGAACGTTAAGATTAGTGTGTTAAATATCAACCAATTTATTCAATGCAATATACAAAATGCATTAGTAGCTTTATATAAATTATGAAGTATTATAAAGCGTATATTAAATTACTCATTTCATATTTTCACTTTAATAAACTATACTTTTTTAAAATAGAAACTGAATTCAGACTGGCATTAATACCAAGCAGTACAATATCATACCTTCTACCAGCATTAGAACATATCATACCTTCTGGCAGAATTAGAACATATCATACCTTCTGGCAGAATTAGAACATATCATACCTTCTGGCAGCATTAGAACATATTAGAACAATATCATACCTTCTAGCAGCATTAGAACAAACACCTAGACGACACAATTACATTTACAACTGGTTCGGTCCAAATGAAACAATATTTATAATGATGGGAATGTTTGGAGAAACACCTCGGTAGTCGGTAGGGCACCAAATAAACGGGGGGGGGGGGGGAACCGGCAGCATTCAAACTAAACTTGTTTAAAATAGGCATCTTTGTAAAGTGTGCATAGCATTTCGGCACTCGACATTTTCTCGATTGGGATCCCATGGTTAGGAAGCCACCGTGCGTGTAACGTTTCTTCTTACTCCTTTCGTTTCTACATCCCCTCCCCTTACCACTCTCCTCTTCAAACTCAAACGCAATCCACGTTAAAAAAAAATATTAAAATTGAAAAAGAAAAACTGATCGCCCTGAGCTTTATGTCACGTCTGAAATCAGTAGGCCGTGACCCATTTCAATTCCTGGCGTTATTTTAGGGGGCATACAGGGAACTTAATGCAGCGAAAACAGGGCCGGTGACGACGTTTACAAATACTGGAACAAGAGAGCGAGATCGTGCGACATATCTCCCCCCGCATAACGCGTTTTCAACGATGAGCTTACAAGGGGCTTTATGACAGAAAACCATCGTCATCGAGAACCCGGCGAGGGTGGCGGGGAAAAAAAGCAACTACAACAAAACTATCCGTAGAAATGTGTTCGGGGTTTTTTGTAATAGGACAGAGGTGGGGTGGGGGGTGGGGGATAGGAAGACAGCGGTAAGTAGAAAAGGTGGTAAAAATGGGATGACAATATTGAATGGGTGTGGATTTTACAAAAAAACTTAAGGCTGCTTTAAGACCTGAGATTGAGTGCTCTTATCTTCATTTTTTTTTATAGGTCAAATGATAGTGTGTGCACTCTGAATATGTAGTGCTTGGAAATAGAAATAAAATTTGTCACATTAAAAAAACAGTTTAAAAAAAAAAAAAAAAAAACTCGTTAGGGCAACTCTCATAATATAAAAAGGCCCTGGGCATACTTGAAATTTTAGGCAAGCCTTCCTTCTAGTTATTCTCGCGTGATGTTGCCGGGTCGTGGAAGAAGATAAAATAAAACACCTATAGAGTACAGGTGCAAAGTGCAATTTTGACAAAGATTAATCGAGGGACTGTTAAGTCGTTACACGTAAGGAGCATTGCGATCTGACAAGACGTCGACACAGGTAAAAAAAAATAATAATAATAAAAAAAAGATTTAAAAAGCTGAATGAATATTCACTGGCCGAGATGAGATCGAGGGTTAATATAATTTTATTTTGAGGAGAGGGGTGTGTTAAAATGAAGCAGTCTTAAGCTCGCTTAATCCAGTGAGTGCTATCCCCTCCTCTCATCGCCCATCACACGAAGATGCAAACAAATAACTAAAAACAATTTTCTACACCTCAATAAACATTTGATTTGTCGCGTTCCACTTAAATAATTTTTTATTTTCAATTAGCGCACGGGCTTCCATACTTTCTAGATTAAACATGGTTAAATCGCAAATCACCCGGCTGATATTATCTGTCTATTCACATAAGCAGGAAGGGTGAGATTTCAATGAATTTTTTACCTCGAGGAAAAGAAAATTTAAAAAAAAACAACAAAGCTACTTAATTTTTTGAATCAAACTTTTATTAGAGTGCCTTGAATACAGACATACAGAGCAAACGTCCATTAATTGACTATTGTTTTAAGAGGATTTCTTAATTGAATAGAAAACAGCAATCAATACAAACCAACAAACCAACCGTCATGCAACTATACGCGCGTGTTTTCAGATTCTACCATCTCACTCACAAACCACCGTTTGACACACACACACCCACAAACCACCCCTTGACACACACACACACACCCACAAACCACCCGTTGACACACACACCCACACAAACTACCAGTTGACACACACACCCGCAAACCACGCGTTGACACACACACACACACAAACAACGCGTTGACTCACAATAACGATGTACGTGTCCTATCTCCATGGTGGGTAATCTTGTATACTTCGTGGGGTGGGGTGGGGGAGGAAAGCTTTACCAATTGGGCGGAGGAATTCGTGGCTTCCGGTCATTCCACTGCAGCAATAGAACATGTTTGTGTACAAGACCCGATTTTTACGTCAAGTTGAAGTCGCAGATTTGAAGTCGGCGTAGTAACGATGTCTGATTCATACCCGCCAACCGGTTTGTTATTGTGACTAAAAACAATAAGGACAAAATATGTGGTAGTTGTACTCACGTTGGGACCGGTAAATGTCAGGACTAACCACACAAATCCGTTACTTGTTAGGAGGCTGTGGGGGGAACAATTGCAGGAATCGACACAAGGGGGTCTCAGGTGAGAATAAAACCCCTCGCCCTGGCCTCGTGGGTAATAGAAGGCAACGGGAAGACGACAAGATCAACAGACTGACGTCACAGAAGCAGGGGTAACATTTACGGTAGGAAATAGCCCGAGTTAAGATAACTTGTCACGAGTCAGATCGGGTTTGTACTGAGAATGTCAAGATCCATCGCGTACACAATACCATGCCCTCGCGTTCACCCGGCGACGGATGGGAGTCGGATCAAAAGGGTGGGCATTAGAATTTGACAGGCGGGGGCCGTGCCCATAGACAATTAGGTAACGTGGTGAATGTTATCTCTGTTTGTCGCCCTTTTGTTATTATTATTATAATCGTTATTTTGTTATTATTATTTTCTTTAGCATAGAAAGTGATTATCAGCATTGAAAATAATAAGCAAAAGTTAAAATCAAAAATAGGAGAAATGAATTATTTCGTTTTTCCTGCTTCGGTCGTTCCAGTAGCTTGATAATCAAATAGTTGAATATAAAATGACGTTACTTTTCATCAGATTGTTTAATAATGCTAAAAACTAGAGAATTGAAAGAAAATAATGTATTTTTTGACAAGTCTGTGATAAAGTAAGGATGAAGAAGTAAGTGAAGAAATGAGATGGGTTTATCAATTAATATTAAAATCAAACCCCCACCCAAAATGTGACTTTAAAAGAAACCCATAGCCCTCGCTCAGGATGTTACAATTACACGCAACCGATGCTCGGCACAGGATCAAAACAGGGCCCGAGTTTCAAAACAAACTGCTGCACTGCTCGTTAAAATTCGCGTGCCTGACGAGGGGACGCCGAGGGTAAATGTGACCCCGAACACTAGGGGTACAAAATAAATAAACACTTTAAGATGAACTACAAGATGAACTTGTCGGTGTTGAAAGCAGTTGCAGCAGTTTCACGCGGTGCAGCGAAGTTCGTAGCATGAAATTGAAACGGTGTGAACACAGCATTAAAACTTTCCGCCTTACTAAAAAAAAATTTTGCCTGTCTAGTAATTGGAAAAGAATATATCACTGTTATTAAATTAAAACAAAACAAAAAAAAAACAAAAACAAAAAAACAGCAAACACAACAAGCCCTGATAATAGTTTTTTAAAAAACAAAAAAAACTATTCTCTGCTTATGTTAATTGCAAAGTGTATGAAGTTGAAAGAATGATGTTATGTTTCAATTGCGCAATGACCGAGCACACCACTTTTTAAACGTCGTTTAGACAAGACGGCGTGATCTCTTCTCAACACAGATCGATAATATCGTCGCTTTGTGATGCGCCCTCTTCAAAGCCCGAGAGTCAGGAGGGTACTTGAGGGTAATCGCTTCAAGACTTTCCTCGTGGTTAAAATCTCTATATAGTGACAAACTTTGTTTTCTGTGCACTGCAAGGGAGACAACACATCAAAATGTTTCTTATATTAAGCATAATATTGTATGCGTATGCTATTTGTGTTGTACATAAAGAGAACGTCTGCCCGTGCGCGCAGATGCGTAAGGTGCAGATTTGTTCGTTTTTACGAGAACTTTGTTGTTTGTTTTTTTTAATTTTACATGTCTGAAAGTTGGAAAATATCATTCTGAATCACTGTTCCTTGATCAAGGTTGGGGGAAGGGGGGGGGGGTAATTATTGGTCAACAACAGCAAGAGTTGTGGTACATCAAACAATAAAACTCATCCACAATACATAAACCAATTCAAAAAATTATCAGAAATAATGTCAATATGTCATTTATGTGTATGTTAGAGTAAAAATGTTTATTTAATGTATTGATACTTATATCATGATAATATTAACTTTGTTTGATGTAAGGCGCTTTGATCCCAGTTTCTTACAGGGGTACACCGCTATATAAATTATTAAATTATTATTGTTATTATTATTATTATCATATTATTATTAATGATAATCTAAATCTAAATACAGAAATGTGATTCTCTGCTCGCTGTAATAACATGACAGCCATCAATACTAATCTTTTTTTTTAATGGGGGAAGTGGGGGTAGGAACAAGAACATTTACTGTACGACCGCAGTTCCAAGTTTGAGAACCCTCCTCAGCCACGGGGTCAAACAGACGCACGTGATTCACTCGTCAGTAAGTAAGTAGCCCGATGTTTGTGAGCTCGATATCGAGGGCCATTCAAAAGAGCTTTCGAGAAAATTCAGCCCGGCCGGGAGAAGCACGAGCCTGAATCAACATGGTGGTGTAACCGGTATTGAGGTAGTCAATTGACAGTCGAGTGGGGGGGGGCGGGGGAGAAAGGGGAATCAGCGAGTATAAAATATCTGAAGTCTTTTGTTTTTTTTAATATCAAGATCACGGCATATCTTATATATCTTAGATATACAGACGCTCCTTCTATGCAGAAGATAATTGCGTCCACAGGCCACGGCTATAGGGGTTCCACGCATTACCCCAGCCGGCATGTCCGTGAGGAAACAGACTATTCCATTAGGTTTTGATTGTTGATATTAAATATACTGGAAAATGTATATTATAGTATTACTGTTGTTATAATTTAGAGAGGGGGTAAGGAGGGAGAGGGGGGAAGAGATGGAGGGGAGAGGGAGAAAAAGATTGAGAGGGAGAGGGGGGAGAAGGAGAGGTGAGAGATAGCGAGAGGGGGAAGAGATAGAGGGGAAAGGGAGAAAAAGATTGAGAGGGAGAGGGGGAGGGAGGGGAGAAGGAGAGGTGAGAGATAGCGAGAGGGGGGAAGAGATGGAGGGGAAAGGGAGAAAAAGATTGAGAGGGAGAGGGGAAGGGGGAGGGAGGGAGAGAGGGGGAGAAATAGCGAGACAGCGAAGGTGAAGAGCAAATAAATAAATAATAGTTTTTTCATGCCGTCATAATGTATGCTTATAAAAATAGTTTTCTAATAACGTTATTTTCCCATGACATTAAAGATGTCTACGCTAGTCAGGCTTTGACGGTGAAAAAATTTCATTGCGAGGGTTCTCAAAAATATGTAATATTATCGAGGACCGTAATATGTACTTACACCCATCCCCCGCGGAGACACATGTACATTTTCGCCCTCGCTCTCCCTTCAGTTTGCTCGCTCTACTTATTTTAAAATATATTTTTGACAGCCTTTGGGGCGAAAAACTAGCCGCACAAGAAACGGGCTGTCAAAAAGTATTGGAGCTGTCTTTTATTAGTTGTTTCATAACTTAGCTGTTAGATAAAAGATATTACAATCATTCATAAAAGTATTGAGCTTCGTCCAGCTACTTCATTATGTCAAAATTATTTTAACGACCATTACACATAGAGCCACTCGTGAATATACTGCTAGATGAGACGTTACACAACACAACATATCATTGCTGCAATGGATCGAATATATTCTGTCATTCAAATAAAAAAATTAATATTTGGCGGTTGAGTGGAGGTCAAAGTTCACCAATTGATATTAAAGAAACTTTTTCCCTTGACCTTCCAACAAGGACTTTAAAAAAAATTTTAAAAAAACATCCCAGCGGAATTGTTTAAAAAAAAAAAACAAATACAAAACAACAGACCAAAAAAAAGTTAAATTAAAAGGAAATCACCGCCCTTTCCCTCGTGTTATTTCTCGCGCGTGTGATGTCATTTGAATACTGGCCCGTTCATCCTCACCACTTCTATAGCGAGGGGGGCATCGGTACGACCGTGTTAAGGAATCAAATTCAGCTTAAATCACAGAGGTCAATAATTTGTGCGGGTCGGGTCGCCTGTAAGCCCAGGTCGTTTACTTTAATGGGTCCTGTTCATTGGGCGCTAAAATTTATGTTAATTGCCGGCACGGCATGACGGGTAATGGCAATGATCGTTAGTGGCAACATCCGCTACCCTTTCAGGGGCAACACACCAGGCACACGGCTTACCCTCGGAAATCATGTCCCTGGGCAGAAACAACTCGTCGGTAGGGATGGGGTTGGGGGGAGGGGGAGGAGGCACACCCGTGTCCGAACAGTACACGAGGGCTTGTCGAACCAGGAAAATGTGGAGGGGGAGAGAGAGAGGCTTTAGAAGGCACGGCGTTGTGAAGATGAACAAACTTGATAACGGTTGTCATGCGACTCGTGATACATTGACAGACGGAGATTTTGAGAAAGTGGGGTGGTGGGGTGGGGAAGAGATAAATCTGGGGAAATTGTTTTTTTTAAAAATATGTCACTACACGTACAGGTAAGCATCCGACTCGCTACCCTCTCCGAGTTTTAACGTTGCAGCTAAGTCTTAAGTCCAAGTTTTAAAAGATTTACTACAAAATTATTTTTTACCGTTGCATGTGTACTGCGAAGGCTGACGGTCTATACATGTTTGTCAGTTTTGTATATGGCTTCATGATTATCAGACGTTTTTTAAAACCATATTTTGATATAATTTATACCTTTAAGAAAAAAAAGGTAACACAATTTAAAGATTAGGACGCCCCCCCCCCCCCTCAAATTACCTAGAAAAGGGTGAACAAAAAATGTCTCTAAAACATTGTATTTATCAACGTCTCGTGTTTTAAGGTTCGTTCATTTATTTATTGATTTAACTTTTTTTAACGCTTACTTTTTTTTGGGAGTTAAATTAACGGTTTTGTTATACTTATATATCGTTGACTAACCAACCATAGTTTAAAAGTACACCGTGCGGGTTGGACTAACTGATGGTTGCCAACGATTGTTGGTTCAACACGCAGACCGCGGTGGTAGAAGAGGACTCTCACTGAATGAACCACGATGATCGAGGAGATACAAGAATACGTTTGTGCTCGTGTACAAAAGCGTACTGGGGTATAGCCTGGCACGATGTACTCGTTTGCACCGTGTACAATGGCACAATGTACTCTTGAATACCGTGTACTGGATTATAGCACGACGAGGTATTCACGGTACTACTGACGGATGATACGTGGTGTATATTTGATGCATGGTCGATGCATGTGTGGTGTTACTTGTTTCTTCACAACTTAAAGTTAATGTTTAAAAATATCTATTCCGTATATGTGCCAGTTAGGCTGATAATAAATGCACTTAATTTTTTTTGTTTGAAAATCATTGAGAATTATTTATTTTTTACGCACTGTGGCTAAACATATTAAAACTGTATAGATGAGCATTTGATGGACGAGATTTAAAGTATCCTGTTGATTAGTCGGACGTAATTTTACTCTCAACAAATTTACGTGTAAACGTGACATAATTTGGACAGGACTAGGTTACGTGTAAATGTGACATAATTTGGACAGGACTAGGTTACGTGTAAATGTGACATAATTTGGACAGGACTAGGTTACGTGTAAATGTGACATATTTTGGACAGGTCTAATTATTGGATCAATTATTTGGTTGAATTAAATCTGTCACCGTGGTTGAGTGGTTGTTGGCCATGGCTGACTTTATTCACCCCCCCCCCACTCCTCATCGCGCCACATAACGGACACATAAGAAGAAATTAAGTCTATTGTAAGCCACTACTTCACAACACTACACTACTAGACGTGTCAAGTTTTAATGCCGTTAAAACAAAACAAGAATCGTAAAATTACTAACGTCACTTTGTTTACATTACACTCTCAAAATCGGAATTATTAGTAAAAATCAGAATTTACCCTCCAACTCCTAATAAAACAATCGCATCAAAACTTAAATATCAATGATAAATGTTATGAAGTTATGTCAAGTAGTTAACAATTATTTGTAAATCTTTATATTTCTTGTCTTTGGGTAGAAATTTGTTCACGAACAATGCCTGCCACCTACTGAACATTGCAAAAAAAACACACACACAAAAAAAAAACACACACACACACACAAAACAATTAAACAACGTCTTAAAATTTCATATACCTTGATTTATTTTTTTTTCCGGTTGATTCATTTCTACAGCAAGGCCTACCTTCAAATGACGAGTTTGAAATAAAAATATTAGTTTCGTAAGAATAAAACGTGTTCCTGATTGATATCGGCAGAATTATTATTTATTTTAATCTCAATCTCATGCTCCATTCAGACTCATCTTCACCCGACGCAATGTGGACAACCGTTGTTGACGCGTGCTATGACGGCCGTTGCCCCCCGTCTGCTAGCAAGTTGTTTCCCTTAGACTGCCAAGGTTGTGTGTTGTCGAGACACACGTCTCTCAAGGCTGGTCAAGATGGGGTGGGTGGGGGGTACAATGTGTGAAAACCAGACGTGCTGTGTCTCCTCGGCACCAAGGAAACCTGAGTCTTATCTGGGAGTGAACATGCAGTAGGCTCAGTAGCTCCATGATGTACAACACAACATACACACACTCAACACACACACGTGCGAACGACTGAGTTATAACGCGTCTATCTGATGATGTTACTATAGACTATATGAATGATTATGCTAGGAATAAGCTTATTTTGTTTCGGTTATAAACATCAGTAATGGACAAGTCAAGTGTCATTTGAAGCGAATATTTTAAAAAATAATAATAATAAACGGAACCATTTATTGGCACGATGAAAGCTAAATAAAGGCTATGTTACTATGTTAATGAAATAAACTATTGAAAAATTAAATTTCGAAATTATTTTTTTTTAAATTTAAATCTTTACAATTGACAATTGCGATGGGATCAGAAAATCATTTTAATTTTTACAAAATTTAATAGCCAAACTAAAATTAAAATATTTAATTTTTAAAATTAAAAAAAATATATTTTTGTTTTAAAAAAAGTCAACTTTTTAAAATTATTATAATCGTCGTTTGTATTTTATTTAATTAAAACAGTAATTCATAATTTTAACATTCCATTAAAAATTATGACAATAATTAGACGTTACCGCTGTTAGGCTACTTTGCTGTTGGGACAGTACATACTTATACTTATTGTCTTGAATATTTATTACATAGTGACCGACACAATATTTAATAGGTACATAATCACCTTGTATTACAGATTTAAGAAAACTGCCATTTAATAGTATATACCTTAAATATACTAAATTCATATTTAAGTTTAAATGATAGATCTTGACTGCAAAAACGTCAGTACAACGGAACATAAAATACAATTCTTTAATAAGCAATTAATTTACATATAGGTAATAAACATAGTAATAATTGGAATCAAATGCGCGTGCGACCGTACAAATATTGCAGCTAAATGTAATTCTTTAAATCGTCTAAAAGGCTTGATCCAATAGTTTAGGAACAGATATGTTAGGTCCTGATATATTAGGCCTAGGCTAGGCCCTGCGTTTCGGGGCCCCCGAGCCAAGTGTAGCCTAAGATAATCTAAAATTAAAATTGTGAATCGGTAAGAAAACGAATATAAGTACTATATAAGCAAAACTATATTTAATTTTTTTTTTTTTTAAATAGTCATTTTGAAGAGGGGGAAAAAATAAAAATTCTCATAATAATGTAGAATGTAAAAATACAGCATTTAACAATTTGACCCGATAGTGATTTCACGAGCTGAAGCGTTTGGTGCCTAAACGGTCCCGAATGCTATACGCGCAAGTAGTGGGATACATTTGATAAAACCCGAGGCAGATGTTGCACTAACATGACGGACATCAATCTTGGGGCACTAACATGACGGACAACAAACTTGGGGCACTAACGTGACGGACATCAAACTTGAGGCACTAACATGACGGACAACAAACTCGACCATCTCGCAGACGACGGCCTGCGACATTAGTTTGTTAAATAAAGTGGAGAGTCCATTATACAACGACTCTACTAGTACCGGACAGTTGTTGTTGTTACATGTAAGTACGGGTGATGTGTTCCACAAAGTCTCGTTCATCGGCCACACGTCAATAGAAGAACGCACCACACTCACAATGACAGATGAAACGGCTATCTACTTATTCTATCTACTTATTATAGCTACTATATTATATCTACTTATTATATCTACTTATTCTATCTACATATTATATCTATCTACATATTATATCTACTAATTAAGGACTGTGCTTACACCCAACCCTGTAGGTCTCACCACGTTTCCGTTCTGAGAATCCTAGAGCCGAACCTTGAGAAGCAAGGAAATAGCTACAATTAAAAGCAATTACCGGTCGGACGGAATCACAGGGAAGAGCAGACTCGCCAAAAAGCTCGGCCGGTGTCGGCGCAGATCTATGATACATATTGAAGGCTTAACTCTCTCGTGTGATTAAAGAAATTATTAGTATTATTATTAGTTAGTAGCTCTAAGAGGGTTGTCACCGTGCGTAAGTTATAAATCAGGTCGTGTTTTTTTTTTTAATGTTCCGTCATACATGTATTGCGTTTTCAGTAATGTTGCCAGTGGCGATTGAAAACACCTGAACATAAGGGGAACTACGGGAGATTCATTCAAAAATAAACTCCGTTGGAGATGTCATAACAGGTTAGTTCTGCGGCTTATGATTTGGCCGGTGGTAGTGGGTGGGAAGCAGATGCAAATAAAGGTCTCCCCCCACCTCACCCCCCGCTACAACAGGTAAGATTGCATTCAGCAAGACCTAGCCCCAATATCACAATAGATCACGTTCACATGGTCCTACCTATGTCAGTCTTTAAACAAAAACAAAATTACATACAAGACTATTGCATAAAGCAAAGACTCACCCCTTTCAGTTTAATAATCCACAAAACTTAGAATTCACAAAATTCACAATTCCTACGGAAACACTTGTTTTAAAATGCAAAGAATTAATCCGTGTAATTGTATCCAAGGAAATTTTCACAGAAATCCAATTTGTTCTTCTTGTTTAAAAAAATCCATAGTAATTGTCCGCAGGCGGAACTACGGAGGGAAGTGAGGTAGTAAATCCGCCTTTGAATCACAAGGAAACCGTCCATCCGCCTATGCCTATATTCTATATGTAATATACGTTATACGCCTTCAACAGAACAAAGAGCAATCACAAAATCCTGTTTGAAAAGAACATTTCTTGTGATCGGTTGATGGGGTGATTTCTGGCGTGTCCGACACAGGTTGATGATGGTGTGGAGGAGATGGGAGGATTCCAGCACAGGTAAATCATGGGACGTGGATTCCACAGGTAGCTGAAATACAAGACAACAAAAATATTTGAATAAGCCAGAGAGTAAAGTCATTCCAAAAACATAAATTTACTTTATCATTCAGCGAGTGAGAAATTTTGAGTTTCAAAGATTCCGCGAGTGAATTTGAGTGAGACGAGTGAGATGGTGCTCGCAAATGTTTTGTGGCGGTCAACACGATGCATTACACACTGCAAACTATTTGGTGTATAACTATAACAAACTATTTGGTGTATAACTATAACAAACTATTTGGTGTATAACACTCTATTCGGTAGAGTCACTATCAAACATCACGAGACTGAAGGTTAGGACTTTCAAAAATTGCATTATTTTATTATTATTTTTTTGCAGACGATTTTCTACAAATAGCGGGAAACACGGGTTGGGGAAAATTTTGGGGAGGGGGAGGCGAAACTCAAACACGCTACACGGGTTGTGTAAACAATGAGGTGTGGACGGAGCGGTCATTGTATGGTCACTATCATGATAACGCTGCCTCGCGCCTACAAGTCGAGAAATAGTAAGAATTTTATTTAGATTTAATTTCCGACTTGTGGTGTCGGGTGTATTGAAGATTCTATTTAAACTCAGAAATTAAAGATGGTGACTCGCGCATGGTAGGCCAAACCGATGGAAGTGTGTTAGAATAGTTAGATCCAAGAATAACGTGTGCCTGTTTAAATGATTATGATGATGAAGTTGAGTGCGATATTGAGTCAGAATTACAGCATACATGTCTACACATTAAATACAGTGCCCCAAACTAAACCTACAATATTCAAATTGGTTAAATTCAGTGTTTAGGCTTTAGGCATACGACTGCGAGCGACGGCCCTGATGTCTATTTTTAGTATTTTACCCTCGCCGTATAACCAATTAATTGATTAATTTTTTTTTAAAAGTAATAAGAACACAACTTTATAAAACTCAACAACAACAAAAACATGACAACTTTTATGAGCTTTATGAGAGTGCTGCAGCATTGCCAATTGCTGCTGCTACCAACAGATTTCACAGCCGCGCATGTGAAATTATTCATATATTCATACGAATCGTACTCATAAGCGGCATGTTCGCATATCTTAACAAAACTACTATTTCACTAGTTACTGTGTCTGAATGTAACTTATGACTTTTTAAAAAAAAAACATAACTTTTTAATTTTAAGATGAAAAAATGTCCATCTCCAATTTAAACCCTTAAGAATGGAGTCTATTACTATAGTCTAAATAACAATCGTGTAGATTTTGTTACGACTGACGAGTAATTTATAGTATTTTAATAATATAAGTTAAAACTTGAACACTGATTCTTTCTGTGTTAGTAGAATAGAAAGGATTTAGAATTTAGAAAAGACGATGATTTAAATTGGCGTCAACAGTGAGTCCCAGTCAGCGGCTGTCTTTAAGTTCCTAAATATTTCCGATAAACTAAACTAAACTGTTCATTTTAGTTTTATTAATATCAAGAACGTTGATTGTTCAGAAGGGTCGTGGCCGATATAAGGGAATGTACGGTGAATAGCGAAAAGTCACTATCACTTTGTTTAGTGTCTTAACCTTTAATATAAATTATAAAGTAATAAAAATTAAAAAATTATTAATGAGAAGTTGTTAAGTTTTTAAATTTAATATTTATTCATTAATTTATTGCGCCAACTTTACTAAAGTCTTTAGCATTGGATCAATGTGTGAATGTAGTCAGTCAGAGTAATCAGAGGCATTGATTTTAAACTAGATGAAAATCCTGATTGTGTCAGATATGGGATTGCGATGCATGTTCATATTTCGAATTGTCTTAATAATTCTAAATGATGATCAGATATGGTATGGATAACTACTTTTTGACTTATGAATTGAAATATGGAATGTGTTTTTTTTTTTTTTTTTTTTTTTTTTTTTTAGAGTTTATGCTGCCGAATCCACGACAGCTACTTTCACAACTCACATGCTAAGTAAGTACCTATACTACGTATAAATATAATTTATATTATATAATATAACAATGTAATACACTATGATTATATGCACTAGACTCTTTAAGTTTATACACCGTGCCATACCTGAAAGATACTCATTAAATCACTATGCAGCAGGCGATAATAAAAATCCAAACGAACAGAGTTTAAATCCAAACTTTCTCGGTAATCCAATCCGCATACATAATAAATTAACTACACGATCAAACTCGTCCACATTAAAACATCCCAGAAACAAACTTGTACACAAACCAACACCATCGCTTCTCTATTAGATATTTTTTTATAACAGTCTGAGGAGCCTACAACATCAACACCAGCACTAAACCGACGGCTCTCTCTCTATGGAGGGCGCAGATTCAACACTCAAAAACCATAACACGCCGCCGTCTACTGGCTACTCCTGCAGCGGCGGGTCCACCAACAGCGTGCGCGAGACGGGCTTTTTTTTCACCCCTAGACCGTGCGGCCAGCCAGCCCTCACGTCTACCAACCCTCGCCTTGGCCCCGTCCAACAGTGGAGCCCTCTCTCGGTGCCTCGCATGCTATCGGAGGTGACGAACGGGTGTGAAAAAAAAAAGTGGGGTGGAAAGATGAAGAATTTTTAGTTGTGTGCATGTGTGTGGTTTTTTTTTAAAGAAAATTTTTGGGAAAGTGGAGCCGTCCTGTTGGGAGTGTGAGACGAAAAAGTAGGTGTGTGGAAGGGAAGGGGGTGGTTTAGTATGAAAGGGGAGAGGGGGTTGTATTGGTTGACACATCTAATTTATATTTTGCTCCATCAATGAAATGAAAAGGCTTGGAAAGTTAGTTGTTAGTGCTAGATGTTAGTGTTAGATGTTAGTTGTTAGTGCTAGATGTTAGTGCTAGATGTACGCGCGGCACACAATGGAGACGAATGTTTTGACTTTTGGTGAGGGCGCCCACAGTGTAGATGTGTCCTTATGTTTGGTGAGGGGGGCCCACAGTGTGAGATGTGTCCTTTTGTTTTGGTAAGGGGTCCCACAGCCCACAATGTGAGATGTGTCCTTATGTTTTGTGAGGGGGCCCACAATGTAGATGTGTCCTTTTGTTTTATGAGGGGCCCACAGTGTAGATGTATCCTTGTGTTTGGTTAGGGGGCCCACAGTTTAGATGTGTCCTGAAGTTTGTTGAGGGAGCCCACTGTGTAGATGTGTCCTTATGTTTGGTGAAAGGGTCCGCATTTTAGATGTGTCATTGTGTTTTGGCGAAGGGCTCACTGTGTAGATGTGTCCTTATGTTTGGTGAAGGGCCCACAGTGTAGATGTGTCCTTATATTTGGTGAGGGGGCCCGCAGTGTAGATGTTTCCTTATGTTTGGTGAGGGGGCCCACAGTGTAGATGTCTCCTTATGTTTGGTGAGGGGTCCCACAGCCCACAGTGTGAGATGTGTCCTTATGTTTGGTGAGGGGGCCCACAGCCCACAGTGTGAGATGTGTCCTTATGTTTGGTGAGGGGGCCCACAGTTTAGATGTGTCCTGAAGTTTGTTGAGGGAGCCCACTGTGTAGATGTGTCCTTATGTTTGATGAATTGCTCACTGTGTAAATGTGTGTCCATAAATTTTAACGAGATATCCTTCAAATAGTGGCATATTGAACTTAAATTGTGTATTCTGTATATTACGCAATATGAATTCTGAATATTGTAATGATGGCGATGACTTTTGTTGGTCTGTTTTGTTGGTTTACTTAAGTTTTTTTGGTTTTTTTTCTATTACGACCAATCAATTTATTGAATGTGGTTTCTAAATTGAACACTTTAAAAGAATTGCCGAAGTTGTAAACAGGTATGAGTTCATAAATGTGTAGGTTACTCTCCATGACTACGGTACGGCTTTCTGACCAGTGGCCGCTGAATGCATTTCGGGGCGTGTTGAAGGCAAGTAATAAAAAATGGTGCGTGGCGTAAAGAAAACAGCGAGGAACACCAGCAAACAGCGAGAGGGAAAGCGAGGGTTTCGGTAGACTTGCGACGAGGGTGAGTACTGGAAGTTGTTCCTGTGGCGTTTCAGGCAGCGATGCGTGTTAAGTAGGTCAAGCGGAGTAGTGCTTAAACCAAAGACGTAGCTGTAGTCAACACGCGCGCGAGTGCGCATGTATGTGAGTGTGCGCGGATCAGAGTTGAGGCTGCAAGGATAGGCGTGCACTGACCAAGATGGTGAAGTTTTTGAAATTTAAATAATCTCCCTTTTAATCCACCGTGAGGCGTGTATTTGGGTGCATATTGAATGTGAGGCGTGTGTTTGGGGGCATATCCAACGTGAGGCGTGTGTTTGGGTGCATATCCATCGTGAGGCGTGAGTTTGGTGGCATATCCACCGTGTCACGTGAAAATGCGCGGTGTGTCATGGTCAAAAGGAGGCCAAGAAAAAAGGTCACGAGTGTGTGGTCACGAGGAGAACACGGGGGGGGGGGGGGNACAGAGAGAACACGGAGACATGACTCGAGCGGTAGTTAGAAGTTGAGAAGTTGAGAGACAGAGATGAAGCTAGTGGAAGCAAAATGAACTTGTTGTATATTGTAAAATAAGTGTACAGATTTGTTATTGAACTATTAAAGAACATATTTCCTGGATTTGATTATTAAAGTGAATTATTGTGTGAGAGCGGAGACTGTTTGATAAGCTCACAAAGAAACGCAAAATGGGGTCAATCACGAGAAAGTGAGAAAACGGGTCCCCCTGTTACATTAAATTGGTGTCAGAACCGACCATCCTGTTACATTGGTGTCAGAAGTGAAAGCTGTTTTCTTTCGGGAAAAAGTTGTGATCAAGACCATTCCTAAAGGATTATCTAAAACAAATTTCGGTGTGATACTTATTAATAAATTCAACAAGTGTACATTGTGTAATATAAGTAATATTCAGTGACACCTAAAGTGAACAAATTCAAAATGGATTATTATGAAAAATTTACCGCCATAGCTGAAAAATATGGACTACATGGCAAAGAACTACGTGAATTCGTTGAAGAGAAAGTAGCCAAAGAAGAAGAAAAAGAAAAGCAAGCTATCGAAAGAGAAGAAAGAAGAGAAGAAAGAAATGCAAAATTGGAAGTGGAGCAACTCAAAAATGAAAATCTGAAGTTACAGATGGATCTACAAGAAATAGATCACAATCCAGGTACCAACACAAATGAAAGGTCAACAACAAACGAAATAATTAAAGTTAGGAAATATGATAGCAAAAAAGAAAAGATAGATGTTTATTTGGACTACTTTGAGTCAGTTATGAATGTAAAAGGAGTTGAAGAGATAAATTGGCCTACACAGCTTATGACAAAACTTACATGCGAAGCTTTTGAGGCATATAACAGTATTGCAAAAAATGACAGGAACATTTACAAAAATGTAAAAAAGGTCCTATTATTCCATTTTGGAAAATCTGAAAATGACTACAAGAGAGAATTTCACGAAATCAGAATAAAAAGGGACAAAGACCCACAAATAATTGTGCATGAAGCGCAAGTAAAACTGACAAAATGGCTAGAGCTGGCAGCCATAGACACCAACGATCCAAGAGCCATACTGGACATGGTGTTAATAGATAAATTTTTGGAGAACGCAACCCCAGCATTATTCACTTATTTAGCTGACAAGAAAATTCGAACCCAGACTGAACTAACAAATTCTTTAAGAACATTCAAGGACTCACATCCCGAAGTTGAAATGGACAGAAGACATGATTTCTTGGGCAACAGTCCAAAACAACAAACCAGAAATCATTTGCTACTACTGCGGCAAGAGAGGTCACCTTGCAAGACACTGTTATTTCAACAAAGGACAGACTTCACCCAAGGTCAGTCCAACACGAAACAACATAGAAACAAATTATGGACAGGGTCAATTTGAAAGAGTAAGCAAAAAATCATGGAGAGGAAGACATAATCACAATTTAAACTATAGAGATTATGATCAAAACAAAAAATTATGGAGTGGTAGATATGACTTTCATTCAAGAAACAGAAATTATAATCAAACATATAGAAAAAATGATGAACAAAACTTGGACAGTAGGAAAAAAATAAATCGAGAAGACACACGAGCCAGTGATACCGTGGCAGCTATTAATAGCCAAGGACGACTTAAATTTTATCCTGTGTATGTCAACAACAAAAAATGCATGTGTCTACGGGACTCAGGCTGCACAACAATTGTAGCACACATCAAGATTGTAGAAAAAGAAGATTATGATGGCAAAACAGACACACTAACGATGGGCGATGGAACAAAAATAGATTGCCCAACTGCTATAATCAACATCAACACACCCTGGTTTCATGGTGAAGTTAGAGCAAGAGTTCTGAAGGATGCAATTTGCGACCTAATTATAGGCAACATTGAAGGAGTTGTTAATTATACAGATGAAATGTATAAAGAATGGCACGAAAACAATACTCAAATATGTGCTAGTTTACAAACCATAGCCTCAATGAAAAGAAAAGAAGAATTAGACATTGAAGTTGAAGACAACATAGTCTTAGGAAATCAACGTATATCAAAACAAAACTCCAAGAAACTTCAAGGAGAAGGCAAAACAATACATGAAATACAAATGAAACTCAGCAAAGAAGAAATAAAAACAGAAAAATCAAACTCTGGTAATATTGTGACCACTATTGTTAATCATAGACATGGCAGAAGAGATGAATATTGGAATCACAGAAATAGTAATAATGAGTATGAGACCATTAAAGTAAAATCATCTACAGTAGGAAGATTAATTGGTCGTAGAGGATACAGAATCAGAAACATTGAAGCAGATGTTAAGGACGTGGTGGTCGAGAGGTAGCGCTCTCGACTGTCATACCGCTGGTCACGAGTTCGAATCCACACGAAGGTGAGGATTTGTTCTTGGGGCCTGAGGAGTCCCCGAGTCACCCAGCTCCGAATGGGTACCTAACTAGACAATAGTTAGGCGGCTGGGGTAATGCGTGGAACCCCTATAGCCGTGGCCTGTGACCGCTGCATCACTTGCCAACAGATCATCTCTCATGGTCTGTGTACGCAATAATCTTCTGCATAGAAGGAGCGTCTGTATATCTAAGATAAGAAGCAGACAGTAACTGTCAGATAAAAATTTATCATGATTATGACTCATCTAATCAAAG
>MUZC01002511.1:1299983-1313317 GCA_002072015.1 Radix auricularia
TTTGTTAAACTATTTGGAAGCAAACATGCTATCTCAAAAGCCAAGCGACTTATTCAAGATGCTGAACTTGATATTGTTTAACAGAAATACTGATGTTCGTGATTGGTGAATTACTGAACCTTTAAGAGACTGATGAAGCATTGAAAAACTATTATTTTGAATTAATACCAGTTGTAATGTTATTTTTATAACATAATTTTTCTGTGGATTAATTTTGTAATCAATGTTATACATTATTTCAGCTAAGAGCAGATCAAATTACTTTGTATCCATAAAGGAACATTTGAGATCACTGCATATTATAAATTAAAGAATATATTTATATGTCCTAAAGTTGATTCAAAATAGCAATGAATTAAATATAGTATAGTATGGACAAGCATAACTGATGATTATATGCATCAGTCAGATTTTAAAATATTTTTGACTTGTAAAAACAATGTTCATTATGCATTTTATGCTTAAAATTTCTAGCTATAAATAGACTGGAAAAAAAGAAATTGTATTGGTGAGACAGCTGAAGCGTGACAATCCATGAACGCCTCTGTAATGTTAAACTTTTGTTGTGAGTGTTAAAGACAACGTTATTTTCAAATTGCTGTGCAATTTTTTTTGTTATGACCCAAAAATGTTTTTTGGCAAAACATTTTTTTTTAAGGAGGGGGGGGGGTGGATGTCACGTGAAAATGCGCGGTGTGTCATGGCCGGAGTCATGGTAAAAAGGAGGCCAAGAAAAAAGGTCACGAGTGTGTGGTCACGAGGACAACACGGGGTGTGAAAAATGAGAAGTTGAGAGACAGAGATGAAGCTAGTGGAAGCAAAATGAACATTAAATAATATAAACACCCAGTGGTGTGGTTCTGTATGTTTGTAACGTAACGCTGAGGAGCGATGTACGACAGTCTACAGCAGTTAGTTTAGTTGAAAAATCGTGTGTTGATGAGCGCTGTAAAAATATTTAATATGATGACGTCATTGTTTGGTGTGCATCGGTGCGCAAAATACAACCCCTATTATTATTAAATACTTTGCGTACATTTCAGAAAGTTTAATATTTCGTATTTATAAAAAAGGACAAGTTAGTTGGGCTTTTGAAAAAGGTTGGCGCCGTAGGCGCCCTAAAAAAAGGGGGCGCCGTAGGCGCCACGGCGCCCCGGCACAATCTAGTTGTTGTATATTGTAAAATAAGTGTACATATTTGTTATTGAACTATTAAAGAACATATTTCCTGGATTTGATTATTAAAGTGAATTATTGTGTGAGAGCGGAGACTGTTTGATAAGCTCACAAAGAAACGCAAAATGGGGTCAATCACGAGAAAGTGAGAAAACGGGTCCCCCTGTTACATTAAATTGGTGTCAGAACCGACCATCCTGTTACACACCGTGAGGCGTGTGTTTGAGGACATATCCACAGTGAGGCGTGTGTTTGGGTGCATATCCATATTGAGGCGTGTGTTTGGTGGCATATCCACCTTAAGGCCTGTGTTTGGGGATATATCCACCTTAATGCCTGTGTTTGGGGATATATCCACCTTAAGGCCTGTGTTTGCGGACATATCGAACGTGAGGCCTGTGTTTGGTGGCATACCCATCGTGAGGCGTGTTTTTGGTGGCAAATCCACCGTGAGGCGTGTGTTTGGTGGCATATCCACAGTGAGGCGTGTGTTTGGTGGCATATCCACCGTGAGGCCTGTGTTTGGTGGCATATCCACAGTGAGGCGTGTGTTTGGTGGCATATCCACCGTGAGGCGTATGTTTGGGGGCATATTCACCATGAGGCGCGTTTTTTGGGTACACATCGAATGTGACCAGATATTCAGTAAATTAAGTTATTTCATGAATTCTAAATAAGTATAAAAATTGCAATCATGTAGGGATTGAAATTGGTAACTTAAGATTGAATATGAGACCATTCTTTTAATACTCTAGGACAGTAGTGTGAAAACTTGTTTGGGAAGTGGGTAATGAAATTCCAAGGGTACCTCCCACCCANACACACACACCCACACACACACACACACCCACCCACACACACACACACACACAAACACACACACACACACACACACACACAGAGAGAGAGAGAGAGACTTATCTTTAAGAACATACTTGTCTCCTTTAACATACGTTTATTGATGCTTTCGAATTCGTTTCAGGCTTTGGCCAGCCCCACTCAACCCTCTGACAGACCGCATATGTCCCGCAGGCCGCAGTTTCAGTTTACACATCTCTGTTCTTGGATAAATCACCTGTTTCTATCGCCAATAAAATTTCCAGCTTTGCAACAACCTGTGACATTAATGCTTCTAATAGAACTAACTAAGGGGGCAAATGAGTGACAAGGAGATGGCGGTGTGAGCACAAGACGTTGATATGTGGACCCCACGCGTTGATAGTTGACCCACAGAGTGGCCATCACTGTCAACGTCAATGGTTGTCGCTCCCTGCCTTTGTTTAAGTAGGTCAAGTTATTCGTTCCAAAGTTACTGCTATATGAAGTCATTCAACGCTACGTGTAGATACATTCACACACACACACACACGCAACGTCACTTCACACACATACATGCGACAAAAGACACACACACTCGTGCTGAGAGTGGATAGGTTTGGTGATACCGTATCATTGAACGTGTCTTATTGACACACCGTCATCACGTCCTCTCGTGACACTACACACTATCGGACCTATACCTGAAATTATTGTAATCTGTGACTCATTCGATAGGCGTGGGATAACTTTCGAGCTCCCGACGAGGGTTTAAGAGTGTAGGGATTGACTTAAATCATTATTATAATTAGGCGACGAAATTAACAAAAGAGTATCGTCACAGGCGCATTTGATCTCGTGCATCGGCAGTGGACATCCGTCGTAGGCGTATCTTAGTTTATGCAGGTGGTGGTAGGGTGAATGTTGGGCCTCTCGGACAAGTTTACAAGTGTTTAATTTCATGATTAGGGTAAATTTCGAAACATTTATCACCACATGGACCCTCAGAAGTGGTTAGCCTCTACGCGGCCTGGGAGATGAGTAAGGAAGCAGAAGTGGCTGCGACCTGAAACTAATAACCACGGCGCCATCGCCAAACACAAACACCGGCTCCTATCGTAATAACGTTAGGACGGGCTAGACCTCACCGCGAGGTCCGGTGCGGGGTACAGGAGCAGGCCTATACCCAACATTGCCCGGCTAGGAATGCCGAAGACCGGAAGACTCTCTGGGCAAGGGGCGAAACGCATACGAATCGCCCTCAATGAGTTGAAGATTTCTGCCTACTCCCTCTCTTAAATAATGGTTCTATTTTCGAAAAAAGCAGGTCTTGGAATGGACCTTATAAACCCCCAAGCTCCGGCTAATGGTGGTATGCTGGCTGGGGAAGATACCACCTCTCTGGGCGTGGTGACGCACGACAGGCCATGTCCCATCGGTCAACCGGCGACTGACCGTATTGGTAAGGGCGCGAAGGGCCGTCCAGAACAAGCCCTGGTAGTTTTGCAATTGAATGTCTGTGGTATTAGGCAAAAGGCGCACGAAGTAACTAAATTACTCCACGAAAGGAATGTGGACGTAGCTTTATTCCAAGAAACGCTTCTAAAGGGTAAGCCGTTTCACATAACTGGTTACTCGCTATACCATTGCAAGTGCGACCGGCAATGCCGGGGCCTTACCACAGCGGTCCGGAATGATGTGACGGTGGAGATGCTGGAAGCCAAGTGCTACAGCAACACAGATACCCTAACTGTAAGGGTATTCAAAGGCGACGTTGGCTTTACGGTAACTAATGTCTATAATACGCCCAGGAACCCAATGACGCTTCCAATTGGGGAAGACGTCACACTAAGTCGTACGATAATAGCAGGAGACTTCAATGCACAGTCTCCTGACTGGGGCTATACCGAGCGGAATGCGTCAGGCCGATACATTGAGGATGTCTGTATTGGTACGAACCTGATCAGATTGCAAAACGAACACAGCGAACCGACGCTGCTGCACACGGGACACAGCACGGAGTCCCGCCCAGATCTAACGCTAATCTCAGCGGACCTAGAGTCCAGGCATAGACTGGAAGTACTAAAAGAGGTTGGAAGCGACCACCTCCCAATACTGATTGAGTTTGTACTTGGTACGGATAAACCTCGATTTGATAGAAGGCACTGGCAGTTCCGCAAGGCCAACTGGCGGAGTTTAAGAACATACTTGTCTCCTTTAACATACGTTTATTGATGCTTTCGAATTCGTTTCAGGCTTTGGCCAGCCCCACTCAACCCTCTGACAGACCGCATATGTCCCGCAGGCCGCAGTTTCAGTTTACACATCTCTGTTCTTGGATAAATCACCTGTTTCTATCGCCAATAAAATTTCCAGCTTTGCAACAACCTGTGACATTAATGCTTCTAATAGAACTAACTAAGGGGGCAAATGAGTGACAAGGAGATGGCGGTGTGAGCACAAGACGTTGATATGTGGACCCCACGCGTTGATAGTTGACCCACAGAGTGGCCATCACTGTCAACGTCAATGGTTGTCGCTCCCTGCCTTTGNGGCTATACCGAGCGGAATGCGTCAGGCCGATACATTGAGGATGTCTGTATTGGTACGAACCTGATCAGATTGCAAAACGAACACAGCGAACCGACGCTGCTGCACACGGGACACAGCACGGAGTCCCGCCCAGATCTAACGCTAATCTCAGCGGACCTAGAGTCCAGGCATAGACTGGAAGTACTAAAAGAGGTTGGAAGCGACCACCTCCCAATACTGATTGAGTTTGTACTTGGTACGGATAAACCTCGATTTGATAGAAGGCACTGGCAGTTCCGCAAGGCCAACTGGCGGAGATACGAGACCGAGAGCGAGACCAAGCTCGCTCTGCTGGACGTTGCAGGAGGCAACGTGGATGAAACCTACGAGAAGTTTATTGACACAATCCTCGGGATTGCGAGACAGACGATCCCGAGGACAAACGGGAAACAGAAATTCAGGCCCTACTGGGACAGGAGCCTGAACGATTTGGTAAAACGAAGAGCGAAAGCACGGAAAAAAGCTGCCAAGCTGAAGACGCCCGAAGCTCGTAGGGCGTACAACAGATTGACGGCCGAAGTCCGTGCTGCTGTCGAAAAGGCGAAGAAGGCCAAATGGGTCAATACGTGCGAAAAACTCGACCTAGCAGATGGTAGAAAAGTTTGGCGGCTAATCGATGCATTATCTGGTGCGGGCAAAGCTAAAAATCCCAACCCTTTGACGACGACAAAGGGCCAACGAGCAAGTGAAACAAAGCGCGCACGGGCGCTGAACAAACACTTTGCACAGGTGAATAAAAAAGGCGCCAGATCTGACTTTAGCCAAACTATCGACCAAATGCGAAAGGAGGGCACCAGGAGACAAAGCAGGGGCCCCCAAATCGAGGTTTTCGAAGCACCTTTCACGTTGACAGAGTTGCAAACCGCACTCAACAAATGCGAAACCGGTAAAGCACCAGGGCCAGACAAGGTTCACAATGAAATGCTCAAGCATCTGGGCACGACAGGCCGAATAAAACTATTGAGTTTTATCAATCGAACCTGGACTACAGGCACACTGCCGAAGCTGTGGAAAAAGGCCATAATTACCCCAATACGTAAGGAAGGGAAGCCCGGCGAACACCCGTCCAGCTACCGGCCCATTTCCCTCACGTCGTGTGTGGGAAAGGTAGCAGAACGGTTAGTGAACGCACGGCTTTATTGGTACCTCGAGAAAACCAAAAGCATTCCGAAGGCTCAGGGTGGGTTCCGCAAGGGACGCAACCCGATGGACCAAGCACTACGCTTAATTCAGACCATGACAAACGAACTCCAGATGAAGAACCACACAGTTGCGGTGTTCTTCGATCTAAAGCAAGCATACGATAAGGTGTGGCGTGGAGGGCTCCTATACAAATTACAGCAGTTAGGTGTCACTGCTAAAATGTACGGCTGGGTTAAATCGTTCCTCACGGACAGAACGATCAAGACACGGCTTGGAGAAGCGCTATCCAGTGAGGCACGACTGGAAGACGGGCTCCCGCAGGGCTCAGCGCTTAGCTGTACATTGTTCTTAGCCTACGTCCACGATCTACAAGGCATACTCGAGTCCCAGAATGCCATGTTTGCTGACGATCTGGTTATATGGAGTTCGGGAAAGGACGTTGCAACACTGCAGAACCGGCTGCAGCATGATCTGAACCGTATTGAAAATTACGCCAGCCAATGGCGCCTTGAGGTAAATACGGAAAAAACGGTCCACTCCATTTTCACTAATGGACGGAACGCTCTGAAGCACGAGGTGGTGCTTCAGATCTGCGGTAAGAGGCTAAATTGGGACCGGACACCAACGTACTTGGGTATAAAGCTGGACCAAAAACTCCAGATGCATAATCATGTACGTGAATTATGCGCCAAAACCACAGCTAAATTGTCCCTGGTGAAGAAACTGGCTAGCACGAGTTGGGGAGCGGACGCAAGACTACTAAGAGCTCTCTATCTTGGTAGCGTGAGAAGTGCTATTGATTACAGCCTCCCGGTCCAGGCCTTTGCGAGCCGCACGGCTCTAGAGGGCTTGGACCGAATACAGAACCAAGCTCTACGGTTCGTATGTGGGGCGTTACGTACCACACCCACCGCCGCGGTAGAAATAATGTCAAACGTAGAACCACTGGCGATTAGGCGAGAAAAGGCAATCATGACTACGGTGGAGCGATACCGTAGGTTGGAGCATGACGAACCCTGCTACCAACTGCAAGACCGTTGGGTTAAGAGGACAAGACTGAAGAGACCCTCCTTTATGGACGCGGTCCACGAACTTGAAGACTCAGTCCCCCTACCCAAGCTCAGGGAACGAATGAAACTGGTCCCTGCTCGAGGACCACATGAAAGCCTTGACCCGCCTGATATACGTCTGACACCGGCAAATACCGCGGTGACACGGGCCAGTCCCGTCGAGCTCCTGCGAGACGAGACTCTGCGCACAATCGAGGCCTATGGAGACAGCGTGGTAAAAGTCTTCACGGACGGCTCACGTCTAAGAGATGGCAAAAGTGGATACGGTGTACTAATTCCATACCCCCAACCAGGGCCGGACAGCGTAGAGCTGTCGGGGCCGTGTGGATCCACGAACAGTAGTCACGAAGCCGAACTGGACGCGATCCACAAGGGTTTGAAGGAAGTACGCCGTCGTCTAGCTAAGAGAAAGAATTTCCCGACTGTCGTGGTCTTCACCGACTCTCGGTTTTCGCTCGAAACCTTGAGTCGAAGCTCTCTGGAGGCCAAGATAGTAAGTGCCATTCTGGATACAGTAGGTGACATCCTAGCACGTGGCAGCAAGGTGGTTCTACAGTACATGGCTGGACACTGCGGCACGGCCCAATCAGATAGGGTCGACACACTGGCCAGGGCAGGCGCAGCCCAGCCCCAACCCGATAAGCCCTTGACCCAACTGGGGGTCAAGTCGTGGCTAAAAGACCATTTCCGAGAGAAATGGCTTGAGGGCTGGAAGAATGGGAATACGGCCAGAAAGGTATACCAGAAACTGCCGCGACCGAGCAAAAGCGATGCCTGGTGGAAACTTGATCGTGGTAGTCAGTCCCTCATAACTAGAATGAGAACTGACCATTGTCCCATACGAAACTACCTATACAGGTTTGACACTAGAAGGGAACTGGCCTGTAGGTTGTGTGGCTACCCGGAGGAAACGGTGACCCATGTGCTAGAGAGTTGCCCCGAGTTGGACGGGGCTTTATTTGGTGAAGTTGCAACACCTGCAGAGGACTACCTCTACGGCGATGCCCGAATGCTGAGGCTCGCCTGCGAAAAATTGAACCGGGTTTTAAGAGCCTAACGGCTCAACCCAACAGAGAATGAACATTCATCACCACATGGAAAAATACACCGGTATTCTACTACCATTTAAATATAAAACAATCACGAGCTACCACATACCATCACATGTTTCCAAGATCTTGTATCATCAATAACTGCCGTTAATTGCTACCATTGCAGTCTAAATCATACAATCACACGATGTATAATGCTACCATTTTTACAATACGCGATTTTTTTTCATTTTTCTTCTTCCTCTATTTTTATATATTATATTTCATTGTACAAATACAATCAGTTTTATGTTAATAACAATCTTTTCTTAAAAATAACTCCAACACAGAGCTGAGGTATTTCTGAATGAGAGCTCCTCCACGTCAGGTTAAGTATTTCTGACATGACAAACCTATAATGGTCGCCTCGAGACCAGCCCTCGTTGCGTTCTCGTGCAGGATTTCTTATAATTGCCACTCGTTTTCTCTGTGCGGTCAAAGCTCTACAGCTCTTCATATGACTTTCTCTCTATATATCTCTCTCTCTCTCAATGTGTATCTTTCTCTTCTCTTCTCTTCTGTCTCTCTCTCTCTCATTCTATTTGCCTCCCTCTTTATTCTTTCTCTCTTATTTCTCTCTATCTCTCAAGTTTGTGAGTGGGACCCGCTAAATCAAACTCAGATGTAAAGATGCCATGTAGCTACTGGAGAATATTCAAAACTGACAAGAATAACATCGTTTGTTAAATCATTAGACCTGGAAACACTAGAGGATAGAAGAAAAAAAAAGAAAAAAGTACTAATAATACATAAGGCGATTCATTCTAACTTGGACCGAAAAACTAACAAAGATAATCTAATACAACCCTCTGATAGACACGCGGATATTCCGTATGCAAGAAATAACACATACAAATTCTCGTACTTCCCGTCCGGAATTCGGACTTGGTATTGGTTGCCGGGGAAACCAGCGCTTCATCAACATTTAAAACTCTAATAAAATGCAAGAGTAGACATAAATCACGGATAAGCAAATGTCGCAATAATCTTTTGTACCAGAAAAGATAAAAAGAAGAAGAAAATGAACAACGAACGTTTTACGTGCATGGCCATATACGTAGAGGCGATCTCAACGTTTATCTAATGACCAAGTCACGTGGCTTTATGTCAACAAGTTTAGTTACACAGGTGTGTTCTTTATGATATCCCCAATTATCGATGACTCTCATTTGAATTAAAATTATCGGCTGTTCTAAACTGCGGATGAAATTCTCGGAATGTCCACCGAAAGCCGGAGACGGGGAACATTACGTCATCCGGACCACGTGCCCAAATGGCAACCCAAGATGCCACTCGCCCCCCGATTTGGCGCAAGTCTGTACGGTTAACCCAAACTTTATTTTAAAAAAAACCAAAAAAAAAAATAAAAAGGGGTTTTAATTTCCCAAGTTTTTATTTTTTGACTTCATACCATCCGTTATAATTAGCCTCGTTTTCGTAAAACCACGAGTGATTTCAGCGACAGCAGAAACTGCACGCCCCCAGGGGGGGTGGGAGTCGCGAGGGGACGAACTGATAACCAAGAGACGAGCTTTGAGTGAGTGACCCGAGGGTGCGGAATAATCGTGATTGAGGGGCGTTCGGTGGTGCCGTACTGGGGCGTGCTGTGGAAACAAAACAGGGAGGTATTGTGGGTAACATCGCGGGGCGCATTGCTGAAGGATGAGACGGTGCCCCGGGACTGAAACGAAGAGAGAAATAAGTAGCAGAGGGCGATTTGGCGAGGTACTTACTAGGTGCTATTAAAAAAGCCTACGAAGCTAACATCCGGTAAACTCAGATATCCCTTACACACGTCTGACGACTATTTAAGGTCTCGGTAAGTCAATGAAGAGCCAACCTTTGATTACTGCAGACAGATGACTAATGTCCTCTTTACGCTGCGTGGCTGCGCATATATCTGACCGACACCGCGAAGCAGTTTTACAACTACCTCGCAGCAAATTTTGAAAAAAAGATTGCGCACAAAAAAATGGATGCTGCGAAACTTTCCACACGAGTTATTTTACTCTGCCCTCGAAACAACGAACCTCAGCGGTAACATTGTGGGTGACGTCATTATTTTTTTCTTACAATTCGTGTTCAAAATGTATTGCAGTGTCACATTAAGACCCGTCCACACCTCCTCCTTCTCGAACACGCCCTCCCCATCCTCCACACACACAACATTTCTCTCTCTCTCTCTCTCACACACACATACACACCTCCCCCTCAGCCTATTGCGTGCGAGATTGAGAGTATCCGCAGTATGACCATCCATTATACATGCTTTAATTTTATTACATCCGATTATAATCCTGCCTCCCCCCCCCCACATGGATCTCGGCAGAGGACCCCCTGCTTCGACGCGGGGCTCTAATTTCGCACCAATCTGCTGCGCGCCGTCATCGGGAAGTCCCACTGGATGACATGTGGCAGCATGGGGGAAGTCGCGAGGGTGACGAAAGATGACGTCATGGACGTGGTTACGAATTTCTGCTCCCCGGGGCTCGTGAATATTCTAGCAACTATTTCAATCACAATCCCTGTGAGTGTAGCAGTCATCATTCTAGCAACTATTTCAATAACAATCCTGATGGCTGTAGCGGTCATCATTCTAGCAACTATTTCAATCACAATCCCTGTGAGTGTAGCGGTCATCATTCTAGCAACTATTTCAATCACCATCCTGATGGCTGTACCGGTCATCATTCTAGCAACTATTTCAATCACCATCCTGATGGCTGTACCGGTCATCATTCTAGCAACTATTTCAATCACAATCCTGATGGCTGTAGCGGTCATCATTCTAGCCACTATTTCAATCACAATCCTGATGGCTGTAGCGGTCATCATTCTAGCAACTTTTTAAATCTCAACTCTGATGGCTGTAGCGGTCATCATTCTAGCAACTTTTTAAATCTCAACTCTGATGGCTGTAGCGGTCATCATTCTAGCAACTTTTTAAATCTCAACTCTGATGGCTGTAGCGGTCATCATTCTAGTAACTTTTTAAATCTCAACTCTGATGGCTGTAGCGGTCATCATTCTAGCAACTTTTTAAATCTCAACTCTGATGGCTGTAGCGGTCATTGTAGCGGTCATCATTCTAGCAACTTTTTAAATCTCAACTCTGATGGCTGTAGCGGTCATCACAAGATCAGCGACATACTCGTAAAATGGTTTCGGACAACGTACTCAGGGACGCCTTTCCGTGCCGGACCTACCCCCACCCACACAAATTATATATATATATATATATATCTGAGTGAGCAATAGTCATATTTGTAACGGACATATAATATCTAGGCCCCATATCTCAAATTGCTTAGGACCATATTGACCATATCAAGTCTAAATCCGTCACCGGTGACACCTACTCAAAACCCCACCCCTACACCAAGTGTCCTACACCTGGTGTGTCTGCATGCATGAATTGTAAACAATCGAATTCCTATGTCAATCCAGCTAGAATCTGTTCGTCTTTTTTTTTCTTCTAGTTAATAATTCCATTCCATGAAGACTATAGTCTTTCGGAGGGTTATATTTTTCAGAGAGCTGCCCTCTTTGTCACTAGATCGGCTGTCATCATTCAGTGGGATACCATCTTTCTGACTAGATCGACTGTTCATTCAGTGGNACAAATGCGAAACTGGTAAAGCACCAGGGCCAGACAAGGTTCACAATGAAATGCTCAAGCATCTGGGCACGACAGGCCGAATAAAACTATTGAGTTTTATCAATCGAACCTGGACTACAGGCACACTGCCGAAGCTGTGGAAAAAGGCCATAATTACCCCAATACGTAAGGAAGGGAAGCCCGGCGAACACCCGTCCAGCTACCGGCCCATTTCCCTCACGTCGTGTGTGGGAAAGGTAGCAGAACGGTTAGTGAACGCACGGCTTTATTGGTACCTCGAGAAAACCAAAAGCATTCCGAAGGCTCAGGGTGGGTTCCGCAAGGGACGCAACCCGATGGACCAAGCACTACGCTTAATTCAGACCATGACAAACGAACTCCAGATGAAGAACCACACAGTTGCGGTGTTCTTCGATCTAAAGCAAGCATACGATAAGGTGTGGCGTGGAGGGCTCCTATACAAATTACAGCAGTTAGGTGTCACTGCTAAAATGTACGGCTGGGTTAAATCGTTCCTCACGGACAGAACGATCAAGACACGGCTTGGAGAAGCGCTATCCAGTGAGGCACGACTGGAAGACGGGCTCCCGCAGGGCTCAGCGCTTAGCTGTACATTGTTCTTAGCCTACGTCCACGATCTACAAGGCATACTCGAGTCCCAGAATGCCATGTTTGCTGACGATCTGGTTATATGGAGTTCGGGAAAGGACGTTGCAACACTGCAGAACCGGCTGCAGCATGATCTGAACCGTATTGAAAATTACGCCAGCCAATGGCGCCTTGAGGTAAATACGGAAAAAACGGTCCACTCCATTTTCACTAATGGACGGAACGCTCTGAAGCACGAGGTGGTGCTTCAGATCTGCGGTAAGAGGCTAAATTGGGACCGGACACCAACGTACTTGGGTATAAAGCTGGACCAAAAACTCCAGATGCATAATCATGTACGTGAATTATGCGCCAAAACCACAGCTAAATTGTCCCTGGTGAAGAAACTGGCTAGCACGAGTTGGGGAGCGGACGCAAGACTACTAAGAGCTCTCTATCTTGGTAGCGTGAGAAGTGCTATTGATTACAGCCTCCCGGTCCAGGCCTTTGCGAGCCGCACGGCTCTAGAGGGCTTGGACCGAATACAGAACCAAGCTCTACGGTTCGTATGTGGGGCGTTACGTACCACACCCACCGCCGCGGTAGAAATAATGTCAAACGTAGAACCACTGGCGATTAGGCGAGAAAAGGCAATCATGACTACGGTGGAGCGATACCGTAGGTTGGAGCATGACGAACCCTGCTACCAACTGCAAGACCGTTGGGTTAAGAGGACAAGACTGAAGAGACCCTCCTTTATGGGCGCGGTCCACGAACTTGAAGACTCAGTCCCCCTACCCAAGCTCAGGGAATGAATGAAACTGGTCCCTGCTCGAGGACCACATGAAAGCCTTGACCCACCTGATATACGTCTGACACTGGCAAATATCGCGGTGACACGGGCCAGTCCCGTCGAGCTCCTGCGAGACGAGACTCTGCGCACAATCGAGGCCTATGGAGACAGCGTGGTAAAAGTCTTCACGGACGGCTCACGTCTAAGAGATGGCAAAAGTGGATACGGTGTATTAATTCAATACCCCCAACCAGGGCCGGACAGCGTAGAGCTGTCGGGGCCGTGTGGATCCACGAACAGTAGTCACGAAGCCGAACTGGACGCGATCCACAAGGGTTTGAAGGAAGTACGCCGTCGTCTAGCTAAGAGAAAGAATTTCCCGACTGTCGTGGTCTTCACAGACTCTCGGTTTTCGCTCGAAACCTTGAGTCGAAGCTCTCTGGAGG